>JALIZH010012432.1:0-114000 GCA_030522465.1 Rhipicephalus appendiculatus
GATAATCTGTTTATATAAATAAGGCTAAACGAGTAGTAGAAATAAACATAGCACAGTAATGATTGGGCGTACTTTTACCTTCCCACTTCTTCGATCACAACAACTTGACTGCAAAAACTTACTCAGTGTATATCACGTCCCTTTTGTTTTCTGCCCTTATGGGTTCAAAAATATGACGCTTCCTTTGGCGAAAATGGCCCCCAAGTGGTTCGGCAAGAAAGTTGCCTTCGTAGTTGATAATAATAATTATTAGGGCTTTGTCCCAGAACACCGATATCATTATCAACGACGCCTTACTAGACTGGCTCTGCAAGTTTTGCCCATTTGGGGTTCCTTAACGTGCACCGAAACTAAGCTTACGGACCTCTAGCATTTCGCCTCCAGTAAAGTGCGGCTGCCGCGGCCGGGATTCGATCCCGCTGACATTCGGTTCAGCATTCAAGCACCATAACCACTAGACCACCGTGTTGGGTTCTTTCAAAGCAGATCGAATAAATTTGCAAGAACGTATATGAGGTGATAAAGAGGAACTAGATTGTGTTGAGATCAAAGTGATGTGCCCCGGACTATCGGCGAGTTCGTCAGTGCGAATCAATGAACTATAGCCTTAATCAAGTCTGAATTCTGCGACGTCTAACCTCCTCCTCTAAACGCTGAAATGTGGCCCTTCAAATGATTTAAAAGTCTCATTTTGCCACAGTGCTTCTTTTCCATCAAAATTTCTCACATTTAAGATTGTCTTATCGGGTTCGCACAGCGCAGGAAAGCCGAAAATTAATTCGAAGTCTGCTACAGAATACCCTTCTACATGGAGGAGTAACAGGAAATGTACAGAAGCTTCCTTGGCAATGTAAGTTATCGTATTATAGTTCAACAAAATTTGGTACTGGGCAAAATGGTGCACAGCTTTTGGGAAAGATTAAGGTTAAACGCGGAAGAAACATTTACACAGCCGAGATATACAGGACAGGCGCCATCTTACATCTACCTTTTATTTGTGGCTCAGCCAGCAAATGTACAAACACAGACACATGCGCAATAGTACGTATGCAATGCCACCATTACGTAACATCAAAGAACTTCAAACAAAACACTCAAGGTATCCGATCTCTGCTTGCCGAGATTCAGAGACGTGTCGATGACATTTTTTGTTGTTGTTTCGTCCCTGCCGGGCTACTAGGCAGTTGTAGCACTAGTGCTAGACAAGCTAGTGGCTACATGTTTTTGCTTCTACTTAACCACAGTTGCGTTTTAAAATTTTTCGTGTTGCGTCCAAATGCTGGCAACAAGGTCAATCATAAAAGTACTGGATGGTTAACGATTACCACAGTACCAACGTTTTAAACCTGGTAGTTAAGTAAAACAAGTGACTGCGTTATTGTCTTTGCGCACCTTTGGTTAGACAGAGGCAGCGTGCGAAAAGTTGTTGCTGCAACCATTGTTGACGCCGTAAATATGTACGCTAACTGGGTAATTCGGGGACGCTAAATATAGAAAAAAAACTTCAGGAGCGATTTCAATCTGTCAAGGCGCATTATGAGCGAAGCTGCTTAGCTCACGAAACAGGGGTGACATAATTTCAAACCACAGCCGGTGACACACCCTACAACCGGATGCGACATGTCTGTCCAGAAAACATCTTTTTAATTTTGTTTAATTTAGAACTGTAGTAGCATAACTACAGATTTCCTATAGCTGTTATGCTGGTTTGCCATTTGAACAGCATGCGTGTTTTTGCCGCAACGTGTGCAGTCTTGTCTGGCCTGGTGCAAGCGCTCGGCAGCACATTCTTTGCCTCTCGTGTGTTTCCTTCTTCGTGTTTAGTGGACCAGTGGGGAGTAGCGAGGTTTGTCCAATTTCTGTGGCACGTACTTGCACGCGAACGGACGCATCCCCTAGACGTGTACAGCTTCACTGTGAAAGCTAAAGCTTTTCAAGATCCCTCAAGTCTGAATTGCAGTGCCCCGAGTCCTCAATGAATAAATATGCTATCCAAGCTTTATGGAAATGGTCGCACTGTGAGGTGACATAACTTTCGGAACCACTTAGAGCAATCCTAAAGCACCTCGGTATTTTATATGTCTGGAAAGGTTGTTAAAGAAAATATCACAGATTTTATTGAACGACCTTTTGCCGCTAGTGAAAGCAGCACACACAAGAAAGACACAAACACGACGACGTGGGCGGTTGTGTCGCCCATGCCACCCATGTCGCCGTGTTCGTGGCTTCTTTGTGTGTGTTGTTTTCACTAGCGGCAAAATGTCATACAGTAAGCAAAACAAACTAGGCCAAGAAGAAGTTCTCGTCATGCATATCGCAGCTATTTCTTGCCGAAGAAAGATTAAAAAAACGCTGATCACTGGCCTGCCAATAACATAGGTGATACTATATATGCTAATGCGCTCAAAAGTGCTAAGTACCATTTTTTCACTCTACACTGCCAACTTGGTTCAAACTAATAGAAATCAATTTTGGAATGCTGTTAAAACGAAAGATGTGTTAACCCTGTGCCTTGTCCATGGAGTCGGTGACCAAGCCCACGGATTACTTCATTACTCCATGAAAGACTTGCTTAACCTTTCATGGACTCTAACATTAAAGAACATCCGTACACATATGAATAAGATTTTCTGATGGATCCCAATGACCTGCAGCTGCTCATGCGTTGTTGGATGTAGCGGACGACATTGTCAGGAGATCACGTGAAGAAAAGAATACACTTGCGCTCAAACTTCAATTCTTGCTTTCTTCCTCCTGGCCAATAATACGAACTTTATGAGCACCCTTAACATAAGATCGCAATCGCGTAATATATTTTCGTTTAGTAAAACCAGCATCTATCGCGTCATCTCGCCTAGATGGTCACAAGAAAGTACATATTCCTTGAAGTAACACGTTCTTCCTCTTACATTTCCCTCTCCCCTCTTACATGCTGTAAACTCGGGGGTGAAAATAAGATCAAAATAAATAAAATAAGCCTGTACGGCAGAGGCACCTTCCTGCTTTCGAAAACACTTGTCGGAGGGTGCAATACAAAGCATTTTAGCAATTATTAGCACATTTCTCCCTTTAAAAAACGTTTGTACGAATCTCCCGAATATTAGATTCCGGCCATGCTAGAGGCCCATGAGCTGCGAGATGCTAGTGCAAGCAAGCAAAAAAAAAAAAGCACCATATGGCCGAAATTTCTTGAGCGCACCATTGGAGTGTGCCCTTATAATAATATCGTGTAATTGGCATGAAAACCCTCCGGAATCTTTGTTGTTGTCGCCCATTTATCAAAGCAAGCTGCAACCAAGCTTGTGGTATGTTCATTATATCCATGTTTTTTTCTATAGCAAGAGTAGGAGCACTCATCTTCTAGAAAAAACCCGAGGTGCCGGGTGGAAACCTGGGCAAACTCTTGAACGGGAAGGTTCACAGTTAAAGCAGTAAAATGAGTCGGAAAATGAGACGTCTTCTTTAAACATGTGGACCTTCTTCACCTGCCTGCCTGTACGTGGGCAGATACAGGAGTTCTACAGAAATGGCAGTGCGCAATGTAACTGTGCATTCACTCGCATTGAAATCCCCATGATGACTTCTGACGTCGTTTTTTGTAGCGCTATAACACTTACACAGTTGAGTCTGGCCGAGTGTGTTTAAAAATTTTGCTTAAATTAATGTGCGGCCCCATCGCAACTGCGTGCCTTATATTTAGGCGCACCATAAGGTATATTTATCTTCGAAATATCAGTTCACATCATTTTCCGCACCTATAAGTGCCTTATTACCACCCTTTGAAATGTATCGATCTAAAAACCAATCTCGTTATAGCATTTGTGCTCTATTGCTTCTACGCCCTTGTCGCCAAAGAAGCATAGTTATTGAATCTTACGCGCTATGGTGGCTTTTATGCTTTCTGCCAAATTGGTCAGGTCGCCGGCAGCGAGTGTCTTTTCCTTGAGTAAGACCTGCAGCCGCCGGTGCTTGTCCAAGCTCGGGGATGGTCGAGGCCCACCACGACAACTTCAGAGATGTTTGTAGCAAATTCCTGCAACAGCAGACCTTCAAGCTCTCCTGGTACCACTTGGTTGTCCATGCATTTTATGAGCTCCTTCAAGCGCTGCACGAAGTGAAAGCGGCCGCTTTCGTCGTAGTAGCCGGCGTCACCTGAAATAAGGCGCCCGCACCAACTCTAAGCAGAGATTCATTATCATCATGTCATCAAATTTACAGCTAAATTAAGTTTAGGCTGTCCAATGCTCAACTTGTTTTTTGGTGTGATGCTTTGTATTATGTGTTGTAAAGATTTGTAATTGAATAAAGGAGGTCCACTAAAGAGAGAAACAAACTCGCTCATTGAATGAAAAGTGCTTACGAGCATGACATACGTAAGATTCAAAATGGTGCTTAGAAGCGCAGAAAAAGAAAAGAAGAAATACAAGAAAGGAGAATCCAGAGAGGACGAGCTCTCACTTCAAACTAAGGTTTATGTTCAGAGACCCGCCCGGATTTCTGGCAAAAGCTGCGCAAAAGGCAAAAGCTGCGAAAAAACGCAAACAAACAAAAACAAAAGATAATGCTTTGGCGCACAAGGGTCACAAAACTGTGTCAAACAGTGCAGGTCATGCCAGGCGTGCGCGCTGCCGCCGCTGATCTACTCTAAAAGCGTACAATTGTTTAAGGATTTAGTGCACGGAATCGAGCAGCTGATGTTAGGCAAGCCCAAACTACAAGAAAAGAAGAGACGGTGTATTATATAGTTATGATACCTCTACAGACTTCGATTACACACCTTTCTTCCGAAGATAACTCAATTACTTGCGAAGTGATTACTATGCCGGCTGACAAAAAACTAGCAATCAATAACCAGGGAGTAGACACGATGATCATCTTATGGTTAGAACACCCTCAAGCGCATAAGCGAAGGTGTTCTTTTGCCACGTCAGAGGGAGGATCACATGTGAAGCAAACATCTTTACCTTTGGCCTGTGCGTTCACAGAGGGAAATTTTTGGCAGCCTCGTGTCGGTATTGAAATGGGTCCTCTCTATGTACGGCTGGTGCTGAAGCCTAGCTCTGGTTCCAGCCGCACACAGGCGTACCGTGCACGTGTAACGTCCTCTTCCCATAGCGAGAGTATACGCAGCTACGACGGGTTCGGGCGAATAAGGCAATACGCTAGGTCAACAAACAACACTTTATTGCTACGTTAGCAATAACGCGTAAACGTCGCGTTATATGCGTCTTTTCATCTTGCGCCCGGGCCGGGCTCGGGCTACTCAGTTTTGTTTTTTAACGCGCTGCCGGGCCTGGTGCAAAGTCTGTATCAAGCGCAAAATATATGCTGTACCGGAATATTTTTCCAGCACGTAGCGATGAGCACGCAAGATAAGGTTTGTGATTATCTATCCATGGAATCATTCCCCTGTCCTGCATCTGAGGTAATAAACATCTGGAAGAACAAGCAGTCTAAAATCCCAAGCTTATTATGCCTGCGAAAAAAGATATCGGCAAATTCCGGCTACCTTGTGTGAGCGGTGAACGGAACTTCAGAGTGGCCGGAATATGTGATTGCCGGAAAGCCGCACTTCACTGAAGCCCGAATCATTGGACAGCTTGTTATTTTGACGCAACACCTTGAATCACTTTGATATGTTCAGTAAATTGTCCACATTATCGGAAAGCGATATCTTGTGTCCGCAGCAAACCTACATAATGTCGGGCCACACCGCGCCGAGTTCGAGCTTTTGTTCGTGTAGGTCGGGCCGGGCCTGGCGGGCTCGCAGATATAGCGTCGGCCTCGGGCGGGCCTTCGATGCAGTCGGCGGTCCCGGGCCGGGCTCGGGCTGGGAAATACGGCCCGTGCACATCTCTAACATGAACTATCAAACAGTGTGGCTAGAAAGTGGAAAGAACTATTTTGAGCAGTTTCCACCAAAAATGGGATCGGATCACGCTGCGATCAAGTGTCACTTGACCGGCTTTCTGCTCCTTATTCTGGCTGATCAACAAAATTGTTGAGGTTGCGTATTTTTCTTACTTACGCTTCAAAGCTCCTAAAACTTTGGTTGATGCACTTTTCGATGAGTGAAAACCGATTGAAAGCACCGAAAAAATTATGTCGTCAATGATTCATATCTTGCCAGTTAACGGGTTAACTAAAAGGAGAGTAGACAGCAAAAATCGTTTATCATATTACTTTTTATGCGGAAGGACGTTCAGGGGGGGGAACCCTGATATCGACCAGCAAGTGCGCAAGAGCGTCCCCGGCTACTTAATATTAAGTCATTTACATGGTGCATTTGACGATTTGCAGTTCTCGCCAAGTGGTGGTAAACACCCGAGTATCACGAGACGGCACCAACACGTGGTGTGCCAAAGTAGTGGCGTTAGCTAACAGATATGCCCTGTGGTACATTTAACATGTACGCCTCCGCTTTGCACCAACCAAACGCCCAGCTGAGTCTCTTGGCAACGAGGCCATGTCGTCATCGCAGTCATCATCGGACGAATCCGAGAGTGATTACTAGAGGCCGGATTTTTAGGCACTAAAAAAATGGTGTTTTAGGCGCCAAAAATAGGCGGGAAAAACACAGTTTTAGGCCCCCCAAAATCGTAAATATAGGCACAATAAATTTTTACAAAAACTCAAATTTTCGAATAAGGACGTGCCTGACCTGGTCTACGACAGGAAAGCAAACAAATTTTATATTTTATGATTGTACAAAGGCGTTAATGATTTAACATAGCCATGCAATGGTGCCTTTTCGGGCACGGTTTCCAGAACACGGTCTCTCCTTCTATTGTCCAGAATGGTAAGTTAATTGTCCACCATCGAATAAACACGCTCATGGGTCTGCTTCTTTTCGGCATGGCTGGGAAGGGCAGCACAGGATTCAGTAGCCAGACCGCTAAAAGACCAGAAGGGTCTGTTAGCCTCGTATTGGCCGGGTCTAATAGCGCAGGGTCAATTTCTCCTCTTTCTATGAACACTATAAAGGGCCCCTTACCAGGTTTGAGCGTTTCGAGCTAGAAGTGTAATGCATGCACTGCGCTAACGATCACATCTGCCAAGATTTGCAACGCTATACGCTCCCCGAAAGGAGGTGAAATGTCAGACTGAATATCTCGTGCCCTTTATCTCACGGGCGCGCGCAGCGATGTGGGGGGAGGTGAAGTTCAACAAGGAATGGTCCTGTGTATGTCACAGTAGTACATGAAACTGCGAGAATAATTCGAGGCTACATGAGTAATTTGTGCAATCTGTTGCTTTAATAGAAGAATGAAAGTTAATAGACATATTAAAACATACAAACGGAATATGTGCACGTTTTTCTTTAGTTTTTTCTTCGAATCGAGAGCGATGCGAGACTTAGCTGTCTATATTTCTTTTGTGTTCGTGTGCTCGCCGTTCCCGCGTCGTGCCGGCGCCAGCCCTGACAACGCTTAGCATGTTTTTGGTGCATCGTCCCTTACAGCAGTTCCAGCTGTGCTACGCGCTGTGTTGTGGTAAGGATACAGGATCCATGCCAGCCTCTCCAAACGCATAGACGGCTCCATCCCACAGAAACATGTGCAGGCAGTACACTATAGAGCGAACGCCGAAACAATACAACACCGCTTGTGCGCACGACGTGGCTTGGGCATGTCATGTGCACATAGTGTAATCTTGCGAGCGCATGGCGTGTTGATGCGTCAACGTCGTGTGATCCTCCGGCTCCGAGTTTCCCTGATACCGAAGAGGGCAGGGAAAGAATTTGGCTTGCGAGTGGCAAAGGTTTCAAGCTCACCTACCGGCATCATGCTTTCGCGGCTCGTAATGAGCCAATTAAAAAGTTCTCGTGGTACAAAGCTCTTCATTAGGCACGCGAACACTTCCGGTATCTGACTAAAATTTCTCATGTGACCTGGTGAAGCGCCCTTAAAAAAGTAAATTACAAACGAAACAAAAGCCATGTGCACATCTGATTTTTTTTACCTACTTTCTACTTTCCCCTGACGGCACTCCATGGTTTCGCACTCGCTCTCCATATTCCTGCTGCTGCGCGCAGGTACCTCCCGTTTTCTGCCCCCCCACCACGCCCGAGTCTTCAAGGAGGTGCTTCAATTCCATGGGAACACTGGACTGGAAAACCGGCGGTAAAAGCCGCCCGCCACGTCCTCGGCCATAGACGCCCCTCTCCTCTTCCCGCCTTTATTTTCCTCTCCCCATTCCACTGTACACGCTGGGACGTGGTCCCATTTAGGGTTGCAGAAATAGCGTCTTTTCCTCTCCCCTGCTCCAACCGCTTGCTCCATGTCAGTGCGGTGGGGTAAGGTGGCCGGCGCGTCCCATTTCACTGCTGCTACCGGTTGCTTCCCGGATGTTTGTTGAACTAGGGAACTAGGTTGTTGCACCCCATAAAGTTCCGAAACGTCAATTTTGCCCGGTAACATTAATTACGGCCTCAAACTGTACTCGAAAGCAAAATTTGAGGCTAAATAGCGTTCATATAGGCACCAATTTTGAAAATAGGCAGTTATGGGCACTTATAGACATTTAGGCACAAACACCAAAAATAGGCATTTATAGGCACTATAAAAACACTATACCTTTACCCCTAATTCATGCTCATATATCAAAGTGGCGCGATAGGAACGCAAGGAAAAAAATAGGCATTTGCCTATAATCCGGTCTCTAGTGATTACGTCGGAATACGAAACACGAGCGTCTTGTCGGAGTCGAGTGAGTGCAGGTAGAAAACAGGTTCATTTTTTATCTCTTGGCGTCTGTCGCTGAAATACTGTCATACCGCACGCAGTCGTGGTGGCTCAGTGGTAATATTACCTAAAAGAAAAACAAGAAAACAAGTGCAGCTCCACTACTGTGAAGACTGAGGAAGTGTATAGCACGGTCACGCAACGGTTCCCTTTCGTAGAGTTCCCACTGTTCCGCTCACCACACCGACAATGGCGTTAATGTTTGCAATAAGCTTGTAGGGTTTCCGCGGCACCAGTAGAATCTTGTTAGGGAAATTCGCAAACTCGGTGTGCAAAATGCGCATTACTTTTTGAGGGGCGTTATCGACTGCCTGCTTAATACAGGAGTTGAGATACTTGTCATCTGCAGCGTGTTCTGTCAGGTTATTTCCCCCCTTCTGATGTAGCGACCAAGCGCCAAAGAAGGGCACGTGGGAAGAGCTGTCAGAGTTTTGACGAGGTGGTGGCGCCATTTCTTGCGCAACACAGGAGTCTGGCGCATGTTTTCGAAGCGTGTTTGGCAATTTTAAGTCAACTATTTCGGTTAATTTTGGTTATTTCGGTGAATTATTTTAGATCAAGCTCATTTTAGCCCGGTTTCGAGCATTGCTAGCCTTGTTATGGCCTGTATTGAGCGCTTTACCGGGAGCGTCACCACGACACATGAGATGCAAGAATGTACGACAAGCCGGGCCCCTTAAGTGCTAGGCACGTAAAACGCATTTGCCATATACGTCTCCAAGCTCACGCATTCGCAGCTCTGCTCACCTTTTGCTGATTATTATTGCGACAAGTATTAAAAAGGAGCCACGGTTCATTTGTAGACTTCAAAATTGAAACGTGCAAACTTTCGGCAGTGTGTTATGCAGTTTTCCGTGCGATGTTTGTATCTACACCGCTCTGATGTACTTATTACAGCGAGAGGGATCTGTCGGACGTTTTTCATTCCTCCATAGTATAACGCCGCAGCTGGCTACGCTTAGAGCCCAGAAGCCATAATAACACCACTGACGCACTGCGGCAGGCACCAATTGTCTAGATAGAACAAAATGCTTCGTACTGACCTGTCTTGCACCATCCATCACCCTCGAAAAACTCGGCTGTATCTTTGGGCCGCTTGTAGTAGCCACGCATGACAGCGGGACTCCTGAAGCAAATTTCTCCGACCTCACGGGGACCAAGCGTCCGGCGAGATGTTATGTCCACGACCTATGGATATGGCATTTCACTTACGTATCATTAGGCAAAAATTTCACGCTTTTTCGGAACCATATCGTTGCTACATTCTCTTTAATCTTGCACATGTAAAGGCGGTGTGTGTACATCGCGGACATTGGTCTCAAAACTATCTTGAAGGGATGCAAATGGCAGGGTTCTCATAGCGACACTTCCAAAGAAAATCTTCAAACTAGGAGCAAGTCCCCTATTTTCATAAACACCAAAACAAAAAGATTCAGCTCATAGCGAAGCCACCTCGGTTGTTCGGAGTGGTCCATGTCGTCGCCGGTGGTGTTTACGGCTGTTTTTTACACCTTTTTGCCTACCCGTAGTGCGCTGCAGAAAAAAAAAAGGATATTACAATATCCCTACTGCCCCCCTGTCTTTTTCTTTATTCTTTTTCTCTTGATATTACAGCTCTATAAAATTTTGGTGTAAAGACCTTATACTCAGAATGATTTTGGGTAGCGGAGATACCCCTAACGGTGCTAAGCGCTACGCACCTTGAGTTCGTTCATGGCACTCGGAAAGCCTAAATCTGTGTCGGTGTCTGTCGACGGCGTGCAGAGGGTACCTCCGGCCTCAGTGAGAGTGTAGACATTCACCAGTCTCTTGAGGCCGCCGAAGGCTTTGAAGGCGGCGTCATACATCGCTTGAGTGAGCGCCGCGCCGGCGACAGCTACAGCACGAATTGTGTCCAGCCGTTCTCCTGATCGTTGCATCTCTTCGCACAAGGCGCGGAGTTGGGATGGAAAGAAGAGCGCCCTCGTCACCTGCACGCACAAATGAAGCTGCTGGTTTTAACGTAAAAAAATACGAAGAAAAGTGCTGGCGCTACCCGCACGGAAAGATATTTATGCAAGTAGGGCATATGTGCAATTTTGTGAGCGAATTCCTTCAGAATTCCCTCAGAATCGGGCCTGCAAATGGCGATCTGAATGCCCCGGTTAAAGTGGCACTGCAACAGAACCTGAATATTGTCTGAAAACGCTCCGAATGTGTAGACAATCCTGTGAACGCAGGAGCGAAATATTACTCCTCGCTCTAAGTCATCTGAGTTTGTCCGAGATACAACTAAATATTAACGCTATAGCGTTTAAGAACTCGCTTCGCAGAAATTCCGGCGTCGGCGTCGGCGTCGTTGGTTGTGAGCGAAAAATCACCATCTTGTCCGTGACCGAAAAATCAAGAAAGATGCAAATAAAATAAATAATAAGAATTTCCGGGTCCGAGTGAGGATCGAACCCGGGCCGTCTGCGTGGCAAGCAGGTGTTCTACCACACAGCCACGCCTCTGCTTGGAAATACAGTAAAAATAACTTCATCTGCTTGGAAATGCAGTGAAAATAATTTTGATGCTTCGCAAACGCAAGCGTCCTTTATATAGGCTTTCGCAATATAACATGTAATATCCCAGGAATATTGCGTGGTACAAGCGTACATTGTCCATCGGGCGTCAGAATATGTGAGTATCAAAACGATTTCGTTGTTTAAAGCCGGCCACCCATTACAAACGGCACACACCTTACTGCGCGTATTCCCTTAACACCACGTAGTGGGTGCATAGCAAGTATGCACTAAGTGGTTGAAGTAGGCACTCGGGAGAGGATGTCGCTATCGCGTTCAACTCTTAAAGGCGAAGATTAAGGGCCCCCCCAATTTTTACTTGCTCCGTACTCGGTAAATTATACAACAGGCAGGAGCGAGAGAGTGCGTCGGGTATCGGCTGGTGCCATGAATCTCGCCACCGAGCCCATCTCGTAGGCTGTATGCTTGTCCCGAAATCGACACTGTGCCAAGACCGTGTAATATAATGTCATGGTTCACATAATTTAATATTCACGTATTGACTTGGCTTTCATCGTCGTCAAACACTTGTCAATTCAGTCCTATTATGATTTCATAATAATAGCAATATAAATTAATAATAGTAGTAGTAATAATAATAATAATAATCACAAGAATATGAAGACAAAGAAGAAGAATCAGCTTGACTATGCCCACTTCATGGTGAAGGACTTCCTAAGCATATCGAGCTAGCCAGGTCCTGTGCTTGCTGCGGCCACGTAAGCTGAGGGACCAGTACGTTTCAAAGTATTTGACATCCCTTTTCTAAGGAAAGTTTCGTGTACATGAGTTCATTGAAACGGCCGCGAGGGCATGAAGACCATGTCATGTAAATGGCCCTTGTTTATGACATGCGTAAGATGATTTTCATGTTATGTGGCCCTAACCAAGCAGCCCGATTGAAAAATGGATGTTAAGACGAATGTTTTTTTTAACACGAAAGTGTTTTATGCCGGGGTCAACCAAGATTTAAGTGACGTATTTCCGTCACGGAAATGACGTCGAAAAAATACACATGATCAGAAGACAAAGAAAAAAAAAGCTCTGTCAATGGGAGTCGAACCTACGACCTCTAGGTCTGCGACAAGAGATGCCGGGCACGCTATCCACTGCGCCACGATTACATACTTTGTAGGCTTTAAAAACAAGCCTTTTATATCTACCACTCTCCACTCACAGTGCTCTTGCTAAAGAGAAGTAATGCATTATGACCGCTAAATGCACGCTTAGTTCCTTCAAAGCGCTGTTTCTTCGCGTCCGTCCCATTCGGCGTGTTTAGAATAGAAAACGTGCAGTTTTGCGGATGCATTAATACACTGCCAGGTGGCGAACTTACCTCTAGCATTCACACACATAGCATCCGTACATATCAAAAATAGCTGTGCGACGCGCGAGTGCGTCGCGTGGGCGTAACTCCGCGTCCCTAGCCATGTTCCTAGTCCTAGCTCGCCCTGCGAAAAATCACAGCCGGCCAACGAGGAAGACACGACGCGCGTTGCGTTTCCCTCTGGTCGGGCAGCATTGTTCAATAACTCTAACATGCCGCGAGTAGGTGACCTTAGCCCAAGTTCGGCGCTCAATCAGTGACGCTCTTCTCGCTGTCACATTGCTTTCAATGGCTCCGCTCTCACCGTACAGCTACCACAAGCGTCTATGACCCCAACGGTTTGTTAAATCATCCATCATGGACGTTAGTCGTCGGGATACAGATGTACCATCAAGCGTCAACATGTATGCATCCACGTTAAAGGGTGCTATAACTGTCAAAACACCAATAGACATTGTGCAAGCTCTCTTATGTCAATGTACGGTAAAAATTTGACTATTTTTGTAAGGACGCGTTTCACTTTCGTGCTATACCAATTTCTATGACAGAGGGATCAACCATGTTTTTTTTGTATATATCCGGTGTGTTTGCCTGTACTTGTGATTTTCTTCTTTTGCGTACATTATACCGTAGGCCTTTTGTAAGACAGCGGAAGACCAGGGTGTGCGTAGGAGGTGAGTGACGGCTGGCTAAATTATGATACGAAATTATGGGTCAGTATTGTGAGCATCACGACTTTCTTATGGAAGGCTCACCGAAAGATTAGGCGCCTGAAAATTGTCTTTTCGAGAAATCATGCACTTAAAAACAGAAGGTCGAAGTACTGAGAGATCACTGCGGTCATTGGTGAATGTGAACTGAGAGATTCCAGTTAATTATAACTGAATGCTGTTGCGCGTAAGCCACAATAAATGAAAGCCGAGAAACAACCTATCTGAACTTGAAGCAACGCTTAACGCTTAAGCGCTTATTCAGCGCTGCTTCCTGCATCCCGTTTTCGTACCTGTTCTTTTCATTTGGTAGCATACACATCGCAAATAAACCAACTTCCTCAAGTGGTCACTGCAAGGCTTGATGTAGCTTTACAATGTCTTGTATGGTTAACTGTACAAGAGCGCCTTAAGGTGAAAATGCTGGACGTGTCGTACACTACAAGATACCGTCTTTGCGTTTTTACACGCCAAGATACACCAGCAGGACGTCTGGATGCAAAGCAGCTCCTGCCTGAAAGAGACTTGGGAACCTACATATCAAAAGAGATCCCACGTAGTGACTCGTACCCGGTATTCCTTGATGATGGGGACCAAGTCCTGGAGCCCCACAAGTGGTGGTGTGAAGATGCACTTTGCTCCACTGAGGACGCATATCGGTCCCCACAGGAGCCCTGACAAGTGCGTGATGGGTGCCGATGCGAGTACCACATCCGAAGTGTCGCACACCTTCCGAGCCCTGCAACGTACGAGAAGAGATCCCGGTACTTGAAAAATATGCGGTATGGCCAACGTACAACTCCGATAAAGCAGTGCTACCTGAGGTCGTTGTAACTGCGCCTGCTCAATAGCAAAAATCGATTCGCGTGTCATTGATGTCACCTCTCTTAGTGCAAGTTTAAACACACATATACCCACGAAGCACAAAAAATGTAGAAAACTTCTAATAAACATAAAAAATTACACCATCTCCCGCTAAAGGGAACCATGTGTAGATGTGAAGCAGCGGGCGCTAACGCTTACACTGGCGGCGGCGTTGACGCTGGCGCTCATCGCAGCGTTGCGCAGGAGAGAAAACTGGGGAGGCGCAAAGCAGGCAGTGATGGAGCAGTTTTTCCTACTAGAACATGCCAATCGCTGCTAATGGGCAATGAGAGACAGAAGACTCCGACTGGACACAGAGACCCGCACTCCGCTTTTAGTTAACGCGCACGCTGCGAATTTTTATTGTTCAACAACGCACAGGAGAAATCTCCCACCGGCACCACCTTGGAGGTCAAGATCCATTGCTATATATACGGGATGGCCAGTGAACGGTTGTGCAGCGCGAGCAGTCGGTTTTTTCAACCAAGAAACTCGCTAGCAGACGCTGCCTGCGTCGGCGTCGCGAGGCGAGAGAGGGAGGAGCGTAGGAGAGGAGAGAGAGGGGGGGGGACACGCATGCGCAGTGGGGAGTGTGAACGCCGTGGGCAGGGATGGGTAGAGGAGAGAGGGAGGAGCGTAGGAGAGGAGAGAGAGGGGGGACGCGCATGCGCAGGGGGGAGTTAGACGCCGCGGGCAGGGATGGAGAGAGGGGGGGAGTGTAAGAGGGGAGAGAGGGAAGAGAGGCGCATGCGCAGTGTGGGTGTGGTTGCCGCGGGGAGGGATGCCTAGAGGGGGGAGAGGAGGTTTTTTATTTTTATTTTTTTTTTAACTGTTTGCGCATGCGCAGTAAGGGTGGGCACGCGGCACATTACCACCACCACCACCACCACCGGATTAAGCTTCGCCATAAGATGCTTCACATCTAAAAAAGAAATGTCCGAAAGTATATCATAAGTTTCGTCAAGATGTTATTTAGACGTAAGCAGCTTGAAAACTTCTTGTAGCTGTGCCAACGCCACGTTATTAGAATTCTAGAAAACTGCTTGGAAGAATTTCAAAGACTTTTTGCTAGATCGTTTTAAGAACCTTTTTAGACTATTATTTTTCATGCAAAGCAGCTCGTTGAGGAGTTTGCCTTTGTCAATTCGTTGTAACACGTCAGCGTTTCGCAATGCTGTTTTAGCTGTTCGCTGTAAACAGTGATAAGTAAAGGGATGCCTGCGTAATATGGCTTCATATTAATTTCTGGGGCTTCTCTACCCAGCAAAATTGATTATTCAAAAAAGGCAGAAGTTCGGGGGAAGACGGAAGCTTGAAGAGATGAGAAATTCTTGGACACGGGTGTCGCTGGAGCCATTTCGACAAGCGGACGTGTGAACTCACAGCCTTGAGGAAGATAAGTTCGCTTGTCGAAGTACTGACTCCAGCGACCCCCAGTGACCAAGAATTTCTCATATCTTCAAGCTTCCGTCTTCCCCCGAACTTCTGCCTTTTTTGAATCATGAATTTTGCTGGGTAGAGAAACTCCAGAAATTAATATGAAGCCATATTACGCAGGCATCCCTTTACTTATCACTGTTTACAGCGAACCTATCTATCTATCTATCTATCTATCTATCTATCTATCTATCTATCTATCTATCTATCTATCTATCTATCTATCTATCTATCTATCTATCTATCTATCTATCTATCTATCTATCTATCTATCTATCTATCTATCTGTATGTCTGTATGTCTGTCTGTCTGGGTGCTCTCGCGATCACCTGCTTAACTTCATTGCAGAGCAGTCCAGGCAGCTGAAACACGGCGCTGGAGTAATCGCCTATTTTATCCTACGCAGTGGCGGCAATCCTGCTTCGTACAGCCACGAACATTGAAGACATGCGGCGCTTTCGTCGCTGGAATAGCTGCTGAGCTATCACCGCCCCCCCGGTCTACCCTGGAATCGCCCGATACTGCGCATGTGCAGGAGCAACTGACGTCATGGTCCTCAAGCCATAAAAGACGGCAGCTTCGGTTCACCGTCATTCATTGCAGAGCAGTCCAGGCAGCTGAAACACGGGGCTGGAGCAATCGCCTATTTTATCCTACGCAGGTATGTGTGCAGAACACATTTCGTAATACCACGTTTCTTGGCTTTAATGTAGCTCCTGGACTGCTCTGTACTACAGTTGTGCTAACCCTTCGTTTAGGTGTGAATAGATGAAACATGGGTGACGAGGTACGGACGGCTATAAAAGCAGTGGCTAAACTGATTGCCGAACTTTCGGCTAAGGTTGACACACATAACAATAACAAGAAAACTGAAATAAAAGAGCTCAAACAAACAGCTGAGTTCATGGACAGCCATTTTAAGAAACTAAAGAAAACACTTGAGACGCTAAGAAAAGACAACGCAGCCTTAAATAACGACAACACGGCACTGCGTGAGCGCCTCGATGTAGCACGCTGTGAAATAAGAGACCTCAAGCAGCAGTGGCGTAGCCAAGGGGGGGGGGGGTTGGGGGGGTTCATACCCCCCCCCCCCGAAATTTTTCAGTTTTGCTTGCGTATATGTGCGCGCACACATACAAACGCACGCACGAACATACATAAAGTATGGTTGAACCCCCCCCCCCCCCCCCCCCGAAAAAAAATTTCTGGCTACGCTACTGTCAAGCAGTACAGCAGAATCTTGAAATTAAGGTGTTACCAATAAAAAAAAATGAAGACCTGGCTAACAGTATTATAGCATTTGCTGAATAGTTCCCAGTACCAATAACTTCGGATGAACTTGATGTCCTTCATAGAGTGCATTCGAAAGACAAAACAAAACCAAATGTGGTTGTGAAATGTCGCTGTGATGAGGTTCGTGTGGGCCCAGGCGCTCAATCGACAAGGGATGACACGTAGGCAAAGACAGGACGTTTATCTAACAAGGACATAGACACATAAATGAACTCGGAACCGCTGCCGTTACAATTGCCTCTACAGTTCTATAGTCCACGGTTCTCGCGACCCTGACAAGCGTATCTAGTTCGCGCACACCGGCCACTCGACGGGAACCACTCACGCGTCGTCGCTGTCGTTGCGATCGTCCGACGGGTCGCTGTGTCCCATGGTGTGCGACGCTGCGGGGTTGCTTGGACGGCCGCGTTGCTGGGAGGTCGATGGTTAGACCCGCGCTCGGCCACACCCGAGGACACCGTAGACCGGCCCAGCGCGCCTCAGCTTCCTGGATCGGCGGCCCCCGTAAACGCCGACTCGCCCGCAGGCTCGACCGTGGCCGCAGCACAGTCGTCGCCTGGCGTAGCTCGTCGTCCGAGTCTGGCTGCAGTCAACCCGTGACAGGTAGGGCTCCGCAACGGACCGGTAGCCGCCACGACCCCTTGTCTGCCGCTTCTGCTCGACTGCGTCGGCCCGACTTTCTGCTCGAGCGTTCCAAATCTTCCTCTTCTTTGCGCCCGCTCACGAGCGGCGCCGCCGCGCATCACACATGCACTATCGTCTTCTTCTATCTAAATTCAGATATTACTTAAAAATGTCCCCCCACTCGTCACACTCCCCCCACGCTTCCAGAACGTTGTGTCGCGGATAACATTCATATAACGCGACACAACGGCACACAATATTATCACCGGCCACCACCACGAACATGAACAGCACTGCACGTACGTCTATAGCACAGCACAACCACTGTGGACCTTGGGCTCACGCACCAGCACACCACGGCAGCTCGCAACGAGCGCGCACACACTACCGGCTCTGTTGACACACGTGCGCACACGCAGAACGCACAACGCACGATGAACCCGGTGGGTTTCCCGTTGACTTCACGTGGTTGTGCAGGGACGGTACCCACTAAGCTCCAGCTTGTCATAGTCAGTAACTGTCTTTGTTGTCCCGTCGCTTGAACACTTTGGCCCTGTGACGTCGACGGCGCGCCTGCGGACGCGACGGTGGAGGCGCCGAGGACTGATACATCTGTGCACTGGGGGGTTTCAGTGCCATCGTAGTGTTGCGACGGGAACTCCTGGCTGGGGCAAAAACAGCCGACCATATTGGGTGGATCCCTGCTGAAGGGCTGCCACTTTTGCCGACGTGGTGATACATTCGGCGACGTGTACGGAGGCAATGACGCTTCCTGTGGTGGGGTAGAGGTCCCGCCGGATAGCGGCGATTCTGGTCGCGGCGTAGACCATGGCATCGTCGACAGCTGCGGAATTCCACTTCGGGTTGTCTTTTCCTGCTGTCTCTTCGCGCACGGCGTCAGGTTATACCCATTTGCTGCAGCTTGACACTTGCAGCTCGCTTCGGTCCTACATGCCCATGGTCGATTCACCACGTTGACTTGGTGTCGTCTACTGCGACGAGTTGTCGACGTCTTGGGCGTCATTTGTTCGATGTTCTTGCAGCTGGTTGCGCAATCAGCTTTGCGTTGCTGTGCTGTAGGAGTGTCGAACAGCACCGCTCCGGGGAGGTTCCCAACGACGACATCGTACAGGGTGTCTCTCATGCACAGAGCGCGGACCTCTCCTCTAAAAAAGGGTGTGTCCAGGAAGACCACAGCTTCCTGGAGGTAGCGCACCGTGCGATCAAGCAGCAAGACCGGCCGATATGTGCCGGTTAGTCTTTCTTTTGGCACGAGTGACTGTCGCACGACGACCGTGTCGCAGCCAGTATCGCGAAGTACGGTAACCGGCCGCTTGTCCAAAAATCCTCTCGCCACTGGCATATTCAGATTCCCTTCCGATGACACGCCGCTGCTGATTGCGGTGTTGACGACAGGAATCCTTTCTCCATCTTTAAGAATCAGGTATCTTTCGTCCCCTCCCCGCAGGGGCGTCTGCGCAAGCAGGCGTTTGGTGTGTGGCGACACCACGGACCCGAGCTAACGGGGGGGGTTTCGACCTCCTCCCACGCCTAGCCGTGCGTGGCTGAGCCGTGTCCGGGGAAAAGGGGATCCTGGGGGTTGAGCCGATGCCGGGTGATTGGACCTGTAAGGCCCCCCGGCGGAGGCAACACACCCCTTTGGCCCCGGCTTCACGTAGACGGCACCCCTGGGCTGACCCACCCAGGGGAAATCGGCAGTCGCCTTTTCCTATCTCTCTCTCTCCCTACATCTTCGTCTTTCCCTCTCACTTTCAATCTTTCCTGTCTGCTACTCTATTCACTTACTTCTAGTTTTCCTGGCGGCGAGGGTTAACCTTGTGTAGTTGCCCAACCTTGGGTAGGTATATTTGGTTATAGCGGCGATTGCATGGCTGGCGACTGCAAGTGTTCTACCTTGCAGCGTCCCCTTGTTGGGCTCGGTGGTGAGTGGCCACCATCGCCGCCGAAAATTAAATTCTCTGTATGGCGAACTTCTTTCCCGCACTTCCTGATCGCCGCCAGAAAAGGTGGCGCACCGAAGAACCATTCACATTCTCTAAACCAATTCAGTCCTTCCCAAAGTACCATGTTGTGCATAGCCAAAAAGAAAATAAGACAGTCCGATCAATCTCCCCTTTTCTTGTGTCGAAAACTCTGACCGAAGCAATTGGCCCAGGCTATAATGTGACCAAGATGGGAAGCGGCGACCTCCTTCTGGAAGTTCGCGACAAGCTTCAGTATGACAACCTATCCAAACTTGTAGCATTTGGGGAAGTTCCAGTTTCAGTAGGCCCACACAGGTCCATGAACACAGTCCGCGGTGTCATCTCTGATGATGATCTCCTTGAGCTATCAGAAAATGAATTACTGGAAGGCTGGCAAGACCAAAATGTAGTCAAGGTTCAAAGAATAATGATACGACGAGACGATAAAGAAATACCAACCAAACACATAATTAGCACCTTCGGTACCAGTGACTTACCTCAATCCATCGAAACCGGCTACTGTAAGCTCCGCGTAAGGCCCTATGTACCAAATCCGCGCAGATGTTTCAAATGCCAGCGCTTTGGACATGGGTCGCAAAGTTGCAGAGGGCGCGCTACTTGCGCTAAATGTGCCTCCAACGAGCACTCATCGGAAACTTGTACTTCAGCAGCCCGCTGTGCGAACTGTGAAGGAGACCATCCCGCGTACTCGCGATCGTGCCCATCGTGGAAAAACGAAAAACAAATCCTAGCGCTTAAAGTGAAATTTAATCTGTCCTTTCAAGAAGCACGTAAACGGTTCTCACAACACCAGTCCAGTCCTTCCTTTGCCGATGTGACGCGCCGGGGCGCCGCGCCACGTCTTCCTGCGCCCGCGAAAGCCACACGGAGTGTGACCGCGGTCGCGCCATCAGCGCCCCCCGGCTGGAGTAGCCTGTACTGCTCCGCCCCCTGCCAAACAGGGCCAGCAGACTCCCGAGTCAGCTGGACCCAGGGCCACTGCAAGCGCAGATAGGCCCAAAACAGGCACGAATGTGCCCGCTGAGCGGGCACTATCCACCACCTCAGATGAGGTGATGGACACAAGTAACATTCCTTCGGCATCCGAGACGCCGAAGGAAAGGCGCCGCTCTTTGGAGCGCGCCAAAAAAGCAAAGACCCCTGTCACAGGGCCCGACAGGGCTCCCTGACATAAGACAACAGCTCTTCCAGTACACACAGCACTAATTTACACTCAAAATGGATACACAAATTATTCAATGGAACGTAAGAGGTCTGATCAGAAACCTCGATGATATCCAGGAGTTGCTACACGAACACTCGCCAAAAGTGCTGTGTGTACAAGAAACACACTTGAAACCCATACACACCAACTTCCTACGCCATTATGTGACTTTTCGAAAGGACCGGGATGATGCTCTGGCATCATCCGGTGGTGTAGCCATAATAGTTACTCAGGGAATAGCTTGTACACATCTACCACTTCAGACAACCCTTGAGGCAGTGGCCGTTAGAGCCGTTCTCTTTAACAAACTGATCACAATTTGCTCTCTTTACATACCTCCGAACTACCAGCTGCAAAAGCATGATTTCCAATCCTTAATTGATCAACTTCCGGAACCTTATCTTCTCCTTGGAGACTTAAATGCACACAGCAGTCTATGGGGTGACTCTCGCTGCGATGCGCGAGGTCGTCTAATCGAACAATTCCTTTTCTCTTCTGGCGCATGTCTGTTGAATCAGAAAAGGCCAACATATTACAACCTTGCCAACAATACCTACTCGTCCATAGATCTGAGCATTACATCTCCGTCACTCCTGCCCTTACTCAAATGGAAAGTCATTGATAATCCTTACGGAAGTGACCACTTTCCCATAGTTATGAGCACACCAATATCAAACGAAGGTCCTCCACAGGTCCCCAAGTGGCACACCGACAAAGCCGACTGGGAAAAGTTTCAGAAAGTTACTGTCTTAACTTGGAATGACATGTGTGCCTTAAGCATAGAAGCTGCTGTGGACTATTTTACAGCTTTTTTGATTGACGCTGCAATCAAATATATTCCTCAAACAAGTGGACAGTCTGCGAAACGACGTGTCCCATGGTGGAATAACGAGTGTCGAAATGCGCGCAAAAAACAAAACAAGGCATGGAGGTTGCTTCGGGACTCGCCGACAACCGAGAATTTAATCAATTTTAAAGACATAAAGTCTCAAGGCAGGAGAACGCGCCGACAGGCTAGAAGGGAAAGTTAGCACAAGTTTTTATCTGGCATCAATTCTTATACACAGGAGGGCAAAGTCTGGAACATGGTTGGTAGGGTAACAGGACGGCAGGCACATTCACTCCCGCTAGTAACTACACAAGGCGACAGCTTGGAAGACCAGGCGAACTTTCTCGGCGCGCACTTCGAACAGGTGTCTAGCTCATCGCACTATTCTGAAGCCTTCCAACGACACAAAAGCAGAATAAAAAAACAGAAACTAGAGCGAAAATCCACAAAACACGAGACATTCAATGAACCTTTCTGTTTAGCTGAGCTACAGGCCGCGCTAAACAGCTCCAATAAATCCGCCCCAGGCTCCGACCGGGTGGCATATGAAATGTTGAAATACCTGCCTTCTGAAACCAAAAAAGCCCTACTTTCCCTGTATAATGCTGTATGGTTTTCCGGCGACATCCCCTCAGCTCGGAAAGAATCCATCGTTATTCCGATCATAAAACAGGGCAAGGACCCATCTTTAGTTTCAAGCTACAGGCCCATCGCCTTAACGAGTTGTCTTTGCAAGGTTTTCGAAAAGATGATAAATAGGCGACTGATGCACTTCCTTGAAACAAAGAACCTACTGGACCCGTACCAATGCGGGTTTAGAGAAGCTAGATCCACCACTGACCACCTTGTCCGTATCGAGGCACAAATTCGGGACGCTTTCGTGCATAAGCAATTTTTTCTTTCTGTGTTTCTCGATATGGAGAAGGCCTATGACACTACATGGCGCTTTGGTATACTAAGAGACCTTTCACACTTAGGGGGTACGAGGTAGAATGTTCACCATAATCGAAAGCTACCTGTCCAATCGGACATTCTGTGTTCGAGTAGGCACTGTTTTGTCCCGCACATTTGTCCAAGAAACAGGAGTGCCGCAAGGTGGTGTACTGAGTTGTACACTTTTTATTATCAAAATGATTTCATTGCGCCTGTCCATCCCATGCAGTATGTTTTACTGCACATATGTCGACGATGTACAGGTCGGTTTTAAATCCTGCAACCTTTCTATGTGTGAACGGCAGGTTCAGTTAGGATTGAACAAGGTGTCTCAATGGGCAGAAGTAAATGGGTTTCAGTTGAACGCACAAAAGAGCACATGCGTCCTGTTCTCTCGGAAGAGGGGCCTTCATCCGGATCCGGATATTAACCTGCATGGTCAACGTCTGTCAGTAAAGACTGAGCATAAGTTTCTGGGCCTACTATTAGACACAAAACTAACCTTTACACCACACATCAAGTATATCAAGAACAAGTGTATAAAAACCATGAATATTCTGAAAGTGTTGTCACGAACTACGTGGGGCAGTGACAAGAAGTGCCTTCTCAATCTTTATAGAAGCCTCGTACGCACACGTCTTGATTACGGGGCTATAACATATCAGTCCGCGGCCCCAACAGCTTTAAAGATGCTTGATCCTATCCACCATCTAGGCATTCGCCTTTCCACGGGTGCTTTTCGCACCAGCCCCGTGGAAAGCCTGTACGTCGAATCGAACGAGTGGTCGCTAAACATGCAGAGATCGTACGTCTTTTGCATATTATCTCAAAGTGAACGCAGACAAAGAACACCCCACACACTCCACAATCAATGATCTGTCCAGCACTGCCCTATTTGACAACCGTCCGTCACTGAGACAGCCCTATTCACTTCGTGTGAGGGGCCTCGCTGAGGAAATGGGTGTGCCACTTTTTGAACACCGTTTGGTACCTCCCGCTGCGAATCTCCCGCCGTGGCAGTGGCAGATAATAGATTGCGATGTGTCTTTCACAGATGTTACAAAACACGCCCCTACTGCACACATACGTTCATACTTCTGCGAACTGCAGCACAAGTACACTTGTCCAGAATTCTACACCGATGCCTCCAAGTCTCACACTTCTGTGTCGTACGCAGAGGTGGGTCCGTCTTTTTCGGATGCCGGTCTTCTGGATTCTAATACGAGCATCTTCACAGCAGAAGCTTCTGCGATACTTGCGGCAGTTAAACACATCAAACAATTACAACTACAAAAGGCAATAATTTACACTGATTCTTTGAGCGTGGTAAAAGCTTTAAAAAGTCTAAAAAAGCACAAAAATCCTGTCCTTGTTTCCCTATACTCGCTTTTATGCTCGCTCTACGCACACAAACAGCATGTCGTAGTCTGCTGGGTGCCAGGGCACAGGGAGATCCAAGGAAACGTGTTGGCGGACCAGTTAGCTGTCTCTGCCCAAGAAAACGCTGCCGCCAATGCATCCGTATCTGTGCCTGCACTTGACCTCAAACCATTCCTTAAACGAAAACTCAGGGATCATTGGCAGCGGTTATGGGATCGGCAATCGCAAAATAAACTTCATCTAATCAAGCCACAGCTCGCGAATTGGCCGCCGGTATCGAAGTCACGTCACACAGAAGTAACACTCACCAGATTAAGAATAGGACATACACACAGCACACACTCATACCTCTTGTCCGGCGGTGACCCACCCCCCTGTGATAAATATGGTGAACCACTCACTGTCCTCCATATACTTATTCAATGCAGAGAATTAGATCTCAGAAAAAAAACACTTTCCATTAGTCTGCCGAGAACACATACCACTTCATCCATCGATGCTCATAGGTAGCGAACCGGTTTTTAAACATCAGTCATTATTTGCATTTTTAAGAGAAGTTCATTCCTTTCACGTAATTTACCCAGGTAATCCGTAGCTCGACCTCTGAAAAGAGGTTGGTGCTGCGGTAAGTACTTTACAGAAAGCACCTGCCTCCGTGCCTTTGGCATCAAAGGCCTTAATGAGGCATCCGTGCGATTTCCCCGTCATCACTTGTAGATATCATGGTCACTTGCAACGCATTACGCACCACTTTTATAATTTTGAAATCTATACCCACCTTTTACGCTCCTATGTAGCGCGTGATTTTAGGCCTCTTTACAGCCATAATACACCTTATCATTGCTATCACTGGTCATCGCTAACACCACATAAAAGACATGGAGCTCTTTGGCCACCCATGGCCTTTGCGCCACTAAACCCCACTAATCATCATCATCATCATCATCATCATCATCTTTCGTCCCCTGCAGATTCTTCCGCCGTACGGTCCACCGCTACCATGCACGACGCTTCTCTCTTGTGCTCTCCGGCAGAAGCGTATCTGTCACTGTTGTTGCCATGCGCTGGAAAGCTCCCTTTCGTACGTGACCAGCACTCGGCTGCTCTATGCCCCTTCTTGTCGCATAGGAAACAGCGATTGTCTTCCCGAGGTGTCTTCTTCGTTTCATCCGCTCTCAAACCGGAGCCTTGGGCCGCTTGCTTCTCAGGCCTCTCTCTACCGAAGTTCAACGTTCAACAAAGACTGGGCCTCGACGTAATTGTCGGCTGCCTGGGAGAGTTCCTGAATGGTTTGGCAATTTCTCTCCTTCAGGAAAACCCTTAATGCGGGGGGAACAGCCCTTGACAAATTGCTCGGCAATCATTAGTTCTCTGAGTCCACTATAGCTTTTCTCCACCTCTGCGAGCTCCAACCAATGATCGAAGTACCCCGAGAGCCTCGACGCGTACTGCTTGGCGGTTTCTCTCTCTTCGGGCTTTGCGTTACGGAATTTCTCCCGGTACCCGTCCGCCGTGTACAGAAACCGTTGGAGGAGCGCACGTTTCAGCTTGTCGTAGTCCAAGGCAGCGGTCGGATCCATGCGTCCGATTACAGTCAAAGCCTCCCTGGTCATGCGAAGGCTTAATGAAAGCGCCCATTTCTCGCGCGGCCATTCCTGACAGGTGGCGACACGTTCGAAGCGTTGTAGGTACGCGTCTAGGTCGTCCCTCTTGTCATCGAACGGAGGTATCAGCTTGTGGGGACTGCACACGTTCGACGCAACGGGCGCGTTCGTGCTCGCAGCGTTTGTGTTATATGCGCCCTGCGAACCAGCGGCACTTTCTTGAAGCTGGAGCTTCAGTTCGAGGACTTTCATTTCTTGTTCTAGCAGCTTTTGTTGCTGCTCCGCTTTCTCGCGAGCTGCCGCACGCTCCTGTTCGATCAACTGCTGCTTCAGTGCCAGTTGCTCCTTTAGAGCATTTCGCTCTTCGGCCCGCTCATCGCGTAATCTGACACGCTCTTGCTCCACCCATGCTCTCAATTCGGCATCCTTTAGTCCTAGCTCCTTCCCAATGCTGACGACGTTGTCGTTGTCCATGTCTCACCCTTGTGTCTGAGCGTTGGCTACAGATGTTATTAGTCAATCCTGGCAGGCTCGCCAATTGTGATGAGGTTCGTGTGGGCCCAGGCGCTCAATCGACAAGGGATGACACGTAGGCAAAGACAGGGCGTTTATCTAACAAGGACATAGACACATAAATGAACTCGGAACCGCTGCCGTTACAATTGCCTCTACAGTTCTATAGTCCACGGTTCTCGCGACCCTGACAAGCGTATCTAGTTCGCGCACACCGGCCACTCGACGAGAACCACTCACGCGTCGTCGCTGTCGTTGCGATCGTCCGACGGGTCGCTGTGTCCCATGGTGTGCGACGCTGCGGGGTTGCTTGGACGGCCGCGTTGCTGGGAGGTCGATGGTTAGACCCGCGCTCGGCCACACCCGAGGACACCGTAGACCGGCCCAGCGCGCCTCAGCTTCCTGGATCGGCGGCCCCCGTAAACGCCGACTCGCCCGCAGGCTCGACCGTGGCCGCAGCACAGTCGTCGCCTAGCGTAGCTCCTCGTCCGAGTCTGGCTGCAGTACACCCGTGACAGGTAGGGCTCCGCAACGGACCGGTAGCCGCCACGACCCCTTGTCTGCCACTTCTGCTCGACTGCGTCGGCCCGACTTTCTGTTCGAGCGTTCCTAATCTTCCTCTTCTTTGCGCCCGCTCACGAGCGGCGCCGCCGCGCATCACACATGCACTATCGTCTTCTTCTATCTAAATTCAGATATTACTTAAAAATGTCCCCCACTCGTCACAGTCGCTCACGTTCAACCCGCAAGCGTATCCTTCAAGCGGTCAAAAAGAAGAAGATACCCAGCAGATTGCGGTTACGAAGGCGATGGAACTGTATATGTAAATGAGCATTTGTGTCCGGAAAATAAGGTTTTATTGGGGAAGGCAATCTGGAGGAAGCGTGAAAAAAATTGGAGATTTGTCTGGTCCTCCAACGGAAAAGTTCTGGCAAGAAAGGCAGAAAACTCCAGTGTCGTTCATATCCGCCGTGAAAACTATCTATCTCCAATAATCTGAATCAAGAAAGCTTGTCTAACATGGACGTCATGTTTGACAAGCCATTTTGCAGAAGTAAATTCTTGTCATAGGCCTATACATTGTAATATTCGTAGCCTACATAAAAACATGGATCATTTCTGTACTTTACTTTCCTTGCACCGTTTTGACTTTAATTACGTAGCAGTTTCGGAAACTTGGCTAAAACAAAGTGAGACTTACAGCATTCCTGGTTACAATTTCTTTTCCACTGCGCGACACGCCCCGAATAGAGGTGGTGGTGTAGCCTTATTTGTAAAATCTGGTATGCCTGGCACTGTTCTTTCGGATTACTCAAAATCGTATTCATCTGAGCTTGAGATCATTGTTGCTAGATGTCAAAATGAAGTAATCGTAGTGGTTTATCGCGCCCCCCGGTGAAAAATTATCAAAATTCATGCATAATTTTGAACGGTTACTACAACACGTAAATTCGCTCAACCAAAAAACAGTTATCTGCGGGGACTTCAACATAGATACCTTAAAGAACTGCCATTCAGAGTACTACGATATCATATCATCATACGGCTTTCATAACATTATTTCCGCATCAACACGTGTCACTCTAAAATCATCTTGTATCGATCACATTTTGTGCAACTTCGACACTTAAGGGGCGTGGTGTGGCACTTATGACGCAACCATAAGTGATCACACCCCAACGATTATTTTATACCCTATTACAGAGAGACACCCATAGTCGCATTTCTTTTCCAGCTTTTCGTGAATGCCTACAAAGCGCTGAATTCAATTGTTCACCAGAACCTTTGCAGTCTGTTGAATTCTCTACTCCAGATGTGAATGATTTTTATTCTAAGCGAAATATAACCTTAAGTGAGGCTTTAATGCAGTCAATGATTACTAAGGCCCAATGATATTATAGAACATCAATATGCCCATGGATGAATCGGCACATTTTAGAACAAATCGAAAAGAAAGATTTCTGGCATTCAAAGGTGAAAACGCTAAAAAACAATGACTATTACTTACAGCAATTTAGAGTGGCCCGTAATAATGTAACAGCGCTCATTCGAATATGAAAAAAAAAAGAATATTAGACGAACCTAATAACGAAAAATTCGGGTAATTCACGAATAACATGGCGTATTATTTACTCGGTCCTTAACCCTCTGCAAGCTCTATGACCATGCCAGACCTCGAGGCTCTCGGAATACCATTAAGTACCCTAGTTTTGACGTTTAATACCTACTTTTGCACAGTCGGTTCTCGGCTAGCGGTCGCGGCTGTCAACGAAGAATACATTAAGTACCCTCCTCGTAATGCTAATACATTCAAGTTCACCGATATAACAGCTAGTGAAATTGTAGCTGTAGTTAGTGTATGCCAGTCAAATCCTCAGTTGTTTGAGACAATATACCTGCTTTAGTGCTGAAAGAATGCATTGATATCCTTTGTGTACCTTTAGAAAAAAAATCGTTAACTTATCCTTTTATACGTCTACGGACCCCGACCTTCTGAAGCTGTCAAAGATTATCCCGATTCACAAGGCTGGTGATAAAAATATCCCAGAAAACTATCGTCCCATCTCCATTTTAAGAACCATAAACATTGTGTTTGAAAAACTAATAGTCAAACGAGTCATGTCTTTCCTAGAACACGAAAGTATTCTTACACACGGTCAACATGGTTTTTGAAAGGGTAGGTCAACCAACCCAGCTGTTTTGTCGCTTTCTGAACTTATCAATTTCCACTTAAATAACAATAGAATGGTTGTAGGCATATTTCTTGACATAACGAAAGCCTTTGGCACTGACAACCACAAGCATACTATTAAATAAACTAAAATGCTATGGCTTTCGTGGAATGTGCCTTGTGTTTGCGTCAACAAGGCCTTTCCTCTCGTGATGATACACGGGAGGAAAACACGTGATGATACACGAGTTCTTTAAAAGTTATCTAGAAAACCGTAAACAGACAGTACAGCTAGCCGATACCCAATCCGAGTTTCTTAAAACAACAATAGGTATACCCCAAGGTTCAGTTCTTGGGCCAATATTTTTCTCACTGTATATTAACGACCTACCTAGCATGGTAAAAACTTTTCAATATTTATGTACGCTGATGATACAGCTCTCATAAGCGCTCAAGATTCCTTGGACCATACCTTTGCGCGTGCAAACTCAGAGTTGTTGATATCGACAAGTGGTTCTCCTCAAATAAACTAACTTTGAATACACTGAAAAGCAAGTACATTGTATTTACTTCACCGCGCAAAACCCTCGAGGAACGCGCATGGACATTTACAATAAACTCAGCGCTAGAACAAGTACATTCAATAAAATACCTAGGCGTTAGCCTTGATGAACATTTTAACTGGAAACCTCATATTGACGAAGTCGGCAAAGAACTCAGTACAGTTTGCTTTTTCTTCTATACAAATGTCGATACATATTTGACATACTGACCTTACGAGTAATTTACTTTAGCATATTGTCACGTGGTCGTGACGTTGACCCAAGCAGCAGTCGGTATGTTCAAGATGAAACTGTTTATTAGGCCGAACTTGTGGCCGGTAAACTGAAAGTCAGATTACAGCAATACACGCTGGCACTGATAGCGGCGAACAGAGCGTCGGCCGGCGATCAACTGAACATCGTTGGAGCGCGCCGGCTTTTATGCATCACGCGTCGAACATTCTAGCCTTATCACTGGTCATCACTCAAGCTCAGGAATAATCTCGAGTGGTCGCGTCTTGCGCGCAATCTTAACAAAACAATCTACAATAATCGCGAAGGTTCTAGAACAATAAGGCGCGGTTTGAGGTGAGCTTTGCTGACGGTCTTTGTGGGCGAAAACCGAATACAACAAAAGTGAAAATAAGAATAGCGCGTGGCAATGCCCCCTCTGAAAAGGCATCGTCCCGATGCTTAAAACAGAACACGGGGGAAAATGCATGCCACAATAAATCACAACAATAAAGAAAGAAAGTACAATAATTAAGCAATAAGTGCAGTCCTCTGGTTTGCTAACGCGCGTAATACGGCTTGAGGCGCACGACATGGACGACTTCAAGTCGCGCACGGCGCCGTTGAGAGTTCGTTATGCCGTCCGGGACGACCTCGTAGTCCAGAGCACCGAGACGTCGAAGCACCTTGTACGGCCCGAAGTATCGCCGAAGGAGTTTTTCACTAAGTCCACGTCGGCGTATCGGTGTCCACACCCAAACGCGGTCACCGGCCTGGTATTCCACGAAGCGTCGTCGAAGATTGTAACGGCGGCCTGTCGGTCGTCTGCTGATTCTTGATCCGCAGGCGGGCGAGCTGTCGTGCTTCTTCGGCGCGCTGTAGGTAGGCGGTCACGTCGATGTTTTCCTCATCGGTGACGTTCGGTAACATGGCGTCGAGCGTCGTTGCCGGGCTCCGTCCGTAGACCAACTTGTATGGCGTCATCTGCGTCGTTTCTTACACGGCCGTGTTGTATGCGAAGGTCACGTACGGAAGGATGGCGTCCCACGTCTTGTGTTCGACGTCGACGTACATGGCCAGCATGTCGGCGATGGTCTTATTTAGACGCTCGGTCAGGCCGTTGGTCTGTGGGTGGTAGGCGGTGGTCCGGCGGTGACTTGTTTGGCTGTACCTTAGGATCGCCTGAGTTAGGTCCGCGGTAAAGGCCGTACCTCTGTCGGTAATGAGGACCTCTGGGGCGCCATGACGCAGTACGATATTCTCGACGAAGAACTTTGCTACCTCGGCGGCACTGCCCTTGTCTCGGCGTAGCGGGTGAGGTAGTCAGTAGCTACGACGATCCACTTATTTCCGGAATTCGACTTCGGGAACGGCCCCGGTAAGTCCATGCCGATTTGCTGGAACGGCCGGCGAGGTGGCTCGATGGGTTGCAGAAGTCCGGCTGGCCTAGTCGGTGGTGTCTTCCGTCGCTGACAATCTCGGTAAGTCCTCACGTAGTGGGTGACGTCGGCAGTGAGGCGAGGCCAGTAGTACTTTTCTTGTATCCTTGCCAGCGTACGGGAAAATCCAAGGTGTCCAGCCGTCGGGTCGTCATGCAAAGCATGCAGAACTTCTGGTCGTAATGCCGAAGGTACTACGATGAGGGAGTCGGCCCGAAGTGGCGAGAAGTTTTTCTTTAGGAGAACGCCTTTGCGCATGAAAAACGTCTCCAGTCCTCGTCTGAATACCTTTGGAGCCACGGTGGCTTTGCCCTCGAGGTATTCCATAAGGCCCTTGAGTTCTGGATCGGCGCGCTGTCGCATGGCGAAGTCGTCGGCACTTATGGTTCCCAGGAAGCCGTCATCATTCTGGTCGTCCAGCGGCGGTGGGCCGATGGGGGGCACGAGACAGGCAGTCGGCGTCAGAGTGTTTTCTTCCGGACTTGTAAACGACGGTAATGTCGAATTCTTGAAGTCTCAGGCTCCACCGTGCGAGGCGACCAGAAGGGTCCTTCAAGCTAGCTAGCCAACACAAGGCGTGGTGGTCGCTCACAACTTTGAAGGGCCTGCCGTAAAGGTAGAGGGCGAAACTTTGATGTTGGCCCAGATGATGGCAAGGCACTCCTTTTCTGTTGTGGAGTAGTTGACCTCTGCCTTTGATAGCGACCGGCTAGCATAACTGATAACCCTTTCCAGTCCCTCCGTCCTCTGCACAAGGGACGGCGCCGAGTCCTACGCTGCTCGCGTCGGTGTGCACTTCTGTTTCGGCGTGTTCGTCGAAATGCGCAAGTAACGGAGGCGTTTGCAGGCGTCGTTTTAGTTCTTGAAATGCTTCCTCCTGCGGCGTTACCCACTTGAACTCGACGTCGGTCCTGGTGAGGTTAGTGAGAGGCCCGGCGACGCGGGCGAAGTTTTTAACGAACCGCCTGTAATAGGCACACAAGCGGAGAAATCGACGCACGGCCTTCTTGTCGGTGGGTGGCGGGAGCAGCGATGGCGGTTGTCTTTTGCGGGTCGGGGCGTACTCCAGATTTGCTTATCACGTGGCCCAAGAACAAAAGTTATTCGTACGCGAAGCGGCACTTCTCTGGCTTGAGAGTGAGTCCGGACGTCTTGATTGCCTGAAGTACAGCTTCAAGGCGCCGCAGGTGTTCATCGAAGTTCGAGGAAAACACAACGACGTCGTCCAAGTACACGGCAAGTCTGCCACTTCAAGCCAGCCAGTACAGTATCCATAACGCGTTGGAAGGTCGCGGGGGCCGAGCAAAGACCAAAAGGCATGACCTTAAACACGAACAGGCCGTCTGGTGTTATAAAGGCAGTCTTTTCTCGGTCTCTCTCGTCGACTTCGATTTGCCAGTAGCCCGTCTTCAGGTCCATGGACGAAAAGTACTTCGCGTTGTGGAGTCGATCCAGGGCGTCGTCTATCCGTGGGAGGGGGTACACGTCCTTCTTCGTGATCTTGTTCAGGCGACGATAGTCGACGCAGAAACGTAGCGTCCCGTCCTTCTTCTTCACCAACACCACGGGAGACGCCCAGGGACTCTTGGACGGTTGGATTATGTCGTCGCGTAGCATTTCGTCGACTTGCTTCTTTACGGCGTCGCGTTCTCGCGTCGAAATTCGATACGGGCTCTGACGGACTGGTCGGGTACTTTCTTCAGTTATGATACAATGTTTGGCGACTGGGGTCTGTCGAATCCTTGACGACGATGAGAAGCAGTCCTTGAATTGCAGGAGCAGATTTTAAATGCGAAGCATTTCTTTGCGAACTTCAGCGACTTTGAGCGTATCTATCTATCTAGCCGCCTACGACTTTGTGCTCTCCTGGCCGTATCGTTAATTGGATTTATACCAAAATTGGTATGGCATAACATGACTGTATGACAAACATGACTGACTGGTCATATCATGAAAATCATGACTAACTTGTCATGAAGAGTTGATTTACAAGCCATGGCAATAGTGCTCCTGAGGCCATTTTCTTCAATTGATATATCCAGAAATTGGTACGATAAGACATTTCTGCATGACCAACATAAATGACAGGTGGTAATATGAAAATCATGACCTGCATGTCATGTACAACATGATTTACATGCCACGCTCATGGTGCCCTGACGGCCGTTTCGCTATCTTGATATACACCAAATTTGGTATTGCGTGACGTGACTGTATGACGAACAGAAATGCCAAGTGGTCATTTGAAAATCATGACATGTCTTGTGAAACATGACTTGCATGCTACGCTCATGACGCTCTCATGGCCGTTTCGCTAGCATGATATACACCAAATTTACTATTGAGTGACGTGACCGTATGACGAGCATAAATGACAAGTGGTAATATGAAAATCATGATATGTCATGTGCAACATGACTTGTATGCTACGCTCATGGTACTCCCGTGGGCTCTTCGCTAGCTTGTTATACACCAAATTTGGCATTGAGTGACGTGATTGTATGACGAGCATAAATGACAAGTGGTAATATAGAAATCATGACATGTCATGTGCAACATGACTTGCATGCCATGCTCATTACACTCTCGGGACCGTTTCGTTAGCTTGATGTACACCAAATTTGGTATTGAGTGACGTGACTGTATGACGAGCATAAATTACAAGTGGTAATATAAAAATCATGTCATGTCATAGGCAACATGACTTGCATGCCACGCTCATGACACTCTCGTGGCCGTTTCGCTAGCTTGATATGCACCAAATTTTTAGGGCGAAGCCGTTAATGTCTTATGCTTACGTCCGTCCGTCCGTCCGTCCCTCCAGCCGTGACTTGGCACGGTGCCAGGAGGGCGCCGGGGCGCGCAAACGGCCGCCGGTCGCGTTGGACTCTATACAGCGCTCGCGCTTTGCTTGCATAGCGTCGCTGTGCCCGGCGTCTCTAATCATGCAAGGAAGAAGACGCGCGCATCACGTTCCATTTTTACCGACCCCATCTCAGTGGGCACAGGCGTTCGAGGAACACACTTGGGAATTGACAAAGTGTCCGTCAATTTAAAGTCTGGAACGCGGATGGCGTCTGCACGATGCGCAAAGCGCAAGAATACGAACGCATGCGAAACGGAGGCAGATTGGTCACGCGTCTCGTTGCGATTCGAGGTAAAAAATTAAGCGAACATAAGTGGCAGGTGGTAACATGAAAATAATAATGATAATATCTGGGGTTTAACGTCCCAAAACCACGACATGATTATAAGAGACGCCGTAGTGGAAGGCTCCGGAAATTTAGACCACCTGAGGTTCTTAACGTGCACATAAATCTAAGTACACGGGCCTCAAGCATGCATGTCATCTACAAAGCCATTTACATGCCACGCTCATGGTGCGCTTGCGTCCAGTTCCCTAGCATTATATTCACCAAAATATGTATTGCGCGAGGTGACTGTATAATGAACGCAAATGACAGGTTCTAAAATGTAAATAATGACACGCATAATATGTACAGCATGATTTTCTTCTTGCTGGCTGCTTCGCATTACATCGATTCCCACAGTGCGTGGGATCTGCCGATTTTTTTGAGCTTGTCTTGCTTCTGCTTTGGGAGGCTGGGGTTGACGTCGAAATCTGTTTCGGGACCTCGATTCGTCGAAGAATGTTCGGCAATATCGGAGAGGGCGAAAACATTGCTGGTGTCCACGAATTTCTCCGTTCCGTTCTCCAACGCTCCGTTCTTCTAAGACGAATTTCTCGATGTAGGCGACCGTCGTACCAATGTTGAGGTGGCTATATTCGTGGCTGAAGTTTGTCAGTAGTACCTTTGCTTTGCCGTCGCGCAACTCGGCGATGCCTCTTGCGACGCAAATCTGACGGTTCACAAGCAGGTGCTGATCGCCCTCGACGACGCCTTCAAGGTTAGCGGGTATTTCGGTGCCGACGGAAATGACGACGCTGGAAAGAGGCGGAACGGTGACCTGCTCTTCTATTACATTCAAGACATGATTCTCCGGCGACGTGTGGAACGGCAACGCTTTTTCTGACGTCAGTGTTATCGACTCTGACCTCAGGTCGATGACGGCGCCGTGCTGACTTAGGAAGTCCATCCCCAGTATCACATCCCTGGAGCAGTGCTGCAGAATTAGAAAGCTGGCGGGATAAGTCCGGTTATTGATGGTGACTCTTGCGGTGCAGACACCGGCCGGCGTTATTAGATGACCCCCAGCGGTCCTGATTTCAGGGCCTTGCCAAGCAGTCTTTACTTTCTTCAACTTCGTCGCGAAAGACCCACTGACGACGGAATAGTCGGCTCCAGTGTCGACGAGAGCGGTGACGGTGTGGCCGTCGAATATTACGTCGAGGTCGCTGGTTCGTCGTCGTGCGTTGCGGTTGGGTCGCGGCGTCGGATCACGGCTGCGTCGAAATGTTGTGGTGCTTCCATGCTGCGTCGTCAGGTTTTCTTCGGTCCACGAGGTTTCCTCGGCAGGGCTTCGTCTGCTTCGCGTCCTGTTGCGCAGGTCTCGTCGCGTTGTCGTCGTCGGCGGCCGGGGAGGATCTTCGGCATTTCGTCGAACAGCAACCGCACCTCCATCGGTTGCTGCCCTTAGTTTCCCGGGTACGGGCTGGGTGACCGGCCCCGGTTTGGGGCAGTGTACTGCCGGCGGTGCGGTGACATGTAGCGGCCGGGCGACGGTGAGCGGGAAGGTCGTCGGGGCGTCCACTGAGGTCCTGCGAGGTAGTCGGCGATGTCTTGCGGTCGTTCACCCCGGTGTGGACGTGGCGCGTTGACGGCGAATCCGCGTAGCCCCATCTGTCGGTACTGGCAGCGGCGGTACGTGTGGCCGGCCTCCCCGCAATGGTAGCAGAGCGGGCGGTTGTCAGGGGCGCGCCAAATGTCGGTTTTCCTTGGCGCGGAGCGCGGCGCATAGCGCTGGCCGATAGGAGGACGGTAGGGCGTCGGTGGTGGTGGCGGCGGCGGTGTCTGGCGGCCGAACTGTGCCGATGCGCTGTCTTGACGTTGTCGCAGAGCGGGCACAGGACGGTGGACCACAACGGCGTAGGTCATGGCCTCCGGATGAAGCTGCGGTGGTTCGGGAATTCCGAGCGATTGATGAACTTCCTCGCGGACAATGTCGGCGATCGAATCCACTTGAGGCTGCGGCGAAGGCAACAGCTTGCGCAGCTCCTCCCGCACGATCGCTCGGATGGTCTCGCGCAGGTCGTTGGTGCTGAGGGCATGAGCTTCGGCGTAGTTGGTTGTTGACGAGGGGCGGTTGTACTGCCTTGTCCGCATCTCAAGTGCCTTTTCGATTGTCGTGGCCTCGGTAAGGAACTCGTCGACAGTCTTGGGTGGGTTGCGGACAAGTCCCGTAAACAGCTCTTGCTTGACACCTCGCATCAGGAACCGAAGCTTCTTCCCCACAGCCATGGCGGGGTCGGCGTGCCGGAACAGTCGATTCATCTCCTCCGTGTAGATAGCGATGCTTTCATTGGGCAGCTGCACACGGGTCTCCAGCATAGCTGCGGCTCGTTCCTTGCGGACCACGCTGGTGAACGTGCTTAGGAACGTCGTCCGAAAGAGATCCCATGTTTGTAACGTGGATTCACGGTTCTCGAACCACGTCCTCGCGGAGTCTTCTACGTAGAAGTAGGCGCGGCGCAGTTTTTCGTCGGAGTCCCAGTTGTTGAAAGCCGCGACTCGTTCATACGTCTCCAGCCAGGTTTCGGGGTCCTCGCTTGGCGATCCATGGAAAGTCGGTGGCTCTCTTGGTGGCTGGATCACGATCGTTGCAGGGGGACGCAGCGGCCGTCGTCGTGCCTGTCGTCTTCGTCGCCGTGCCTTTTCGCTTGTCCGGTAAGAGTCCGTATTGTGGTGCTAATCATTGTAGTCTCCGGCTAGCTCGACTCTCCTGGGTGGTGTCGGTTTCTTCTTGGCGACTTGGGCTGGGTTCACGGCTTGACGGGGGGCGTTCGGTACATGAAAGGAGCAGCACCTCCACCAGATGTCACGTGGTCGTGACGTTGACCCAAGCAGCAGTCGGTATGTTCAAGATGAAACTGTTTATTAGGCCGAACTTGTGGCCGGTAAACAGAAAGCAGGATTACAGCAATACACGCTGGCACTGATAGCGGCGAACAGAGCGTCGGCCGGCGATCAACTGAACATCGTTCGAGCGCGCCGGCTTTTATGCATCACGCGTCGAACATTCTAGCCTTATCACTGGTCATCACTCAAGCTCAGGAATAATCTCGAGTGGTCGCGTCTTGCGCGCAATCTTAACAAAACGATCTACAATAATCGCGAAGGTTCTAGAACAATAAGGCGTGGTTTGAGCTGAGCTTTGCTGACGGTCTTTGTGGGCGAAAACCGAATACAACAAAAGTGAAAATAAGAATAGCGCGTGGCAATATTTCATAGCCACTTAAACTACTGTGTTGTTACCTGGGGTCACACGCAGGGGCGTAGCCAGAAATGTTTTTCGGGGGGGGGGGGCACCTCTATGATTTCGGGAGGGGCACCTCCTTGAAATGGCCATTTTTCGCTCTGTATGCCATGGCGAAAAAACATTTCGGGGGGAAGGGGGGGGCACGGGCCCGGTGTGCCACCCCCCTGGCTACGCCACTGGTCACACATACCGCACATACCTCGAACCAGTAATAAAACTTTAGAAAAGAGCAATCCGCTTTATAACTAATTCAGACTATACGGCACATACGCTACCACTCTTCCGAAGCGTAAATGCCGTTCTGCACGCTAATAAATTATAAAAGAGCACTTACGGTCCATTCTAGTATTAACACCAATTATCCACTTTCATCATCAGATTTCTTTTGTTCAAGTTATGAAAGCCGTAACAAAGTAAAACGAAACTATCACTCAGCGAACAAAAAATGTATACGGTAACAGAAAACTTACAGCTAATGGAGTTCCCGTGTGGAATAACCTTCCACAAGAACTTAAACAAAATGAGAATTTCTCTTTCGCGCTGAAAAATATTTTTTAAGTAACATTAGTTGACCTGATCTGATATAGACACCCAACGTATGATTGCTAGAAACAACGATACTAAATTCACTACCATGTACAATCAGTGCACGCAATTACATTTACTTTTGTATACGCTCGTTTACATTTATTGTATCTGTATGGGTATGTATGAACAACAATGTTTTCTTTTTGTCCATATACGTTACTGTTATGATGTTCAGATCCCGAATACGTCAAAATAGTTTTCACAGTATCCTAATGTCAGTAAATTATTTTAATGTGCTCATTTAGTGATTCACTCTTTTATATACTCTTCTTGTACGCTATCTAACATCTCTTTGTTCTTTTGCCCTTTTTTCCTACCCGCATCTTTGATCAGTCGCCAAACTCTGTAAAAACATCATGTTGTAATCAGTTTTCCAAGAGTAATACTTTTAGTAAAATATTTGTGTTTGTATACTTCTTTTTTGATCACTGACATCCCTTTTTTCATTACTACTTTTGAATGAATCCCAACTAGCCTTAGGCTACGGATTCAGATGCATTAATTACAATATTGTATTTTTGTAAATTATTTTACATCATAGCAGAGTCTGGTGTTGGGCCTGTTGGTACATAGCTTGGAAACGAGGAACCCAACCTCCAAAGAACACACACTCAAGAAGAGAAGTATGACGACCACACACGGTGGGGACTGACAACAGTTTAATGGAAAAACATCTACTCGAAAAGGAAACCCAAAACGCGCATGTGCCTTACGTGATATCTTAGGTGGGAGTGGGGGGGGGGGGGGGGGGGGAGAGCGGTGAGCAAGTGACAATCGACGAGACACGAGCAAGACGCTGATGCGATTTAAAAACCTTTCAGATAAAAGCGCAGCGTGTGGGACCTTCTAATTACGTTTGTCTAAAAACGTCACCTCTTTTAGTGATAGCGAAAGGGAAGGTGTGCTTACACAACGAGCCGGTCCGTGTTTTTGCATTTGATATGCCTCAGTAATTTCCCTCTGACATTTCGTGGGTCCCTTGCCAATAATTTTAGTATCGTTGAAAATGGCTGAACACCCGCACGCTCTGCAATGCGCAGGCAGGTTCGTGCCTCCTCCTGAAGGGACTGAAGTCTCATGTTCCTTCAGGCGCGTGTTCACACAGCGCCCCGTCTGTCCTATGTACAACCTACCACATGAAAGTGGTGTGCAGTATACTACCACGGCCGCTGGATACATTTGTGACGCAGTCAACGAATTTTGAGGAGTGTCGAGTTGTACAAGTGTCCTTTGATTTTCTTTCTTCAATGTTGGTACAAAGGCGTGACAACTTGCATGGCGCCGAGAACACTACTCGTACGCCATGCGTGCGAGTAGTGTTCAATAAATTCAAATTCAATTCAAATTCGAGTAGTACATCAATAAATTCAAATTCAATTCAAACTCAAAACTTGGGGTAGACCAAACTAGTATGGGAGGGTAAGAGGTTTTGGCGATTATGACTACCTGGTGATGAAATGAATAACGTGAAAATCCCGTCGCGTACGACGTTAAACCCTTTCCTCCAGACACGTGTGGCAGATGCCCGTATACCACGGGCCGTGGTATGCGGGTATGCGCCACAGGTGTTTCACAGTTTATATCTACCGAGGAACGGGGAGAACAGAAATTGGTAACTTAAATGCGAGAGCGTTAACAAAAACTGACATCGGCAGCGTTGACCCGACGAATGCAATGAATAAATGTTATGGTCCCAGCAAGAATCGAACCCAAGCAATCTGAATGTAAATCAAGTATTCTACCATATAGAGCCACGCCAGGTCTCGAAATCCTTTGCCAAAAAGATCCTGTGTAGGCATAATGTTGATGAAACGTCACTTGTGGTTGCAGTGGTGCCCATCAAATTTCATAAGCATTTCATATGTACTCCAGTGATACAGGTGTCACGTCGGGTTAGCGTCAGTGGTAGTTAAGCGCCATCCACTGAAGTTGGTCTGCGTATCACTATCCAGAGCTACCATCCTCGGAAGCACAATCGCTACATTACAACTTACCACTTCTGGTGTTGGTAATACCCATGTTGCTCTTGGCTTCGTTACGCAACTGTAAACAACTGGTTACATAAAACATGCGACTGTTCAACATGCATGGCTGTGTGTAAAACATTTGTACATATGTTTAGCGTCATTTCGTAACGTTTCTCTCGACAAAGAAATTACCCCATAGTCGCGTTCCCTCGGCATGCTTCGCATAACATCGGTTCCCGTGGTACGTGGGATCTGCCGAATTTCTTTTACCGCTCTTTTTTTCCACTTTTTTCTCCCTTCTTAATCTCTCGCACTAGCCCTTCGCAGACGGAAGTGATTAGATGGATAGGAAAACCAGCTGCCTGAAGGTGAACAACCTGCTCGGAAAAGCTCTTCTCCGCCTGGTGCCTACAAGACTTCCTGATCGCGGCCCCGAGGCTCGACGTAGCGATTTCTTTCTTCACTATCTTTCAGTGCCCTGACATCTCATTAAAGAGTGGTCTAACAGATCTTGAGTTATACTCGTGGGTTTGGTCCGGGCCGCGACAGTCGCATTCCAATGGAGGCGAAATGCTACAGGCCCGTGTACTGTGCCATCTCAGTGCACGTTAAAGAATACCAGATGGTCGAAATTTTCTGAGCCCTCCGCTACTGCGCCTCTCATTATCACATTTTCATAAGTACGTAAATGCCACCCCGCTGAAATGGCGCCGAATGGACGAAGACGACAACGTTGTTGTTTTAGGGCTGTCTGAGCTGCTCTGTTGACTTGCACTCCTCTGTGTTCTGTGCAGCGCCATCTCGATCAGTGCTGACTGGCGACCGCTGAATAAATACTCCCCGTAACATATGTTTGGTGGAGGTTACGTATCTTACAACAACCCGGCTCAGGAACTCTGCTGCGGACGCCACCTTCGTCCAGCCACGATGCCTGAAGACGGCTCGCAGTCCTCGCAATCCGCGCCATTACCGAAACCTGTGATCCCTTCTCACCTTCTCGACCCTGGGACATTTTGTGGCACGGACAAAATTGATGTCGAAGAATGGCTCGTCTTATACGAGCGCGTCAGCAAGCACTACTGGTGGGACGAAACGCTTATGCTGGCAAACATCATTTTTGACCTGAGGGTCACAGCGCGCGCATGGTATGAGACGCATGAGGAAGAACTGACAAGTTGGGACGTGTGTAAGCAGAATCTTCACGACTTGTTTTGCCGGTCGGTTGCTCGACAGATGACAGCTAGGCAGGAACTCGCGTCGCGAGTTCAATCACCCACGCAGTCCTGCGTCACATACATTCAAGACGTGCTAGCCCTGTGCCGCAAAACTGACAAAAACATGAAAGAGGTGGACAAGGTCAGCAATGTTTTGAATAATATAGCTGACGATGCCTTCAACATACCAATGCGCAAGGACTGTTCCACAGTTGACTCGATCATCATTGAATGTCGGCTGTGTGAACAAGCTAAAAGCAGGCGGATTACTCAGCGCTTCAGCCGCTTCCCGAACACCGCTGCGACTTCCTCGTGCAAAGATCCTGCGACACCGCGTCCGATTGAAAGCTCTACCAACATCACCAGGATTGTTCGCCAGGAGCTGAAAGCCATGGCCCCCCGCTACCTATAAGCCCCCTGCGCAAGACAACCTGGCAACCATATAATTAATTCAAGCCGTCATGCGTGAAAAGTTTGCCATTATTGCAAACTTCCATGGCATGCTTCCTCAAACTACTAGCCTTCCGCCGCCCCAGCCCATGTTCTCTCCTGCCTACAACGCTGACCAGAACGCCACAACGCCGCTGACCACAACGCCACAGTTGCGAGTAAGCGTTCGTAGTGTCTTCTTCTTGTCCTGTCTGTTGCGCTTTAAACAATATGACGGCAGCCCACTTGTTGCTGCCGCCTCTTCGGTTCCGCGGTTCTCCCCACATACCGAAATCCATCTGAGTGGCGCACCCCAGACGATCGACCGATATGTTTACGAGCTAGTTTAAAAGAAATTCCGGCGCAGGCGTCGTTGGTCGTGAGCGAAAAATGATCATCTTGTTCGTGACCCGAACATCGAGAAAGTTGCAAATAAAACAAATAATAAAAATTTCCGGGTCCGTGTGCGGATCGAACTCCAGCCGTCTGTGTGGCAAGCAGGTGTTCTACAACACAGCCACGCCTCTGCTCGGAATGACAGTGAAAATAACTTACTCTGCTTGGAAATGCAGTCAAAATCACTTTCGTGCTTCACAAACACACGCGTCATGTGTATAGGCGTCGCAATATAACATGTAATATCGCCGTAATATTGCGTGCTACAAGCGTTCTTTGCCATCGGGCGTCATAAAATATGTGACTATCGTAACGACTTCGTGGTTTAAAGCCGGCCACCCATTACAAACGGCACACACGTTACTGCGCGTATTCCCTTAACACCACGTAGTGGGTGCATAGCAAGTATGCACTAAGTGGCTGACGTACGCACTAGGGACAGGATATCGCTATCGCGTTCAACTCTTAAAGGCGAAGCTTGAGGGTCCCCCCAACTTTTTCTTGTTCTCGCGTTGGCCACATTTCCCGCCATTGTCGCAACAAATGGCATTCCTGAGCATGTTTTTCAAGGGAACGTCGTCAAGATCGTGGACAGTATTCTCGAAATGTGTTCTCCCGACGATCACTTCCAGGACCTCCCATCTCGCCGCTCATTTTCTCGCTCTGAATCATGCTACGCGGACGTCGTCGCCCAGAAAAACTTGTCCAGCCGCTCGCCGTCGCCTTTGAGTCGCCAATAACGCTCCACTCAGCGCCGTCGCTCTCCGTCGCTTGCTTATTCTGGACACCTCCTGGGAAACTAAGAAGTGCAGCTCCTGGAGGTGGCGCTGCATTCACCACTCAGACCCAGAAACCTCGATCGACCACTAATTCCAGGCGAAATTTACTTACTGTCCTCATCGATTCCCTGGCCGTTACTGCTCTAATCGACACTGGTGCCCACTGATCTGTTATGAGTTTTACGCTTCGATCCTGCCTAAAGAAATTTCTTGCACCTGCTCTGTTTCCTACTGTGCGCGTGGCCAACGGAAGCCGAACATCAGTTCTTGGCATGTGCACTGCCCGTGTTACTGTTGCCGGCCTGCCAAACTCAGTTCTCTTCGCTGTTCTTGGACGCTTGCCCACACGATGTCATTCTTGGAATTGATTTTCTGACCACTCACTCTGCCCTCATCGATTGTTGCACTGGCATCTTAAGGCTCTAGTAGCCTTTGTGCTCTGATGTCACTTCTTCAAGTTTATTTATTTATTTATTTATTTATTCATTTATTTCCACATACTGTTGGCCGTCATGGCCGTAACCAGGGTGGGTACAGTGCATTTGCACATAACACAGAGACAAAGTATAACGAAAGCGAAACTGTATAAAAATCCACAACTTAAAAAAAACACATACAAAACTGTAGAAAAAAAAACATACATACAAACATTGTCACGGCGGCATAGTATTCAATATAAAATAACTACAGGATGTATTTTGAACATGGCAATGTACGTAAAACACAGTGTACGTACAACACTAGCAACACTCAATGTTATGATAGATTTTTAACGCACTCTTCAAAGCTGTCGATACTCTTCGAATTCAGTACAGACACTGGCAAGTTGTTCCACTCTTTTATCGTCCGGGGAAAAAAAGAATACGCGTACACATCAAGATTGTATTTTGGAACCAAAAACACAAATTGATTGCTTAATCTGACATTGCTGGTCGCCCTGGGAACAAGATAAGTATTAGCTTCAATATTAAGGTGTCCTTTTGATAACACAAAAAGAAATTTAAGTCTACTAAGTTTTCGACGTTGAGCCAGCGTAGGCAATTCAAGCAACCGAAGCATTTCAGAAACCCGAGTCAGTTCGAGAATAACGCGATAAAATTAGCCATGTGGCTTTTCTCTGTATTTTTTTCATTTCCATTTACTAACCCTGACTGGAATGGGTCCCATACTCCACTGGTACACTCTAACGTTGGTCTTACGTAGGTCAAATATGCAAGCAATTTAACGTATGGTGTTGCTAGCTTTAGTTTACGGCGAAGGAAGCATAACTTTTTTTCTGCAGCTGCACAAATCGTGTTTACGTGTGTTTTCCAACTTAAGTCTTTGGAAATTGTTAAGCCTGGTATTTTATCGTACAGTAAAAGCCAGGGTATTAGTACAGTAAAAGCTCGTTAAATAGAACTCGGTTAATTTCGAACTTACAGTTAAATTAGAACTGGCTCCCTGGACCCGGCACAGCCCTATGTATTTTTATGGGGAAAAACTCCCGATAATTCTAACACCTCGGTATCCACGACGGTTAATTCGAACGGGGAGCCCCTCGTTTCCATCGCTCCTTGCAGAAGTCGGCCCAGAGTGGTCACAATGTGTTGCAAAACCAAACCGAACCTGGGCTGGCACTTCTGTTTTGCTGTTCGAAAGCTATTTCGGTTGCTTAATTTCAAGATTTCTCCGCAGTTTTGTGGGAGCGTGCAAAGAGTTACATCAGCTTGACCATGACAAATATCAATCTCATAAAACGGCACCATGAGAATTCGTGATCACAAGGTGTCGCTGAAGCTTCCGTCTTCCCCTTAACTTCTGCCTTTTTCGAATAAATGCACCACATCATTTTTTTTTGCACATGAAGAGTTCGAGTCTGACTGCGTGAGGCCATCTGTCAGCTCAATGTCTCTACTAGGAAACACCGCTGACCAGATATCTTGAAGCAAAAAACTGGCGTGCGCATGAATGGTCAACGTACTTGTGCAGACAACAGTTGAACACGAAGGAGTACTGCGTAAGCTCGACGCCTTTTGGAAGCCCCTGTTGTTCCAGAAGTGTAAACGACTGCGAGAACCACGTTTCTTGGGTTCTGTATGGGACACTCCCGGAAATCGGCTTCGTCCAAGTGTCGAAAGGATGACGCGGACATGAAACCGTCAACTTCGCCCAATGCGAACGATCCCTGCGAACGAAGAGAATAAATAGCAATCGATACACTACCGTAGGCCGGTTCCTGAATACTAAAGCGTGCACCTAATTAGAGAGCTCAGGGTGCAGCATGCTAATTAACAAAGAGGCACCCTACCGTCGGCTCAGCAAAGAGAGATGCAAAAGTGCAAGCATAATATTAACTCGCTACCTTAGAAGCCTCATACGTAAAGGCTAGGTCAGTTCCTGGCCGCAAAACTCTCCCCTACGGGTGTTCAATGTACAAGTGAGTAAGGGCGCAGATCGGGCTAACTGGCTCAGCATCATTAAGATTGCAGTTCAAATGAACAAGCGCAAGAACGAATAGGCACGGAAACAGCGCTAACTTCCAACTGAAAATTTATTACTACTCGCAAAGTTACTGCGGGTAGTTTTTTTTTAACAGTAGTGCTGTTTATACTCGGAAAAATTCGTGGTAGGCGCCGACAAAAGCTATCATCATGATGATCGCAATAACACAATCGGAAAGCGTTCACTTTGACCTCATCTTCATCTTCTGCTTCACTAAAGAACAAGTGCGCCGATATGTCTGGTGTTAGATGCTATAACTTGGATCGGCGAGGGAACAAGCACGCAGACAGAGAAAGAGATAGAAAGGAAGTGGGAGACATAGAAAGGGAAGAAACGTCGTAAAGATAGGACAATAGAGAAATAACTGCACAGAGAGAGGAAGAGATGAAAAGAAACAAACACAAAAAGAAATAGAAGAGAAAGAAATGCGCACACAGATAAAATAGATGTACAAAGACACAGACGCAAAAAAAGAGATAAAGAGAGAGAAAAATACACACCGAGAGAAAGAGATTTACAAAGACAGAGACACAAAGGGAGATAGAAATACAGTGAGCTCTTAATCGAGTGAACTTCAAGGGACCTATAAAAATACTTCATTTAACTGAAAGTTCACTGGACTGCACATTCACTAGATCACGTAACAGCATGGGACACAGCAGAAATCAAGTGAAACTTGTGAAATACAGTTTTTTAAAGGAATTTGCAAATTTCATATGGACTGGCGCCTTTAAAGCGCAAGAAGAGATAAAGCTGTCCAGAGAGCCTACGTTTTTGTGCACTGCCTCTGGCACAGCTTGTTGCTGTGACACGAAGTCTCGCAAGTTTCTAATATATCCTACAACCTCGGCTGCAGAAATATTGTGGAAACCTGCCTCATTCATTACAAATTCTTTGTCGCACTCTTCTTTTTTCGGTTTCGTACAACACTGGAAACAATTTCCAATTCTGATAGCTCTGCGCAGGTCCTGAAGCGCACGGGGCTCGTTTTCATTTGCCGCACGGCCGCTTTGCCTCGGTGGTGTTGCATGTACAAGCGCTATTGCACCGCCGCCGATGTATGCGCAATAAGGGGGCAGCCCACAACGGCTACGCCAGTGCATCAGAGCGCGAAGCTTCATTGAATTGATGCGAAAAATGAGCCTGGGCCCGCAGATCAAGTTCATTCAACCGAAATATTCACACTTCAGAAGTTCGTTTAACTGAAAGATTTTTGCGTAGAATACATAGGAAACCCACCGGGGATTTTTTAGAAGTTCGTTATTCTGAAATATTCGTAAACCGACGTTCGTTCAAGTGAGAGTTCACTGTATAAAAAATACACACAGAGAGAAAGAAGAAAACAAGTCTAAATTTAAGGGCTCGTTTTTTTTGTTAGACGCAATAATGAGCACTAACAGACAATGATGCCCAGGAAAGTATAGGGGATGTTATTCGTTGTAAATGTAATGTGAATGTGAAGAAAGAAAACCGGACGGAAAGATAACTTGCCGCCGGCAGGGACCGGACCTGCGACCTTCGAATAACTCGTCCGATGCTCTACCAACTGAGCTACGGCGGCGGTCATCCCTCCTTCCACTTTATAGGGTATATATGTGCATTTAAACATGGGAGTATCAGTCAGCGCCGCCAGCAGCCACTACGGCGAGTGTGGAAGACTTTTCTTTGCCGGTTACTGTCACGTAGCACGTGATCTTATTACGAGCTGGCAGTTGACCAATTATCTCTCGCATACTACCTGTAGGCATCAAGTCTGCCAGGACGAGACTCTCGCTATGAATAAAAGAAATAAGCAAATTTAAGGGCTCGTTTTCTTTGTGAGACACAATAGTGAGAACTAGCAGACAATGAAGCCTAACAGACCATTACACAGAAAGATATATACAAAGACACAGTCACAACAAAGAGACAGAAAAAGAAAGAAATACACAGAGAAAGAGATTGCAGGCACAGACACAAAAAAGAGATAGAACGAGAAAGAAATTGTTGTGTCCCAAGCGCACCTTTGTTCCCGAGCGAGCCCCCGAACGTCTTGAGTGAAGCGGTACACCGTTCCTGCGGACGTCCGGTTGTCGACTCCTTCCCTCTCCCCCCGCTCGTTACAAACGAGTCACCGCGCGTTTTCCCCGGCAGTTCGGCTGCCGCCTCCAAGTAGGAATAAACACGTTTTTAACCGTTCCTGCCTGTCTATGTTTTTGAGGCTACCGCGCCCCGCGCGTACGTCTCTGGGCCGACGACACATCCGGACATAACAGTGGCGACGAGGAAGTGGATTTGGACCTGCGCTACGCAACGCTTTTGACAAGCTACAAGTCATGGCTACGCACGGGCTCCAAAATCGGCTACCCGAATTCAACGGCTCATCATGGTCATCGTGGTTTGGACGCCTCCAATTTTACTTCGAGGCTAACAACATCACTGATGCAGCAATGAAGAGAGCCAACCTGCTAACGCTGTGCGGGGACCATACACACGACACAGTCTGTGCCCTGATTCAGCCACGCACTCCAGCAACCGTAGACTACGACGACATCGTAGCTGCGCTACAGAAGCACTACGACCCAAGACCATCAGAGGTCTACAGCAGAGCCCACTTCCAACGGCGAGACCAACTGGAAGGCGAAACAGTGAGCGAATATGTGGCGGCACTCAAAAAGCTCGCTGCTGACTGTAATTTCGGCCCGTCGACCTTGACAACTTCAGCTACTGCGCAGGAGGGAGGATCGACGGCCACACCTGCTAACACCACTATGCTCCCCTTGGACGTTATGTTGCGGGACCGTTTTGTGTGCGGACTGCGCGATGAAGGTCTCCAACAACGCCTGTTCGCGGAGACGAGTCTGACCTTCTCCAAAGCATATGACATCGCCCAGCGAGCGGAGAGCGCCGGTCACCAGCAGAGGGATATTCGACGGAACGTCGAACCGGTGCATCACACCAGTCAGCAGTCAGGCCATTCCACGTCTACGCCTAATGGAAGGAAAAAACACAGCGCTGTTGGCGATGCGATGACATGCACGATCCCGAGGTATGCCGATTCAAAACAGCCACTTGCAACTTTTGCCAAAAACTGGGACACATTGAAAAGGCATGCATCACCAAGCGCAAACAGCTCCGGCCAAAGAATTCAGTGCAACGGAACAACAATGTCGAGGCACAAGAGGGCCAGATGCCAGATAACACGAGCACACCACGGACGTCATCGGCACTATATGACCTAAACGCCGTTGTGAACCTCGGCACGAGACCAAAGATTACCACAGAAATCATGGTACACCAACGCCCCATCAGGTTTGAGGTGGATTCCGGAGCAGCGTGTACGCTCATCAGCGAGGACACCTTTCGCGCCACTTGGCATGAGAACGCGCCAGCTCTCCAGAAAGACGACACGCAGCTGAGAACGTGGCCCGGACATTCCCTTCCACTACTGGGCTGTGCCAACGTAGACGTGTACTACAACGGTCAGACCCATCAGCTACCACTGCTTGTCGTCCACGGCTCTGGATCAAGCCTGTTGGGACGAAATTGGTTCACCTCTCTTGGAGTGGTCATTGGCGGAGTTCACCACACACCCAGCTATCTGTCAGTGGAGCAGCTTCAAGAGAAGTACCAAGCGGTTTTCTCCGAAGAAATACCAGGAAACAACGGACCTCCAGTCACACTGGAACTGCGGGAGGATGCGACGCCTAAATTTTTGAAAGCTAGGTCGGTACCTTTTGCCCTACGAACGTCAGTCGAGAATGAGCTTGACCGACTGCAGCAACAAGGAATCATCGAACCGACGCAACATTCAGAATGGGCTACACCACTCGTTGTCGTCCGAAAGAAGAACGGTACCCTACGCCTCTGCGGAGACTACCGGAGCACTGTCAACCTGGCGACAAAAGCATCTTCCTACCCACTACCGACCCCAGAGGAGGTTTTTAGCACGCTTCGTGGTGGAAGGATCTTCAGCACCTTGGACTTGACACAAGCCTACCAGCAACTGAAGGTGAGCGAACCAACGTCTGCACTGCTCACGATAAACACCATTAAGGGTCTCTACAAAGTCAAAAGGCTACCATTCGGCATAGCTGCAGCACCAGCAATCTTCCCGGAATTTATGGAGTTTACACTTAACGGGATCCCGGGAGTTTGCGTCTACTTGGACGATGTTATTGTCGGTGGCGCCTCCACTGAAGAGCACGCGGAGCGTTTGGAGCTCATCCTTGAAAGGCTATCAAATGCTAACTTGCGCATCAGCAAGGAAAAATGTGTGTTTGCGGTGCCTGAAGTGAAGTTTCTTGGACATCAAATTGACGCGCACGGTATTCATCCTACTGAAGACAAAGTGCGAGCAATCACCGAAGCACGAGCGCCTACTAACAAGCAAGAGCTCCAGTCGTTCTTAGGGCTATTAACGTTCTACGACCGGTTCTTAGAAGATCGAGCTACAGTGGCCAAAGATCTGTACCAGCTACTCCAGAAAGAAGTCCCATGGAATTGGTCGCCACGCCACCAAAAAGCATTTGTTGCCCTTAAAGAACTACTTCGGAAGTCTACTGTTCTGCGACACTACGACGAAAGGAGACCCCTACTGCTAGCCTGCGACGCATCACCGTACGGAGTGGGAGCAGTCCTCTCCCAAGCTGACGACCAGGGACGGGAAGCCCCGATTGCTTTCGCATCGCGCACCCTATCGCAGGCAGAGAGGAATTATTCCCAGCTAGATAAAGAGGGACTTGCCATCGTCTACGCAGCAGACCACTTCCGCCAGTACATTACCGGCAGAAGAGTGACATTCATTACAGATCATCGGCCCTTATTGGGTATCATGGGTCCCCAGAAGCCAATGCCACAGACATTGTCGCCGCGAATGACACGATGGTGCATCAAGATGTCGGCGTACGATTACGAACTCGTACATCGCACTGGTAAGAAACACCAGAACGCTGACGCACTAAGCCGCCTGCCGCTGGACACCACAATCGACGAACCACCCCCGCCAGGTGACATACTCATGTTCGAGGCGCTGCCGAACCCTCCGCTAACAGCTGACACGGTAGCAGCATCAACGCAGGAGTGCACTGTCTTGAAGGAAGTCTACGCAGCTATACAAGAAGGCAAGGTGCAGAAGCTAAAGGGTGAACACTTCAACGCTTACCGCAAGCGAGCTACGGAGTTAAGCACTCATCGCGGCTGCATCACTTTGGGATCAAGAGTTGTGATTCCGGCACCACTTCGCGGACAAGCCATGTCGCTTGTCCACGCAGGTCATCGAGGCATTGTTGCCATGAAGAAGTGTGCCAGAAGTTATATGTGGTGGCCTGGTATCGACCATGACATAGAATCAACAGTGCAAGATTGGCAGCCTTGTCAATGCAACCACAGAGCCCCACCAAGAGCCCCTATTCCTGAATGGGAAAGACCAGACACGCCTTGGCACACCCTGCACATTGATTTTGCTGGACCTATCGAAGGGTGTTCATTCCTGGTGGTTGTAGACGCATACACCAAGTGGCTTGAGGTAAAGCAAATGACTACAACAACATCGGCAGCAGTTATTGACACTCTCCGGTCGTTGTTTGCAACGTTCGGCCTACCACGCAAGGTAGTCTCGGACAACGGCACTCCGTTTGTGTCCACGGAGATTCTCAAGTTTTACAGCGACAACGGCGTCTCTTCTGTGACATCAGCCCCTTACCACCCAGCGACGAACGGACAAGCCGAGCGCTACGTGGCAGAACTTAAACGCGCCCTTACTAAAGATCAGACTGGGACAATGCAACGCCGCATCGCGCGATTTCTCTTCAGGCAGCACAACATTGTTCAAAACACCACAGGGCAAACGCCAGGAAGATTGATGTTCGGACGAGAAATGAGAACCCAGCTGACAGCAATTGTCCCGGAGCCCTCAGCGGAAACCCCTCAGGGGGGAAGAAAAGCTCCCACGTAGCAGGAGAATTGAAATGGGACAACGCATATACGCACGCCAGTTCAACAGAAGACCCGGCTGGGTTGAAGCGACGGCACTTAAACGCATAGGTTTGCGGTCATGGCTCGTCGACATAGGCGGAAAGGCCGTTCAGGTAATTTGCCAAGGGAGGCTCCCTTTCAAGCAAGCACCCCGACGGAAGCTTCGTCCCACTTAGCCAGGCATCTCGCACCAGATGAATCGGCGCCGCCGCCGGCCTGCCCTGAACGGGAAGAAAATGACACCCAGCAAGCGGAGGCTCCTCTTGTTTACGCGCCCAGAGCGTCCACGCGCCCATGGCGACCCCCCAGATCGCTTCCAAGCGACAATCTAAGGAGGGAGGAGATGTTGTGTCCCAAGCGCACCTTTGTTCCCGAGCGAGCCCCCCGAACGTCTTGAGTGAAGCGGTACACCGTTCCTGCGGACGTCCGGTTGTCGACTCCTTCCCTCTCCCCCGCTCGTTACAAACGAGTCACCGCGCGTTTTCCCCGGCAGTTCGGCTGCCGCCTCCAAGTAGGAATAAACACGTTTTTAACCGTTCCTGCCTGTCTATGCTTTTGAGGCTACCGCGCCCCGCGCGTACGTCTCTGGGCCGACGACACATCCGGACATAACAGAAATATACACAGAGACAAAGATATATACAAAGACAGACACAAAAATGCATAGAAAGAGAAAGATATACACAGAGAAAGAAATAGATATACAAAGACAGAAAAAAAAGTCACAGTTTCACCGCAAGGGTGAAGCAATGAATGCGATAGCAAAAAATTGTAATGTTATACGAAGTGAGGCTGGCAGGTAACTCTTTTTGGATCCGATCTCACGCAACTCTAGAAAACGCTTGTTTAAGAGAATTCTTTTCGCTTTGAGAGCGCAGCACGTAGAAGGGTACACCGGCCCCCCCGCTGTCGGCCGCCGAGAAGGGGAGATAACGCGCGCGCCCGCGCTCGTAAAATAGAAGGTCGCCCCCCGCTGTCGGCCGCCGAGAAGGGGAGATAACGCGCGCGCCCGCGCTCGTAAAATCGAAGGTCGCTCGAGGGACCCCCCCCCCCCCCTCGCGTCTTTTCACACTCACGAACGACGGGCGGGGCCGGTTATATACCGGGTGTCCCAGCTATCTTTAGCCAAGGGTTAAAAAATACAATATTTGAGGCAGGCGAGTGAAATCAGTTGAATATTGCTTACAGCTATCTTGCGCACTACAGGCATTTTTTTCTTTTGTAATTAACGAATTTGTTAATTAAAATTAATTTACTAAATTGATAAATATTGACTTTACGCGAGAAATGAGAGTTCCAAAGTTCGAGGGCGTCTTCAGAAACCCCCATGGCATCATTTGCGATAAAGTTTTACGCGTACCATCTTTTCCGTGCTTGAAAGAAAGCCCGCGAAATACAAAAAAAATACCGCGTGACTAGCGCATTCGCGCACCGCGACCGTGCTGCTCTCAGCCGTGGTTTGAGCGAACAAAATCAGCTGCGACCACGACCCGCCGGCTGCGTTGCAGCGGTAGGCCGATAAGTTGATGGTGATTTCTTGGCCCGTTGCCAGCCAGTTGGCGCGCGTGACTGTGCAAGTTGTGCCGAGCGCGGGCGAAGAAACCGCCGTAAACTTATCGGCCTACTGCTGCAACGCAGCGGGCGGTTCGTGGTCGCAGCTGATTTTGTTCGCTCAAACCACGGCTGAGAGCAGCACGGTCGCGGCGCGCGAATGCGCTAGTCACGTGGTATTTTTTGTATTTCGCGGGCTTTCTTTGCAGCACGGAAAAAATAGTACGCGTAAAACTTTCTTTATCGCAAATGATGCAAGGGGGGGTTTCTGAAGACGCCCTCGAACTTTGCAACTGCCGTTTCTTGCGTAAAGTCAATATTTATCAAGATAGTAAATGAATTCTAATTCACAAATTCGTTAATTACAAAAGAAAAAAATTGCCTTTAGTGCGCAAGATAGCTGTAAGCAATATTCAACTGATTTCACTCGCCTGCCTCAAATATTGTATTTTTCAACCCTTGGCTAAATATAGCTGGGACACCCTGTATATACATATACATATACGGCAAATGACGGCGGCGGACACCGGCGGCGGCGAACGGCGACGCCGACGGCGAAAACCAGCCGAAAGTGTCCATATAATTGCTATCGCAATAAAAGAGACATGGTTTCTTTGATGCGCTGCAGATGACGAGACGAGGACGCTAGGACGATACAGGGACACAGGACAGGTGGTGCGCAACACTTGTCCTATGTCCCTGTATCGTCCTAGCGTCCTCGTCTCGTCATCTGCAGCGCATCAAAGAAACCATGAACCACCACCAACTAGCCCAATTCATCGCTCTGCTAAAAGAGACATAGAGAGAAAGAAATAAACACACAGAGAAAGAGATATACAAAGACAGACAAAAATGCATAGAAAGAGAAAGAAATAGACAGACAGCGAAAGAGATATAGAAAGACACCGACCGAAAAAAAAGAGGCAGAATGGGAAAGAAATACACGGAGAAAGACATATACAAAGACACAGACACAAAAAAAGAGATAGCAAGAGAAGAGAAATACAGAGGCAGGTATACGAAGACGCAGACACAAGAAAGAGATAGAAAGAGAAAGAAATACACACAAAGAGAACGGGATATACAAAGGTATAGACACTAAAGAGAGATAAAAAGATAAAGAAATACACACAGAGAGAAAGAGATATACAGACACAAAAAAAGATAGAAAGAGAAATGCACATAGACAGAAAGAGGTACACAGACACATACCCAAAAGAGAAAGAAGTAGATAGACAGAGCGATAAAGAGATAGAAAGAAGAGGAAGACAGAGAAAGAAAGAATACCGTAGCCACGTATAGTATAATGTAACAAGGTAGTAGGAAACGGAAGTGAGGGGAAGGAGTAGGGAGAGGAGGAGGGGAGTGGGTGCGACTTAGCATAGCCATGAATAGAACAGTATGTCAAGGGGAGGGAAAAGGGAAGTAAGCGTGAGGGAGACGAAATGCCAGGGAATGGATCGCTGCTTTTTCATGCTTTATAGTGCCAAAAATAATGTATAAAACGAAGCTGAAGCTGGTTTAGAATGCGGTTAAACTTCGTGGTTAGCAAGGGCCGGCATCATTGTCGACGATGTCGCAATTTTCTGCGTGGTTGTTGACGCAGGAGCTTCAAAATACGCTAAAGAATAGTTGGTCTTGTTCCGCCCACGCAAGCGCGCCGAAAGAGCAGGCGCGGAAACAAGCTAACCGGAAGTACGTCATCTTCAGTTTCTTTGGCAACGCCACGCTTCACTCCGACGAAAGGTTGCCGCCACTCACTGATCCGCGCTAACTGCTGGAGCGCTGTTTACGTACCGGCCGCTGAAATAAGCATAGAGACGCTGAAAGTTCTGTAGCAGGATTGCAACGTCCGCCATAACGACAAACAGTACCGCATAATGTGAAAGAAACGTCTATCTTACACCGCGACCTCCGCGACTAGATCCGTCTTGGCACTGTTGCCGAAGCTAACTGTGGAGGCCACGCTTCAACGACTGTGCTGTTGTGGATGACACGGCATACCGAAGACGAGGTCATGGTCATACGCTCAGTTCTGAAGAAGCCTTGCGGCCACAGCCGCAGTCTTTTGCCAAAAAATGAAATTTGTGTTCACTTTTGAGAGCTCTCAGATTAGTTTTCGAATTCAGCATGGATCAAACCATTTTTTTAAAGAAGTGCTTAAGCTTCCCTTTATGGGTTTACCTTTGAGTACTTAGAAACCGCATATTTATTGCATCAGTGTTCGGCTTCTAGCAATACCTGAGTGTTTTTGGCCTTATACTACTACAGATCTGCACATGACCAACTCTACCTTTAATAACAATGGTGAGATGGCAGATTTAGTCTTCGCTGCAAACTTGCTGTCTATAAGAACGTGCGTGCAGTCGCTGTCGCTGATCAGATACTGCAGCTCTCCTGTTGGAAAACGAACGAAATTGTACACTTTAGGTTGTGCTACGTGAAGAGAGGAAGTTAGCTTCATTGAAAATTAGACTATAGAAAATATAAATTGAGGTGACTTGCAGGATCTTGCCGTGGGCGTTATCTACAGGCCTGATCGTAAAATAACAGCGCAAGAAACGACGGACGAACGCCGACTTCCAACTGGTTTATTTACGCAGAAACACAGAATTTATAGCACTGACACATCACAAGAAACAGAAAATCACACCTTGCGCAGAAACTCATTTTCCTTTATGAAAAAAAAAGTATCGATGTATTCAGGTCCGCTTCTAGAATTTCACGCGTGATCTGTTCTCGGTTTTTAGAGACGACACTTGACTCGAAATACAACGGAACGCTCCCTCAGCGAGAACAGTGATGAGCTAAGTTGCCTTGCTTACATTTTTCTACATTGTACCTGTGTTTAGATAACCAAGAATTGAGGCACCTGGCCGTCTGGAATACGTACAATTTTCCGCACAAAACGGTGCACGATATGCAGCGTTCAATGTGCACTGGACAAATATAATCCTGTGCATGACCTGCTGCAACTTTTTTTGCGGTTCGGATCAGTGATCTTGCATGTCTTAGACAACTCGTCAGGTGCAGAAAATGCAACAAGAACATCAGCTCGCTCAGCTTTTTTTTTCAGATTATAGCTCAGCGAGCTGATGTTCGTGTCACAAATCCTCATAATCATGTCGTCGATATGGAACGTAAAAGCGCAGATATTATTATTATTATCATTATTAGCAATAAACTACTGTACGCCCATAGGACGAATCAGTGGTCATGGTTAAGCACTTGTTGATCTCGAATAAATGCAGAATAGTACACAACAGAGCGGTAATGCGCATGCGCCGTGGGTTCGTATTTCCTCGCATACGCTTGACATGCCACATGTGCTATCTACTGGGGGCGTTTTGCATGCGAGTGTGCACAAACACTGCTCAGTTCAGTCATGACTGCATGCATGCGTTCACGCATGATTTATGCGCACTACAGACCTGGTGCTTCTCTCTATTGCACTTCAAAGAAACGTACTTTCAGTAAGAGATGGCTTCGCCATGACGAGAGTTGCACCCGCGAAGACGCAGCCATACATTGCGGCAAAGCCTTCGACGCTGTTGCTCATGTGCACGCAGATCCTGTCGCCAGTTGTTACACCATACTTCTGGAAACCGGCAGCGAAACGCTTCATCCAAGTCAACAGCTGACCGCCGGTAAGCTGGGCATTCTCGTCCACCTGCGAAGGTGGATCAAAACATTTGCTACTTCTTTTCTTTCGCCAGTGCCTGCTTTTGAGCTCCTGAGTATCTCCTTACTCGTTCTCATCTGGAGAACAAGCATACAATATAATGTAACATACATGTTGCCCTCAACCTTCCCTAACGGGTGCCGCCACGGTGGCCTAGTGGTTATGGCTTTCGAGTGCTGACCTGCATGGTCCCAGGATTGAATCCCTGGGACCTGGGACCTGCAGGTCCCAGGTGACCGCATTTGTGACGGAGGCGAAAATGCGTGAGACCCGTTTACTCAGATTTAGGTGCGCGCTAAAAAACCCCAGGTGGACAAAATTTCTCACAATCATATCCTGGTTTTGGGACGTAAAACCCCAGCGCCTCTTCCATTTCATTTATTGATACCCTCAAGGCCAAAGGCATCACAAAGTGGAGTAAGTAAAAAGACACACACACGCACACAAGAAAAAGCAAACAGGAAACGCAGCAGACAATAAGTAAAGATACAAGTTCTTCGGCTCCTATTTATATACAGCGTTAGCTAATGTTGTTTTGAAAAATTGATGGTCTTCAATGGCGGCGATGTCTCCCGGGAAGGCGGTTCCAATCCTGTGATGTGCGCGCAATAAAACTATGATTACAGTGCTCTGTATGACAGGGAATGATTCCAACTCTGTGAGTGTGATCAATGCGACCGGAGTGGTAGGATGGTTTAGCGATTAGTTCATTATGCAGGTGGCTGTTATGGAAGCAAATTTTTGTGAAAAATTAATCTATATACAATTAAACTATGTACCATATTATTATAGCCCCAGCGGGTGTGTTTCTCCTAACACAGGAGGGGCGCTCAGCAAACGTGACAGCATATGGGATCCTGCGCCGGCATGAGTGGACAGTAAGAGAGAGAGAGAGAAAGGAGTACTGTATTTGTCTATGCCACCATGAATTGCACCTCTTTATTTGTTTTCCATTTTCTGTCTCTAACTACATTGGCACTACGTATTTTGAAAGCCTATTCAGCCCCAAAGAAACAAAGAACTCTCTTGCAAACTGCTTTTACGACCACATATACATTTGTTTATTAGAAATGTAATTGTTATTGCAAGTTGAGACGCAGCTGACTCATGGGCTTCCTGCCGCGATTTAACAGATCTGTCTTTACCGCTAAGAGATTTATCTACGCATTGAAGCAGTAAAAGAGGGAAATAACCCTTTTTTGAAAGGTACAACATTTAGCCGGCTTGTAGAAATCGCTCACCCGCTACTCTGCATGGGAAGGGAAGTTGGGAATATAAAGACAGGAGGAGAGGGGCGCGAAGGAATTAATTTCAAGGAGCTTCGCACGATTACGTGCAGTGGTACAATACTTCACTGTGTGCTTGGTCCTCCAGTATGGTGACAGATTTCGCCGCATCCAAGGTGAATGAGGGTGGCGAGCAAGATAGAAACTGAGATATTACGCGCAGTTCCAAACGCAATCCTCTGCCTGCTAGCCGGCACCAACTTTTTTTTCTTTTCAGCCCGAAGTACCCACAGCCTGTTGTTCATGCCGAACCCCCCCCCCCCCCTCCCCACTTCTAACACAGGCACAAGCAGGACGTAAATTATTCTTTTCGTAACAGCGCATGTTCGTTCCTGCCAATAGCCACAATTCAACGTAATCTTCAATTGCTTGACAGATACCTCTCTTCGCAAACAATTAAACTACATACCAGAAAAGCCGAAAACTCTCGTAAAGGTTTAGTGTTTGTGCCTTAATCGTTCAGTTTTGGTTGATTCGTAATTGGCTGTTCTCAATGTAGTCTCCGGTGTTATATTTCAACAATGACCACCGATTAATGGTAATACTCCTGAATTTGACTTTAAGGTTTTATATGGTTTTTGGGCGTCTTTTTTTGCCTGTTAATGGTACCTAGAGTTATTTAATGTCTATATTATAAACATGCCTTTACATGATCCTTTAAGTGCCCTGTTACAAATTCAGAGAAAGACGTGGTCTGGAAGTCTTCCCAACATTAATTGACGTATTATTTTGTTCTTGCGTACATCGTAAGAGACAGAGTGTTCGTAAGCCTGCAGGAAATATAAACAGAAGTGAAATACTTTATGGCGAAAAAGCCATATACTTACATTTTATCATTAGCAGCACAAAGCCGGCTGTGATCTGTAAAAGTGCGAACGAAAAGGCTCAGCCGGGTAGACGCCACAGAAATTGGGCAAGGCCTTCTACGCAGTACAAGTGGTGGTGGTGGTGGTGGTGAAAAACGTTTATTTGGACTATTTACAAGTGAGAGATAGGAATCAAAACGGCAAGTTGGGCGAGTTGGTAATTAAACATGGTTATATGAGGGCAGCGCGACCCGGACTTAGGACTGAGAGACACGTACACAAACGAGCGCTCGTTTGTGTACGTGTCTCTCAGTCCTAAGTCCGGGTCGCGCTGCCCTCATATAACCATGAGAGATAGGAGCGGCCTTAAGGGCCGACCCTGTACAAACTCTAGGAGGAGTCCCTTGTCCGGGACCCCAGTGGCTTCCGCGGCGGCACGCGCCCTCGCCACGAAGGCTCTTTGACCCTTCAAAGCCGCGCAGCCGAGCAGGGCAGCCTCCCAGCTCTCTCGGGTATGGGGTTAAGGGAAGGTGATTGGGGGGACCGCCGGGTTAGATGGGCATGTCCACACCATGTGGAAAGTATCCGCAAGCGGATGAGCACAGTGTGGACATTCCCCGGAGAAGGCTGCATTGAAATGCTTAAGTATCGCCGGGCACAATACTGTATTGGTGTATAGGCGTAAGAGCCAGCGCTCCTCAGCCTTAGTCAGGCCCGGCGCCGGGGGCGGAAATCGGAGCCTCTTCGATTTGTACATCGCTGTGATGTCGCAAAGTGAGGTGACCGGATTAGGTTCTGGATCGTCAGGCGATGGAGGGCGATGAGGTTCCCGGGAATCAAGCGCGCGGGCCGAGGCATCGGCAGCCTCATTACCACCGACTCCTGCGTGAGCTGGGGTCCAGATGACTAAACGTGTATTTGGGCGGTTCAGATAATAACAACCCTTCAGGATTCGAGCAGCGCGATTGGTGATGCGACCTTTCGTAAGATTTTGGCACGCACTCCGCGAATCGGTAATAATGATCCGAGATGCGGGGTCCGCTGCGGCGAGAGCTATGGCGACTTCCTCCGTGTGAGTAATGTCCGGGGCTCGAAAAGTGAGGCCTTGAACAGGCACGTTTTGATGGACTACGGCTGCCGTGTACCACCCCCCGTGGTGAGGGCCAGACGCGTCCGTGTAGAAGACTCCAAGACGGGACCCATAGCGTCCTTGCAAGGCTGTAACCCGCGCTGTTCGCCTGTCTTCATGAGTCTCCCTAGCCATGTTTTGGGGCAGAGGCTGGATAACCAACGCACCACGCCAGTCCTTCGGGATCGTGGTCCGCACTTCTGCCTGATAGGTGTAGATGTGGAGGCGGTTTAAGAGTCATCCCCCAGCGTGCTACTTGGTAAGCCGCAGGTACTGGTTGTTGAGAGGGGCCTCTTTGAGTTCCCCGTACGTGTGGGTCATGCCCAAATCTGCAAGACGCTGGTTAGACGTCGAGATCGGGAGGTCGAGGGCGCGCTTGTATATCTTGCGGAGAATGCATTCGAGCGTGTTCACATCACATTTGCGCAAATGTAGGTAGGGTGTCGAATACAAAATTCGACTGGTCACAAAAGCGATGGCGCGGCGCCGAGCATCGCGCCTTCTGAGACCCCCTCGCTTGTTCGAGACCCGATGGACCATGCGGCCCACCTGATCCCCTCGACCGTGCGTAACTTGCGCATGGTTGTATCGACTGTCCGGCTCGTGTGTATGAAGAGCCCCAAGACGCGGATTTCTTCACGATCCGGGATTGGCCCGGTGCGTAAGGGAAAGTGCGATGTGTGTCGTGTCCTTTGGTTTGGGGTGAAGATGCACATACTCCGATTTTGTTGGGGAACATTCGAGGCCGCAGCGGCAGGCATAGTCATCCACGACCGATGCTGCTTGCTGCATGCTGGCCTCAATGCTGCTAAGAGAACCTTGGGTTGCCCACAGCGTGATATCGTCGGCGTACAGAGGTGCCGCACACCGGCGATATCCTTCAGCAGTGGGGGGGAGGTGAGCCATGGCGAGATTAAACAGAAGAGGAGAGAGGACCGCTCCCTGTGGTGTTCCTCGAGTACCCAAAGGATATGGGCCATGCTCCTAGTCTTGAATGCGGAGGTACGCCTGCCATTCTGTCAGGAACTGACGGATGTACCTGAAAGCATTATGCCCACAGTCCGTTTGGGACAGATGGGTAAGAATGATTTCGTGGGTAACGTTATCAAAAGCCCCTTTGAGACTTAAGGCGAGGAATACGTACCTTATCGTTACTGGGATTCTCGATCGGCTCAATAACATCACGATGGAGTTGCAGGAGAATGTCCTGAGCAGAGCGATGTGGACGAAAGCCGTACATAGTGTCGGCAAAGGTGCGCCGGGCCTCGAGGTAATCAGAAAGCCGATCTCTAACCATGGTTTCCATAAGCTTCCCCACACACGAGGTTAAGGAAATGGGTCGCAGATTTTCGATGTTTATAGACTTGACCGGTTTGGGAATAAACGTTACCAAAGCCGTTTTCCAATCAATTGGTAGCGGTTCGCGCCCCTCCCAAATTTGATTAATGTAGTCGAGGAGGTGAATATAGGCCGGGTCTGAGAGGTTGGCTAAAAGCTTAACCGTCACTCGATCCCGACTCGGCGCCGTTCCTCGCTTCATTTTGGACAGGGCCGCTTTCAGATCGTGGAGTTGAAAGCAACGATCCAAGTCTGCGTTCTCCGAGCCTGCATATGAGAACGCAAGTCCGATGGGGTCCTGCCGGCCACAGAGATATTTATCCCTAAGAGCCTGTGCCACTTTATCCGCGTAACCCGCGTAGGCGTGGAGCGCGCGTTGAAAATGTTTTTGCGTTTCTATGCGCGTTTGGCTAGGGGCGATGAGGGCCCTGAAGAAATACCACGCGTTGCGGTTTGACATATGCTTGGCGGCATTGTTGCAGCGTTCTACCCGAATTGAAGTCAGCGAGCTGGGCCGCGTACTCGGCTGCTTCCTGGGTGAGGGCTGCTATGCGGAGTTTGAGCTGACGGTTATGCTTTTGTCGGCGCCATCGGCAGATTAGGCTATGCCGAGCCTCCCAGAGACGCCGGAGATGGTTATCCAGCACCGGCGTGGCTTCTGAGAGCTGAACCGTTTGCTCAGTTTGGCGAAGCGACGTCACAAGGTGTTGAGACCAAGTGGCGTAGCCTTGTTGAGCTATGGGTGCCGGAGTCGTATACTCCGAACGGAACTTGTCCCAGTCCGGAAGTTTCGCTTGTTGGTGGGGACGGGTAAGAGAATGTGTCCGAATTGTAGTGAGAAGAATGCAGTGGTCACTGCCGAGCGTTTCCTCGGTGTTGAGCCATTCTGCATACTTGATGTGCTTGGTAAGTGTGAGATCGGGACATGTGTCTCGAGTTACAGAGTTACCAATGCGGGTCGGGTGTGCAGGGTCCGTTTGGATGATGAGTCCCAGGGTGGAAATAAGTTCCGCCAACTTTCTACCACGCCGTTCTTCCTTACGGTAACCCCAGTGAGCACTAGGGGCGTTAAAGTCCTTGCATCATTGAAGCAGCGCTAAAAGACAGAGACTAAGAAAGGGCGAACACACAAGACGAGCGCTGTGTTCGCCCTTTCTTAGTCTCTGTCTTTTAGCGCTGCTTCAAGGATGCATATGTACCAACTAGCCCAGCTTTCTATCATGTTGCGTTAAAGTCGCCTACAATGATAAGCGGCTCCCTGCCTGCCACGCTAAGGGCTTTGCTAAATACATCAGCGTAAGTTACATTAGGCAGTTTTGGGAGAACTGTAGATGTTCAGGATATGTAGGGACGGGTCCTGCTTCCGAAGCGGGAGGAGAGTCACCATAACTTACGAGTAAAGCGGATCGCAGTCGAGATACATTGGATTGGCGGCGTAATTTCGATGCCCGCAGCGTGCGGTTTGCGCATCGCTTTGGTACACGGTATAATTTGTGACGGCAGCGTGCTCGCCCGACTCATGAAGGGCCACTACCGCAGGCAAATGCGAATAGGTTTCTAAGTGGAGCCTGGAGAGCAGCCCGCTTAGTGCGTGCCTTAAATCCCCGGCAATTCCGCTGTAGGATTGTAAAAGGGTCCGAATTTGCGCGGCCGCGGCGCGATCTAGGGCCGTTGCCCGCCATCTTTGGAAGTAAACGTTTGGGGGGCCTCCAGGAGAGCAAAGGGGTTCAGAAGAGTGGTAAGGTGGGCTAGTTGGTATGGATGCATTATCGTAATTAACAGCGCGAAAAAACGAGAGACAAAAGGAGGAGAACTACACAGGACAAGCGCAGAACTACAGAAGTACATTTGGCACGCACTACAACTTTGTAACATAAACACCTGCCCTCAAGTCAATAATTAAAAAAGTTTATTAACGCATTTGTGTTAATTAGTCGCTAACAGTGTCATGGTAACTGCGGCAAAGTATTTCCGCCTCGATGTGGAGTTCGCGTGCGAAAACGACAGGACCCTTACTGTCATACGACTTTTATAAAAAAAACCTCTATTGTTAAAAAAAATCAATATCTTCCAAAGGGCACATAATTATGCACGTACCGACGAGATGTAACAGCTACACGGATGTTATATTAATATTGCATTCACGTAGGGCCTCGTTAGAAAGCGCAGCGGCTTTATATGGGAAAGGCTCTCGCACCGAAACTTCCGCGTGAACTGGTGTCCTAACAGAAATAAGTCCACGCACTATATAGTGTGAGGATTTATTTCGTAGTGCCGTGCGTACGGACTCGGCACGGGAGCAAAGTATCTCCGACGGCGTAGCATTCCTTCCTTTTTCAGTCTTCTTTTATACCCATGATCACGGTGCTCACTAGCGCAATCACTTTTCTGCCCAAAAAGGTGGCCATCAAAATATGTTTCTCATTCGGTGCCTACTTCGTTCATCATATATTGAACATTCTTAAAAAGTGGAAATTCGATAACAACTACCATCAACCTGATTGGGCTAACTTACAACGCATCTCTTTAGTATGCTAGTATGCTTTTTCGTGATTAGTCGCAACCGGCTTCGCTAATATGTCCAGCATCAGGACTCACCTAAATATTGCCGAACGAATCCTTTAGCATAAGACTCTTCTGAATGCGCAGTCTAGGACATAAACCGAACCTGACATATTTACAGGACTACGTCCCTTACATCCTTTTAGGCTCTGAGTGCGTGATACGCGTGCTCATAAACTACACAGATCAGTGAAGGGTAATACCCGCATTAGCTCAAATGATGTCAAATACTCAGTGCTTTTGAGATGCTTCTAGAAGCAATGCATTTATTGTTATTATTATTATTATTTTTATTATTATTATTATTATCATTATTATTATTATTATTAATCATTATTATTATTATTATTATTATTATTATTATTATTATTATTATTATTATTATTAATGCACGTGAAATACGATAAATATGCGGTTTCAACCCGTGTACGTACAGCTTCGATGAACGCCTCCTACACGGCGTTTTTTTTTTAACGAGGTTCTCAGCATACACCTTAAATGACTTGCTGCGGAGCGGCCGTGCTGTGGGGGTACTTGTGCCCCAACGTCCCGAAACTGACCTGACATGATGTTCTCAACCATCTCTCCTCCGGCGTGCGGCGCGATACGTGACACCAGCTGCCATGCCCAAGACAATCTGTCTGACCTGCTCGTCTTTTCCCTTTTCGCCTAGTCGTCGCGCAGGGGTCGAAGTTGTGCGTGGCTCCCCCCGTTTCTCGATTGCTTGTGTGCTTTTTAAAACATTCTTTTACGTTTGTGCGAACTAACAGACAATAATGCCAAGGAAAGTATAGGGGGATGTAATCAGCAGTAAATGTAATGTAAATGTGAAGAAAGAGAAGTGGACGAAAAGAAAACTTGCCGCGGGCAGGGCAACATCTGGGCAGTTATCTTGTCGTCCACTTTTCTTTCTTCACATTTACATTACAATTACTACTAATAACATCCCCTATACTTTCCTTGGCATTATTGTCGGTTAGTTCTCATTAATATTGTTACGGGGAAGATTTATTCTGTGAGAGCCGATCTTGGTGACGCTGCACAGGGCGCACAGGATCGCAAGCCAACAAGGCAGCTCGAGGGTCTAACCCACAACAACAACGTCGTCGTCTTCCTCCCCTGGATATCATTTCACCGCCTGTACCGGAGTGACATTTCCATACGCGTGACATTACCCCGGGCGGCAAAGCACCGTCCCGGTGCCTGTCAAATGGGCGTGTCACCAGTAGGGTTTTAGACGAAAAACATGGACTACGTCTCTTCTGGATGTAGGAGGGGAAAAGTCAGTTGTCGAGGAAATCTCAGAGGTGACAGGTGTCACCTGACGCAGGACTCGGTAGGGCCCAACGTATCGCGATAAGAGTTTCTCGCAGAGGCCAACACGTCGAGATGGGAGCCACAGTAGTACAAGAGAGCCTGGAGGAAAATCGGCATCCGTATGTCGACGATCATAGAGAGACTTTTTGTGCTCTCTGCGACGACGATAACCGAGCGCGGGCTACTGTGCGCGCCGTGAGGGCACGGGTGATGGCATCTTGAGCGTACGAAGTGGAGGATGGTTGGTCAGACGGAAGAGGGTGTCGAAAGGCGGTAAGGGGTGACGACCTAAGAGTAGATAAAAGGGTGAGTAGCCGGCTGTTCATGACGCGACGAGTTGTAGGCGAAGGTGACAAACGGCAGAGGCAATGTCCCAATCAGTGTGGTCGCCAGATACGTACATAGAAAGCATGTCTGTCAGTGTGCGGTTGAGGCGCTCCGTAAGGCCGTTAGTCTGAGGGTGGTAAGACGTGGTGAAGTTGTGACGGGTAGCACAAGACCAAAGTAGATCGTCAACCACGCGAGATAGAAAGCAGCGACCACGATCTGTGAGTAGGTGACAAGGAGCGCCATGCTGGAGAATGATGTCGTAGAGCAGGAAGTCGGCAACGTCAGTCGCGCAGCTGGTCGGTAGCGCTCGAGTGATTGCATAGCCGGGTGGCATAATCGGTGGCTACTGCAACCCATTTATTTCCATTAGTCGAAGTTGGAAAGGGACCTAGCAAGTCCAACCCCACTCGATAAAACGGCTCGGCTGGGACTTCAATAGGCTGAAGGCGACCGGCAGGGGGAGTCGTAGGTTTCTTTCGGCGCTGACACAGGTCGCAAGATGCAACGTAGTGGCGAGCGGAGCGATAAAGACCCTTCCAGTATACCCGTCGTCGAACACGGTCGTAGGTTCTGGAGACGCCTAAATGCCCAGACGTTGGGGCGTCGTGAAATTGTTGCAGGACATCCTTGCGCAGGTGACGTGGTACGACGAGCAAAAGTTCCGCGCCATCGGGTTGTAAGTTGCGGCGGGGTGGTCAGAGTTGTAGGCTGGAGTGCACATGGGCTGAGGTGTGTGGCTGCTAGTTTCAGGAACTAGGACGTCCATGTTGGCAAACTCCTGACGCACGATGGCTTGAATCAGCGAGATAGTTGCCCAGTTGTCTTGCGCAGGTGACTGATAGGTAGCGGGTGCCATGGCTTCCAGTTCCTGGCGAACAATCCTTGTAATGTTCGCGGAAGGCGCGGGTGGACGGGGCGTCGCAGGATCTTCGCAGGAAGAAGTTGCAGCGGTGTTCGGAAGTCTCGTGAAACGGTGGGTAATTCTCCTGTTTTTAGCCTGTTCGAAGCGTCGACATTCTCTGAGATGGAGTCGACAGGCTGCAGTTCTTACGCATTAGAATGTTAAAAGCATCGTCAGCGATGCCTTTCAACACATTGCTGACCTTGTCGACCTCCGTCATGCCTTTGTCAGACTTACGGCACAGTGCCAGTACGTCTTGGATGTATGCGACGTACGACTCCGTCGATGATTGAACTCGCGACGCGAGTTCCTGCCTGACTGCCATTTGACGCGCAACTGACCGACCGAACAAGTCGCGAAGCTTCTGCTTGCAAACGTCCCAGCTGGTTAGTTCGTCCCTCATGCGTCTCGTACCATGCGCGTGCTGTACCCCTGAGGTATAAAATAACATTTGCCAGCACAAGCGTCTCGTTCCACCTGTAGTGTTTGCTGACGCGCTCGTATAAGACGAGCCATTCTTCGACGTCGGTACTGTCTGTGCCGCAGAATGTGCCATGGTCGAGAAGATGAGAAGGGATCACAGGTGACGGAATGGCGCGGACTGCGTGGGCTGCGCGCCGTTGTCAGGCATCGCGGCTGGAGAAAGGTGGCGTCCGCTGCGGAGATCCAGAGCCAGGTTGTTGGAAGACCCGCAACCTCCACCAAAGATTTTACGGAGAAGATTTATTCTGTGAGAGCCGATCTAGGTAACGCTGCACAGGGCGCACAGGATCGCAAGCCAACAAGGCAGCTCGAGGGTCTAACCCACAACAACAAAGTCATCGTCTTCCTCCACTGGATATCCTTTCAGCGCCTGTACCGGAGTGACATTTCCATACGCGTGACAATATATTGTCTAACAAACAAAAACGAGCCTCATAAAAATTCCACTTCTTTTCTTCCTTTTACGTTTGTGAACTTATTTGATTGGAAGTGGTACTACGTAATCGTAGGTTCGTGATGCCGATGTCATCGTGCGTGGTCAAGTGAAGTGGTGTGGAACTTTCCTCGTGTGAGCCACACGTGGTTGTGCACTACGTGGGTGACCTAGGCCGCGGTTGCTGCGAGAGCCAGTCTGACTGCTCCACTCTTGATGGAAGAATTCTTTTAACTGTGGGCTAGCGGACATGAATAGCCGGAAGGCGAAGTCGTGAAGATACCAAGGAAGTGTTCCCTGCAAGAACACCGGCACGTGGAAGAGTCGGCCACTATTTTGGGTAGAGATCTTCGCAGCAGGCACCGAGAGAGAGAGATGAAAACATTTATTTGTGAAAAAAAAGAGAGTTTGACCAAAGCATGACCCCGCTACATGGTCGGCGTCCCTAGTCCGGGGACACCGCATGACGAGGCCCCGACTCGCGACCGTCTCACCAGAGTTCGTTGAGACTCCCAGCAAGAAGCAGTTGAGGAGGGCAGTCTCCCATGCCTCTCGGGAAGGGGTAGAAGAAGGGGGCAGGTGGGGGATTTTTCGTACATGCCCACGCCATGTGGAAGATGTCACAGGTCTCCCCACAGTGTGGGCACCGCCCATCCGTGTTCAGGTCGAAGTGCTTTATTATTGCGGGACAGAGTGGAGTACCTGTCTGCAGGCGCCTTAATGTTCGCTCATCCGCCTTACTCAGCCCCTTTAGAGGATCCGGGAAAAAGGCGGTGAGTGTCGCGATAATAAAAAAAAAAGCCGGGCAGATCCCACGCACTGTGGGAATCGATGTAATGCGAAGCAGCCAGGAAGTAGCAAATCATGCTTTACATAATTTGCATGTCATGTTTTACATGTTAGGACCTGTCATTTATGTTCGTCGTACAGTCATGTCGCGCAATACCAATTTTGGTGTATATCAAGCCAGCGAACTGGACGCAAGCGCACCATGAGCGTGGCATGTAAATGGCATTGCGGATGACGTGCATGCCAAGATTTTCATGTTACCACCCGCCACTTATGTTCGTTATACAGTCACGACCCGCAATACCAATTTTGGTGTATATCAAGCTAACCAAACGGCCGCGAGCGCGCCATGAGCGTGGCATGCAAGTCATGTCGCACATGACAAGTCATGATTTCCATATTACCACTGGTCATTTATGTTCGTCATACAGTCATGTCACTCAAAACCAAATTTGGTGTATAAAACGAAACGGCCGCGAGCGCGCCATGAGCGTCGCATGCGCGCTCGATGACGTACGAGCTCGATGACGTACGACGACGACGACGACGATGACGACGACGATGACAGACATACAGCGACGACAGACGACGACGACACGACGACGTGAGCATGAGACATACGTCGTCTAGATGCACATCTCGCTAGACGATGTGTAGAGCGAGCAGCGCGCTACGCTACAGTGCGCGCGCTGACGCTGCGCTCATCGCAGCGTGCACAGAGAGACTGCGCAGCACGCAGTGATGACGTGTCTACTGACATCATCGCTGCTATGCAGTGAGACAGAGACTGCACTGACACAGAGACTCGCAGTCGCTAGTACGCGCACGCTGCGATAGCGAGCTCTAGCGCACGTCGTCTCGTCGTAGTCGTAGTGCGTACAGTCTACGCTGACTCAGTGTACGTGAGATCTCTGTGCGTGTGACATATCGCAGCGTGCGCGTACTAGCGATCTCTGTCTCTCATCATAGCAGCATGCATGTCAGTAGACGTAGTAGAGTAGAGTGTAGCGACTCGCTGTCTCTCATCAGTAGCAGCATGTACTCAGTAGTGCTGTGAGATCTCTGTGCGTGATACATATGTCACGCGTGATGATGATACACGAGACGCAGATGTCTAGCACGAGACGCAGATGTCTAGCACGAGACGCAGCTGCTACGAGACGCAGTGTCTAGCATGTATATCACATATCGCGATACAGTGTAGTGACGATGCTCGTGTCGTCGTGTGTGCTCGTATGCAGACACTAGCTACATCACGACACAGCGTCATATGAGACACGACAGCATAGTGATACATATCATCGTCACGTCATATCGCGATGACGCAGATCACGTACGATGATACTCAGAGCTCGCATCTCATCATCATCACTCGTGATCTGCGTCATTTTTTATCGTTCCACAACGCACAGGAGATATCTCCCACCGCACCACCTTGCAGGTCAAGATCCATTGCCATATATACGGGGTGGCCAGTGAACGGTTGTGCAGCGCGAGCAGTCGTTTTTTTCAACCAAGAAACTCGCTAGCGCAGACGCTGCCTGCGTCGGCGTCGCGAGGCAAGAGAGAGGGGGAGCGTAGGGAGAGGGGGATGACGCGCATGCGCAGTGGGAGGTGGACGCCGCGGGCAGGGATGCCTAGAGGAGAGAGGGGGAGCGTCGGAGAGGAGAAAGTGGGGAGAGAGGGAGGGGACGTGCATGCGTATTGAGGGTGTGGCCTCTGCGGGGGAGGGATGCCTAGAGGAGATGGAGGTGGAGAGGAGGTTTTTTTATTTTAATTTTTTTTAATGGGTTGGCGCATGCGCAGTGGGGGGTGTGGACGGACGGACACCGGACGGATGGACACCGGACGCCGGACGGACACCGGACGGACGGACACCGGACGGACGTGAGCATGAGACATTAAAGGCTTTCGCCTTAAAAGTCACCCGATGGCACGCGCACCAACCACGTCGACGTAGAGGATTGGCCAGATAGGGGCTCGTGCCACGCGACCCGAAGCGTGATCGAGAACCCCCGAGGAAGATACGTCACTGTTCTGTGGAGCGCCGGACGGGGAAGACGGACGAAGCAAGCGTCGCACCCGCGACGAGAGCGGCTGGTACTCGGTTCTGGGGGCGACGACACGAGAATCTCGGGTAATGTCCGCGGACCTTGGAAGACTCCAAGCGAGGCTGCCCGTACCTGTCGCACCTCAATACTGCAGTCCCGGGATCGCCAGCAGCCCTCCCCTTCTCGGCAGGACGGCTGCAGACCACAGTTCAGTCAAGGAGGCGTCCGTCACCTGTTGAGTCCGGAGGCACGGGTCCAAGGCCTGGTTAGGCCTAACCTCGACTGAGCGAGGACGAATAACAACACTGGGGCCTCACGCGACGAGGGCAAGCGGCAGGATGGACGAAGGCAACCTACGGCGAACTTAGGGGCCTGCTGAGGACGTCGACGACGGTCTCGACGAAAGATTGACGCGACGGGAACATTGGTTCGTCTCGACGCACGACGATCGAGCCTGTAAGAACATTCTTGTATCGCTAGGCCCATAGTGGCCAGACTGAGTTGAAGAGACGCATCTAAGTCTAGCTAAGTCGCATTGGCTAGATAGCTTCAGTGCTGGATAAGAATTAAGAATTGTTAATGTAAATAGGTTTTTTGGGGTTTTTGTTTGTATCGGTTCAGTGCCATTAACGCTTTTTCATGTATTTCACTTGTGTGTTATAAAGTTTGTTGATTGCCCTACCACGGTCTCCCGTGCTCGTCTCACTCTTTCCCAATTCCAATCCGATTTGCAAGCGCTCCCGAGATAATGGTGACATTTATGTTCGTCATACAGTCGTGTCACTCAATACCAAATTTGGTGTATATCAAGCTAACGAAACGGCCGCAAGCGCGCCATGAACGTCGCATGCAAGTCATGTCGCACATGACAAGTCATGATTACCATATTAACACTTGTCATTTATGTTCGTCATACAGTCGTGTCACTCAATACCAAATTTGGTGTATATCAAGCTAACGAAACGGCCGCGAGCGCTCCATGAGTGTGGCATGCAAGTCATGTCGCACGTGGCAAGTCATGATTTCCATATTACTGCTTGTGATTTATGTTCGTCATACAGGCACGTCACTCAAACCTATGTTTGGTGTATATCAAGCTAACGAAACGGCCGTTAGCGCGCCATGAGCGTGGCATGTACATCATGTTGTTCATGACATGCACATCATTATTTGCATATTACCACCTGTCAGTAATGTTCGTCATACAGTCACGTCACTCAATCCCAAATTTGGTGTATATCAAGCTAACGAAACGGCCGCGAGCGCGCCATGAGCGTGGCATGTAAATCATACTTTTCATGTCAAATAAGTCATGATTTTCATGATATGACCAGCCAATTATGTTCGTCATACGGTCATGTTATGCCATACCAAATTTGGCATAAATCCCATTAACCATACGGCCAGGAGAGCACAAAGTCGCAGGCGGCTAGATAGATAGATAGCTAGATAGATACGCTGAAAGTCGCCGAAGTTCGCGAAGAAATGCTTCGCATTTAAAAATAATTTCTTTTGAACCGCAGCAGCGGTGTATTGGCCTCGGAGCCATAAGAGCTGGGGTAAAGAGCCCGGTGGGTAAGCGCTCGGGCAGCCGCGTCAGCGGCCTCATTACCTCGTAAACCCTCTGTTGGCCAGGAGCCCAAGTTATGCGTTTCGGGGTTGGATCAGTGGCAGCCCGTCTTAGAATATGGCTGGCTAAGGGGGATATCTCCCCTGCTAAGTAATGAGCATACGTTTTTTTGGAATCCGTTATTATTGTCTTCGAATTGGGATCTGCGGCAGCAAGCGCTATCGCTACTTCCTCAGTCCGCTCTGAATTTTGTGCTCGAAAGCACAGCCCGTTGACGTGTTTCCCCTGGTGAACTACAGCGGCCGTGTAAAATCCCTTGGGCATCGGTCCTGCTACGTCTACTTAGTATACACCAGGTCGGGAGCCGTGTTGTCTTTCAAGCGTCCGAGCCCGCGCCTGTCGCCTGCTTTCATGCGTGTGCGTGTTCAGTTACTGGGGAGTGGAGAGACACAGAACACATGGCGCCACAGTTCTGGAATACGCTCCGCCTCCTCTGGAGTGCAAGTGTGTTGGATGTGTGAGCGGTTGAGCAGGCGGCGCCCGGGGGACGTTTGCATGAGCCGCCTGTAATGATTTATGAGGTTGGCCTCCCGCAACTCCTGGTAGTAGTTGAGCACACCCAACGCTCTGAGTTTGGAGTTGGAGGTAGCCACTGGGAGATCCAGAGCTCGTTTTGTAGCCTTGCTGATAATGGCGTCGATTCTTTCGTCTTGCTTGTTAGTGCGCAGGTATGGAACAGCGTAGAGGATCTGGCTAGTCACGAAGGCATGGGCGGGCCGAAGCGCGTCCCTGCCCCGCAGACACCCCCGCTTGTTGGAAACACGGTGGATCATGCGCTCTACCTGTTCACCTACTCTCTTGAGTTTCGCAATGGCAGAGTCTGGTGTGAGTCTGTGGTGACTGAACAGGCCCAGAATCCGGATCTCCTCCACCTCTCTGATGGGAGCCCCAGACAGAGAGGTGTATAGCTGGGTTATCTTTTGGATTCGCTCTGACATGCAGAAGCTCTGATTTGGTTGGAGCTCATTGGAGTCCACAATCCTTGGCATACGCCTCGACTATGGATGCGGCCCGCGGAAGGCGTTTCTGCATTTGCTCAAGGCTCCCCTCAGTGGTCCATATTGTAATGTCATCGGCATATACTGCGTGCTGAGTGCCTTCCACCAGAGCCGTACCCAGGAATTTTTTTCGGGGGGTGTTTATGTGTAGAACGGCTAACTTTGGCAACTGATGGTCGATTTGAAGGCTTGTAGATACTTTAGTATCACCCAGAAAGTTAAGACATGAAAAAATTTCGGGGGGTGTCAGGACCCCCTCCCCCTAGTTACGGCCCTGCCTTCCAACCGGGCCAGTTGGCTTGGGAGGCGCATCATAGCTATGTTGAACAGAAGCGGTGATAACACCGCTCCCTGGGGGTACCCCGCATTCCCATAATGTAAGGGCCATATTCATCGTCCTCGATCCGAAGAAGGGCCTGGCGCTTAGAGAGGAAATCTCTCACATATGCAAAAGTCCTAGCCCCACAATCAGTGGAACTCAAGTTGGACCAGGATGCTACTGTGTTTAACATTGTCAAAAGCCCGCTTCAGATGAAGGGCGAGGATGGCTTTGTCAATGTGTTGCATTGTTGTGGGTTGTATGACGTCCCTGTGCAGCTGGCGGAGGACGTCCTGTGCAGACACGTGTGGGTGAAACCCAAACATGGTATCTGCAAAGAAGCCCTTACCCTTCAGGTATGGAGAGAGCCGATCCCGTACCATCGTCTCCATAAGCTTTGCCCGCGTATGAGGTTAGTGATATGGGTCTCAGGTTTTCCGTATTCACTGCCTTGCCTGCTTTGGGAATTAAAGTCACAAGTGACGTTTTCCACTCGGGAGGGAGCGGACGTCCGTCTCAGATCTGGTTAATGTGTTTTAACAAATAGAGGTAGGCTGTGTCAGGGAACTTTGCCAACAGTTTCACTCTTATGCAGTCCCGTCCTGGAGCCTTACACCGGCGCATTTTAGCTAAGGCAGCTTTAAGATCATGCAACTCAAAATGGGCATCGAGTTGCTGATTAGACTTGCCAGGGTACGTGTACGCAGGCCCAGTCAGGTCCTCCGTACGACTGAGATATCTATTGCACAGAGTATGCGCAAGCTGTGCCGTCGTTCCTTGGTACCTATGCAGAGCCCACCGGAGCTGCTTTTGCGTCTCGCCTCTCGTTTGAGAAGGGTCAATGAGGCTGCGAAAAAGACGCCATGTCCCCCTTCGAGCTCATCTGATGAGCTGCGGCGTCGCAGCGGGCTATCCAATTTGAATCTGAGAGCTGGGCAGCATACGCTGCAGCCTGCTCCGTGAGTTGGGCGATGCGATTGCGTGGTTTCCGATTAGTCTCCTGCTTTTTCCACCGTTTTGTTAAACTGCGGCGCGCCTCCCACAAGTGCAGGAGGTGAGTGTCCACTGCGGGGATCTCTTCTGTGATTTGTAGTCTCGTAACGTGTTTTTTTCTGAAAGTTGTGTATGTGTTTAATCCATTCCGCGTAGTCGCTAGAAAATAGTACTGGAGGGATTGTCTCATTGCGGAACGGATGCCAATTGGTCAGCTTGGCTTGACCCCATTTCTTACGCGCTAGCTTTTCCAGGAGTGTAACCCGGAGAAGGCAATGATCGCTGCCGAGAGAATCGCCCAAGTGCTCCCAGGTAGCGTCCCTAGTACTTTTTACGAGACAGGTCCGGACACGCGTCACGGATTATTGGGTTCCCCCACTCGAGTGGGGTACGCCGGATCCGTGAGCAGCGTGAGGCGCAGGGTGGAGATAAGCCCCGCAAGCTTACGCCCTCTGGTCTTCTCGTAGTGATAGCCCCAGTGAAGGCTGGGTGCATTTAGGTCTGCCAACGATCACTAAAGGATCTTTGTCAGCCAATTTGATCGCGCGAATAAAGATTTCACTGAAAGTTGCGCGCGGCTTACGTGGGGGACAGTAGATGTTTAGGACATGTATGGACGGGTCACAGCGTCTGAGAGGCAGTACCTTGACCATTGTGTATTCTTGTTCGGTACTGAAGTTTAAATCGACCCGAATCGCGGTATATGCCGTATTCACCAGGATGCACGAGGAGCCCCCCCCCTCCGGAAAGTGCTGTAGCCAGAGCACTTAACATCCACGCCGGGCTCCTGCAAAGCAAGCAGTGCTGGCATGTTTCCGAGGGACTGCAAGTAGAGCTTTAAGTGTGAACGTTTTTCCCAAGCTTTAAAACCCCTGCAGTTCCACTGCATAACATCCAATTTTTGTAGGTTTCTAGCTGTCTTTTTAGGTCGGCTAGCCATCTTTAAGCACTTATATTACGGTGCGGGGGCACCGGCGCAGGCCTGGAGCCGGTGCGGACCCAGGCAGGAGCCGCGCCGGCCCACCGGAAGCCGGCCCTGAAAAGCTTTCGTCCACTGCCTGACGGGAGGCTGTCTTGCGTTTAAGCTGTGGAGGGTGGCACTGAGTAGTGTTCTTAATTTGTGTGCTAACCCAGGGTTGCACTGCTTTAAGGACCGAGTCAGAGACCTGGGCCACTATTTCAGGAGAGCTTGCGTTATTGCTGCCATGAACATGTCCTGGAGGGACTCGCGGACTGCCGACATGATTTGATTGGGGAGGGCTGCCACTCGCTCCTCCAATTGCTCGGTTTTACGTTCCAGGGACTCGAGGCGACCTGTGTGTCCGGTAGCGGAAACTGATCCAACTACCGTGTCCGCACCCTGCCGCGAGACGCTAGTGAGGCAGGATGTTACGGATGAACCGTCATCCCCGTCTTCGACATCGGCTCCCTGCACTGGCTCTGATGACCCGGCCTATTTGGCTTCTAATTCCTGAATTTTGCGCGCCAGAGTTCAGTTCTAGCGCCTGAGCTCCTCTAACTGCTGCGGTAGGGCGGTCTCGGTAGGGGAGGAAAAGGGGGGAGGGTCCGAAGATTGCCCCACCCAAACTGCTCACCTGTGGTTGGACGGGTGTCAAGAGCGGGAAATCCATGCCCTTGAATACTGGGGGCCTCGATTTGGTTCCAGACTTTACATTGGTTGAGGGCCCAGTTTAGTGTTTCTTCGGTTCCGGCTTATTCGGCTTGGTGGCTGGTGCTTTCTTGGGGCCGGTCTTGGGCGCAGGAGCCTGCCCCTCCGCTGTCTTCGACTTGGATCTGCGAGGCGACCCCGACTTGATCCGCTTCCGAAACCGCCCGGGGCAACCGGGAGTTCCAGTCTGGTGGCCGCCGCCGCAGAGGAGGCAACTCGGAATGCATTGGTGGTCTTCTGGGCCGTAAGGAGTAGCAGCAGGTACCTGGACCCTGCAGCTTGTGCAGCGACCAGGCTGTGGTTGGTGGCAAGCATCTGCTCGATGGCTCACTGTGCCACAAAGGGGGATGCAGGCACTGTCTTCTTATACAGGCGAACAGGGGGCCGCGCGCAGCTGTATAACACTGTCCGTGGCACCTTGGTTCCCGCGAAGGTGATCACCGCAACCGGAGTGTCCCCCAGCTTGCGCACAGATACTACATTTGGTTCAGCACTGACTTTGCTTCGCACAGTTTCGGACGCTTCGTCTTCAGAGACATACACGACGCCCCAACAGAACTTACCGGAGAGTTTGGGATGTCCCCGGAATGGTAGCTGACGGCGCCCAACCGGCAGCGTAATGTCCCGGAGGAGTTTCTCGGCGGCGTCTACTGATTTGAGCGTGCACACGCTCAAATGGGCCGTACCGCAAGTCCCACACTTGTGACGGCTGCGATGATGCTGCGGACTGCAGCGCCAGCTTGTCCAGGACCAAAAGTTGCCTTGAGGTCGAGCGTCTCTCGCGGTTTCAGTACCACTATGATGTGTTTTTCGATGCGTGGCCGTGTTACGCGGCCGCCACTGGAATTGCTTGACGCCCTTCGAGGCGACGCTCGGTGCGTTCTTGCCCTGCGCATGCTCAGAGCGAGACACTGCGTGTTGCTTGGCTGCAATAGCCCCGGCGTCTCTCGAGGCCACCGCCGAGTTCTTTCCGCGCCAGACGCGGATCATATCCTGGAGGTATTCTGCCTCGGTGGGTAGAGGTGCATCGGTTTGAGCGGTGTCCATGCTGACGATCTGTAGGGACTCCGGGTCGTAACCGGTGACGATTTGGAGCCGCCATAGCCAGGGAAGCCCCGGGCAGGGCCATCGCGGCCCTTACCGCTGTTAGGCTTAACTCCGCGGCGGCGTGGCGAAAGCTTCGAGTGACCGAAAAAAGGTCAGAAGGCGGCCCACATTGACAGACGTGGTGTCCACGGTTACCGCTGACGTTTCTGCAGACGATGCTAGAAGGCTTGCAAGGGGACGAGTTCAAGAAACGCGAATAATTGCGATCTTTCACGGAGCCGACGTGATATGCGAACGCTCCCGTCACTCGACGCCAGCGCCCCCCCCCCCCCCCTACCACTCATCAGACTTTTGTTATCTCACTGAGTCTATTCCAAACATTAACTCTTCACCACCTTTTTTTGTGTATGCTGTTATGTTCTCACATTTTTTATTCGCTCTTATATTTATATTTTCTTACCGATCGATTGGACACACGTAGGAGGTTTTCATAAACGATTCACGGAATAGTTCATGTTTGTTTGAACAATATTTAGAGCTTAGCAGTGCGTGTGTGTGCCTTGTTTAGACACCAATCGCAGTATTAAGGCGAAAGCCTTTAATGTCTCATGCTCACGTCCGTCCGGTGTCCGTCCGTCCGGTGTCCGTCCATCCGGTGTCCGTCCGTCCGTCCGTCCGTCTGTCCGTCCGTCCGGTGTCCGTCCGTCCGTCTGTCTGTCCGTCCGGTGTCCGCCCGTCTGTCCGTCCGTCCATCCGTCTGTCCGTCCGTCCGTCCGCCCGTCTGTCCGTCCGTCCGTCCGGTGTTCGTCCGTCCGTCCGGTGTAAGTCCGTCCACACCCCCCACTGCGCATGCGCCAACCCATTAAAAATAATAAAAATAAAAAACCTCTCCACCTCTCTCTCCTCTACGCATCCCTCCCCGCGGAGGCCACACCCTCACTGCGCATGCGCGTCCCCTCCCTCTCTCCCCTCCTACGCTCCCCCCTCTCTCCTCTAGGCATCTTTGCCCGCGGCGTCCACACCCCCCACCGCGCATGCGCGTCATCCCCCTCTCCTACGCTCCCCCCTCTCTCGCCTCGCGACGCCGACGCAGGCAGCGTCTGCTAGCGAGTTTCTCGGTTGAAAAAACCGACTGCTCGCGCTGCACAACCGTTCACTGGCCACCCCGTATATATGGCAATGGATCTTGACCTGCAAGGTGGTGCCGGTGGGGGATTTCTCCTGTGCGTTGTGGAACGATAAAAAATTTCGCACCGTGCGCGTTAACTAAAAGTGGACTGCGGGTCTCTGTGTCCAGTCCGAGTCTTCTGTCTCTCATTGCTCATTGGCAGTGATTGGGATGTTCCAGTAGGAAACACCGGTCCATCACTGCGTGCTTTGCGCCCCCCAGGTTTCTCTCCTGTGCAAGGCTGCGATGAGCGCCAGCGTCAACGCCGCCGCCAGTGTAAGCGTTAGAGCCCGCTGCTTCGCATCTACACATCGTTCCCTTTAGCGGGAGATGGTGTAATCTTTAAGACGAAAGCCTTTAATGTCTCATGCTCACGTCCGTCCGGTGTCCGTCCGACCTCCGTCCGGCGCCCGTCCGTCCGTCTCTCCATCCATCTGTCTGTCTGTTCATCCGTCCGTCCATCCATCCGTCTGTCCGTCCGTCCGTCCGTCCGTCCATCCGAGCTCTGGCACGGAGCCAGGTGGCCGCCGGGATGCGCAGACGGAACGCCGGTCGCGTCGGACTCTATAGCGCTCGCGCTTTGCTTGCGTAGCGTCGCTGTGCCCAGAGTTTGCAATCATTCTGACGGACGCCGTCTCAAGGGACCCAGGCGTTCACGGAATACACTTTCCAATTTACAAAGGGTCCGTCAATTTAAGAGCTGGAACGCGGATGGCGTTTGCACGATGCGCAAAGCGCGAGAAAATACTAACGCATGCGGCCGGAGGAAGATGAGTCTCGCGTCTCGCTGCGATTTGCGGTAAAAAATTAAAGAAGAAAACACGCACCCATTCGGTTTGTGTCTTATCCCACTGAGAGTGTAAAAGAAAAAAAGACATGGCATAATCAGTGGAATGGCCACACGCTTTCGCCGAACACACTTTGGGATGTACAAAGTGTCCTTCAATTTTAAGGCGAAAGCCTTTAATGTCTCATGCTCACGTCCGTCCGGTGTCCGTCCGGCGTCCGGTGTCCGTCCGTCCGGTGTCCGTCCGTCCACACCCCCACTGCGCATGCGCCAACCCATTAAAAAACATTAAAATAGAAAAAACCTCCTCTCCACCTCTATCTCCTCTAGGCATCCCTCCCCGCAGAGGCCACACCCTCAATACGCATGCGCGTCCCCTCCCTCTCTCCCCCTTTCTCCTCTCCTACGCTCCCCCCTCTCTCCTCTAGGCATCCCTGCCCGCGGCGTCCACACGCCCACTGCGCATGCGCGTCATCCCCTCTCCTACACTCCCCCCTCTCTCGCCTCGCGACGCCGACGCAGGCAGCGTCTGCTAGCGAGTTTCTTGGTTGAAAAAAACGACTGCTCGCGCTGCACAACCGTTCACTGGCCACCCCGTATATATGGCAATGGATCTTGACCTGCAAGGTGGTGCCGGTGGGAGATATCTCCTGTGCGTTGTGGAACGATAAAAAATTCGCAGCGTGCGCGTTAACTAAAAGCGGACTGCGGGTCTCTGTGTCCAGTGCGAGTCTTCTGTTTCTCACTGCCCATTAGCAGCGATTGGGATGTTCCAGTAGGAAACACCGGTCCATCACTGCGTGCTTTGCGCCCCCCCAGGTTTCTCTCCTGTGCAACGCTGCGATGAGCGCCAGCGTCAGCGCCGCCGCCACTGTAAGCGTTTAGCGCCCGCTGCTTCGCATCTACACATCGTTCCCTTTAGCGGGAGATGGTGCAATCTTTAAGACGAAAGCGTTTAATGTCTCATGCTCACGTCCGTCCGGTGTCCGTCCGTCCGTCTGTCCGTCCGTCTGTATGTCTGTTCATCCGTCCGTCCGTCCATCCGTCCGTCCGTCCGTCCGTACGTCCATCCGAGATCTTGCGCGGAGCCAGGTGGCCGCCGGGATGCGCAGACGGAACGCCGGTCGCGTCGGACTCTATAGCGCTCGCGCTTTGCTTGCGTAGCGTCGCTGTGCCCAGAGTTTGCAATCATTCTGACGGACGCCGTCTCAATGGACCCACGCGTTCACGGAATACATTTTCCAATTTACAAAGGGTCCGTCAATTTACGAGCTGGAACGCGGATGGCGTTTGCACGATGCGCAAAGCGCGAGAAAATACTAACGCGTGCGGCCGGAGGAAGATGAGTCTCGCGTCTCGCTGCGATTTGCGGTAAAAAATTAAAGAAGAAAACACGCAGCCCATTCGGTGTGTGTCTTATCCCACTGAGAGTGTAAAAAAAAGACATGGCATAATCAGTGGAATGGCCACACGCTTTCGCCGAACACACTTTGGAATGTACAAAGTCTCCTTCAATTTTTTTGTTCTTTTTTTAAATGCGAAGCATTTCTTAGCGAACTTCGGCGACTTTGAGCGTATCTATCTATTATTGCGATAGCAATTATATGGACACTCGCGGCTGGTTTTCGCCGTCGGCGTCGGCGTCATTTGCCGTATATGTATATGTATATATATAACCGGGCCCGCCCGTCGTTCGTGAGCGTGAAAAGACGCGAGGGGGGGGGGGGTCCCTCGAGCGACCTTCGATTTTACGAGCGGGGGCGCGCGCGTTATCTCCCCTTCTCGGCGGCCGACAGCGGGCGGTGGGGGGGGGGGGGCGACGTTCGATTTTACGAGCGCGGGCGCGGGCGCGCGCTTTATCTCCCCTTCTCATCTCCCCTTCTCGGCGGCCGGGCCGGCGTACCCTTCTACGTGCTGCGCTTTCAACGCGAAGAGAATTCTCTTAAACAAGCGTTTTCTAGAGTTGCGTGAGATCGGATCCAAAAAGAGTTAGCTGCCAGCCTCACTTCGTATAACATTACAATTTTTTGCTATCGCATTCATTGCTTCACACCCTTGCGGTGAAACTGTGACTTTTTTATCTAGCTATCTATCTAGCCGCCTACGATATTGTGCTCTCCTGGCCGTATCGTTAATGGGAGTTATACCAAATTTGGTATAGCATAACATGACTGTATGACGAATATAAATGGCTGGTCATATCATGAAAATCATGACAAACTTGTCATGAAAAGTATGAATTACATGCCACGCTCATGGCGCGCTCGCGGCCGTTTCGTTAGCTTGATATACACCAAACTTGGGAGTGAGTGACATGACTGTATGACGAACATAAATGACAAGTGGTAATATGGAAATCATGACTTGTTATGTGCGACATAACTTCCATGCCACGCTCATGGCGCGCTCGCGGCTGTTTTGTTACCTTGATATACACCAAATTTGGTATTGACTGACATGACTGTATGACGAACATAAATGACAAGTGGTAATTTGGAAATCATGACTTGTCATGTGCGACATTACTTGCATGCCACGCTCATGGCGCGCTCGCGGCCGTTCCGTTAGCTTGATACTCACCAAATTTGGTATTGAGTGACATGACTGTATGACGAACATAAATTGACCAGTGGTAATGTGCCAATCATGATCTATCATGTGCGACATGACTTGCATGCCACGCTCATGGCGCGCTCGCCGCCGTTTCGTTAGCTTGATTTACACCAAACTTGGTATTGAGTGACGGGACTGTACGGCGAACATAAATGACGAGTGGTAATTTGGAAATCATGACTTGCCATGTGCGACATGACTTGCATGTCACGCTCATGGCGCGCTCGCCGCCGTTTCGTTAGCTTGATCTACACCAAACTTGGTATTGAGGGACGGGACTGTATGACGAACATAAAGGACAAGTGGTAATATGGAAATCATGACTTGTCATGTGCGACATGACTTGCATGCCACGCTCATGGCGTGCTCGCGGCCGTTTCGTTAGCTTGAGATACACCAAATTTAGTATTGAGTGACATGACTGTATGACGAACATAAATGACAGGTGGTAATATGGAAATCATGACATGTCATGAGCGACATGACTTGCATTCCACGCTCATGTCGCACTCGCGGCTGTTTCTTTTGTTTGATATACACGAAATTTGGTATTGAGTGACATGAGTATATAACGAGCATAAGTGGCAGGTGGTAATATGGAAATCATGACATGTCATCAGCGACATGACTTGCATTCCACGCTCATGTCGCACTCGCGGCCGTTTCGTTTGCTTGATATACACGAAATTTGGTATTGAGTGATATGAGTGTATAACGAGCATAAGTGGCAGGTGGTAATATGGAAATCATGACATGTCATGAGCGACATGACTTGCATTCCAGCCTCATGTCCCGCTCGCGGCCGTTTCGTTTGCTTGATATACACGAAATTGGGTATTGAGTGACATGAGTGTATGACGAACGCAAGTGGCAGGTGGTAATATGGAAATCATGACACGTCATGTGCAACATGACTTGCATGTCACGCTCATGGCACGCTCACCGGCAGTTCGCTACCTTGATATACACTAAATTTGGCATTCCGTGACGTGTTTGCATGTGGCAGGTGGTAACATGAAAATCTTGGCATGCATGTCATCTACAACGCCATTTACATGCCACGCTCATGGTGCGCTTGCGTGCAGTTCGCTAGCTTGATATACACCAAAATTGGTATTGCGCGACGTGACTGTATGATGAACATAAATGAGAGGTCCTAACATGTAAAACATGACATGCAAATTATGTAAAGCATGAGTTACTCCTTCCTGGCTGCTTCGCATTACATCGATTCCCACAGTGCGTGGGATCTGCCGGCTTTTTCTTTCTCCCAGTCCTATCATGAATAATTCGGGCTACTGAGATGCGACATCCCATCCACTCCCTTGCCAAACGCTTCATTAAGTTGTTGTTTGATAACTAGCATTATTTCCAAAATAAACTTAAAATTCTTTAATAGGGCTGTAGCAGGTTCACTTGGCTAAACCTAGTTCTACTGTAATATTTAAAGTTACTATTGTTAGAGTGCTTTGTTTTATTTTTAAGGCTTATGATTCATTTGACAGTGACAACAACTCCGACGGCGCTATTCCTAATTTATGTGTTAAAAAGATTCTGTAAACCATGGGTGCGTTTGAAAAGTGTTCACTTCGTGTTCTTTTGCATGTTCACTGAGTGAATAGTGGGACTATTGATGAACGTGAATACTTTTAAATCAATATTGTCATGTACTCTAAATTAAGATTTTAAATGCCACCTTTCGTCGATCTTTCCTCGCTCACGCATCTTCTAGACTCTGTTGGCTTCTACTGGCAACTCGTTTAAACATATGCACATATGAATGTTGCCTAAATACATGTGTTTCTTCCAGGCAATGTTAAAATGATAAAAGAGTGCGTAACCACCGCGGTGGCTTACTGGATGCGGTGCTCAGCTGCTGATTCAAAAGACGGGGTTCGATCGTGGCCATGGCAGTCGCATTTTTATGGAGAACAAATCGTAGAGGGCAGTCTAAGTTATCTAGAGTTGCGCATACGGCGTGTTGAGTAGCTGTGGGACGTTAAACGCCATAAACCAACCAACAAACCATTAACAGTGTGTGTATGAGCATGCTTCAGTAGAATGATTGTAACCAACTGCTAACAGACTGTATTAAGACAGAGGTTACTACATGGTTGACAAAAGGCACACGGACAGCCTTTCTTTTGAAATAATGTTACTAGGGTGTCACATGAACAGTGCTGACTGGACTGCGAGGTCACCAGACAGCCCATGAACATCATTCTGTTCTAAGTTGGCGGCCGATGGCAGCCAGAGCGTTCACAGAAAGTTGGCAAAGTATAAAGACAGTTGGTAGACACTCTTTTGATGGTTTGTAGGCTCTAGTAACAACTGTCTAGACAGTCAAGTTAACGCCACCAGTAATTTTTGTTAGGGCAGACATAAAGGCGCCATGACACGGTCAACCCAATAATTGGTGGTTTTTAGCGAAGTGTAGACGTCGAGTGTCTATTATGCATACATATACGCGGAAAAAATGGGTTGTAACAGAATATTTCAGCCCAAAATAGCCCTAGAAGTCACCGGCTATATACCACGCCCATGCCTACTATAGCCGTTTTGCCATGGTGTATGTGATGCATATGGAGCGGAGCCGTCTTATGCTACCAAACCAGGCAGCTAACCACACTCGATCTACGTGTTGCTGCTGCGCCGCGGTGGCGCTGTTTCAGTCTCTGCAAATCGATTAATTCTGATGCCAAGCGGAACAAAGATAAAGTAGATCGACTGAACGCGCAGCTGACCACGGGACAAAACGGCTCGCCCAAAAGCAGGCGCTCGCCAGCAAACACTTTCTACGTCACATCTCGCGAGCTCACCAGCTTTGCCCATCCTTCTGTCCACTTGCGTGGTTATAAACACATTGAATTATAAACTACGTGCACGACCCAATGCGCTAAAATTTCACCAGGTTATTTGTGAACGCACCAGGTTCAATCATAACTTATCTTTAGTGACAATAGTGTGATCAGAATAACATAGTCAGTAAACTGCTTCGCGTTTGATTATGGATTCGAGATCTCTCGACCTGCTAGTTTTTGTGTGTGTGTGAAGGCGAGCGTGAGAATTTTAGTTTGAGTAGATGAGTGCTAAATATGCTAGAAGCTTTACCGGATGTCGAAGGAGGCGGACATTGTGGCATAGTTAGAATAGCACATAATTGGCTTCATTGCTATTGCTAGCAATGTGTGCATACCTTACTGTTCTTTAGTCTTTGCCATCCTCCTTTATTTTTGTTCAGCGCTGGAAAGTTATTAATCTCAGTATTCCGGCTACCCTAGCTAAGAAGTTTCGGTAATTGCAGAAGCCAACACTTTGGTTTTTTGTTGTGATGTGAGGACATACATTTCATAACTATAGTCCAAGAAAAAAAAAGAGCCATTTTACTTTATTTGGTGAGTACTGATTTTCTACAAATATATCTTTCCTTAAAGACACACGTTAGCACTCTATTGTGATCCCTATATTTTCACCGGAGAGTCGTTGAAGGCGCACGTCCGTATCTGTATCTTTCGAGAGATATATGTGGGAAGTCAGGACTCACCGAAAGGAGTAACAGGTAATCTTTTTTTCTTAGAGTGTAGGTACGACGTACTTTGTAGAAAATCATGACTACCACTGACGAGAAGACAGTGCCGACGTTTCGTTTACGCTTAGAGGCATCAACTGGCTGCTACACAGGGTTCAGTGAAAATAAGGCCGTACGTTATCGTAAGGATATATTTACTGTTATTAATGGGACGGTAAATGGCGCAGTCATCAGCCAACGCATGAATTGTAGAGGAGAAACGGTGGGGTAAGTCGTTAACGTATATCAAGGAAAGCGGCACGCCGGACGCAACAGGCATAGAAAGAAAGATACTCTAAGGCAAATTCGGGGGCTTTATGTTCGAGGAGTGTGATATGATTATGAGGAACGCCGTGCGGAGGGTCTATAGACTGATTGCTACAAACTAGGAGTGTTTAATGGAAACCTGAATTTTGGGTTTTTCATTCCAATACAGGCGCGCCCGCCGTAGCTCGGAGTTGAACCCACTTTCTCGACCCAAGCAGCTCTACACATTTACGCCTAAAACAGCGCGCATGGTGCCGCTGCTTGATGAAAACCAACCATGAACTCACCACAACGATTTGGTCCGAGTACTTGGCAAGTGCATCTTTGATGACCTCGTACACCGAACACGGGGGTATCTCGACACTGGGAAAAGGAGAGTATACCACGCCGTTTTCCACCCGCGCTTTCATGGTCTTCAACGGACGTGTTCGAAGCTGCAGCGCTCACTTTCAAACGACAAATATTTTATTTCCCTGGCACAGGCACGGAAAATCGTGTGTTTAAATTGAACGAGCGAAAAGATGTCTGCGGCGAGGTATGCTTTAATACCACGATTGCATCGAAACACAGCACAAGGCAAATTTAATAGAGAAAATTTAAAATAAACAAAGATAAGCGAAGTAAGACCAACGCAACCATGCGCGACTGTGATGTCAGAACACCTGCGATCTATGGGCCTGAACAGCTGTGCTCTACATGAGGACTTTCGAACATAATCCCACTTTACAACCGTTCATATCTCTTTTTTACTGCGTTTTTCTTTCATTTCATTTCTTTAAAATACTTCATAGAGCGTCATGACTGTAGAGAAGCAATACTTTTCAAAGAAGTACGCATCTTATGAAAATGTTTTGTGTAAGGTGCAGACGCTTGGATAAACATCCATTTATGCTTTGAAGGGGCAGATTCTCGGTCTTTATTTTTAGTTAGTCATTTACAACCTTTACGTCACTAATGGTGATGTGAAAGCTGTAGATGAGGTACCGATTAGCTTATCAACATCGCTTTTTTTTGTTAGCACACTTTTATATCGTTTTCCCATTTACAATATCATCGTTCGCACAATATGATAGAAAACGGGTGAATAACGGTTACCACTACGTTGCATTCCATTGGGAAAATGTTAGCTTGCTTGCCAGAACTGTTCAGGAATTTAAAACAGAACACACGCGCTAAGTAGGTATAGATATTGTTACGGAGTGATGAAGTGAACGAAGACGAAGAGCCAGAGAAGCTGATAGGCGCGAGTGTGTTGGTCAGCCATCTTGACTCTTCCCTGTAAGATATACGCTACCTACCCCGTAACAATATGGTAGAACTTTAGAAAGCAGATGGTGCTGCGGAGTTGGTATGGTGGGAGGGAGTTAAGCTGGCATTCTAGTACGACCAGCCATATTAAACAATGTATTCAAAGTTTCACCGTTTGAATTACAATGCGAAGCGCCATGTGAGCCCTGCTTCCCATGAGAGGGTTACCTAACGATAGCTGTTTGCGTAAGCGGAAACATCTTAGCGCTGTGTGACAGTGAACTCATGTCAACAATTGCTCATTCTGGCGCGCCACAGCTGCATTTATCAGGTTGCCAGCTGCGGATAACGTAGCATTGAACGCCAAACGCTGCAGGCATAGTCGTGCGCGTGGTGGGATGGGGAGGGTGTGGTCGCACCCCCTCTACTCATCTAAGGCAGCCTCCAAGCCTGCCCTGCAGCTTTGCTAAGTCTAATTTGTCCCGCCATTGCTTAATGAGCTGAGGGCCATACATCTCTTTGACAATAATGGCGGCTGAGTCTCCCTGACGTTGCTTTTCGAAAACTGTTTATTGCCACCGTTAGCCCTGGAAAGCAGGGGACCACAGCCAGACCGTTTTGAGGAGCACGTCATAAGTTTATTTTCATATTTCGTTATAGTTTGCGAAGCTTGCCTTCTTTCGGACTCAACCAGTGAAAGGAAAACAAGTGTCGGGGGGGGGAGGCAGCCACTAGGGGTAGCCACACTTTGCTACCCCAAGTGGAGAACCATGCCCACGCCTATCGTTACAAAAAATGCGATCACATCCACGAGGACATTTAAAAATGTTCGTCGCCCAATTCGCTCCATGTCGACTAGTGAACTTACATTGGCGGAATGAAGTTCTTTGCTGCATGCATTGATTTATGTATCGTATGGGTCCGAAATAATTCGCTAAAATTAAAGCATACATTGTCGGTATTAAGCAACTCCTGTACTCTTAGAAAAATAACGAGCATGTGTGATTCTTTTCTGAGAGTTCAGACTTTCCACGTATACGGCCAACTTTAAAGACGCACGTGATGAAGACAAAGATGAAAAGAACGAAGAGAGCGCGCACCGGCCGAGTTATTGCATTGCAGGCGCTAGGGTCAGCTGTGCGTTGGAAAGTAGAGACCGCTCATGATGATTGCTTCTTGTCGATGCTCAATATGGCCAAAGTGGGTGCGTCGTTTGGAGTGGAATGACCCAATGGCGATTGAGCTCTGCCCTTGCTCGGCTCTAAACAGTTTAACGTCTCCATGAACCACCGGTAATACTGGAGCAGCTTCAGTAATACCGATGGAGCATGGTAACTTTCAACTGTCTTGAGCCGAACCAGCGCAGAGCTCAATCGCAATCAGCCATGTAACTCGGCAGGTTAAACTGCCGCTTATATTTGAACGACGGCTGTCTCTTTATCAGAGACCGGTGAACTCAGTCAAGACGCGCCGACTGAAAAACTGCAACATCATGATGTGAGTCCAGTGCGGATGATCGTTGGTCCAAAAGAGTTATTGCTGAAGCTCCGACTAAGGGGTTCCTGCGGCCACAGCTGATAACAGTACTAAACATTGTACGGTATGTCGGCATAACACATTGCATGTGGGGTATAATTTGACGAAGGTACCATTTTGGAAGGCCATAGGGAAATAAAGATATGTTGGGTCTTTTTCTACATTACATGACAAATAAGACGCAGCATATCTTTCGTAAATATTTTCGGCTGTTATTTGCCTTTCTTGAACTGCAGCGCTCACTTGTACAGAGAGACACAGAGGCCGACGTCTGCGCATCGCTGTCGGCCCCGGAGGACATTCTTTCGCTTCGTTACACTGTACTAGTACACTCTAACTTCATGAAGCACCGGATCCATTCACTGCTGGTTTTAAACGCTGTTAAGCGAATCCCTTTGTCTCACGCGATGCCACGCGCTTTCACGCACAGGATCTCCGTCGAAATTGCTTAGCCCTTGCGCCGCGTCTCTGTTGTACGTACTGCCGAGAGGCCTCCTGCATGGCAACTTGTTTTGCCCACGAACAACAAAGAAAAAAAGGCAGAAAAAAGAAAGGTTCGAGTTTTCGCACCACATGATTAAGCAACAGCTAACCTTCTCAGTAATTGAATAATTAAAGTTGCGGTAATACACGGGCGCTTTTTAAATACATGTCCTGGCAAAGCTTTTTTAGAGAAGTTCTAGGTGCGGCTTTTAAAAATATGGGTATGACCGTTGTGCGCGTATACGTAGTACGTCTTGAAACCGACGCCGTCCAGCTGAGTAGCAGATAGCTAAAGTGCTGGCAATGTAGTAGTGATAGATGATTGCTGTTTCTGACGCTGCATACAGTGGCACAACGAAAATAAATGGCAAGCAGTTGTACGACTTGCATTAGTCCCTGCGAAAAAGGGACCCGCTGGAATTCTGCGCTGACGTTCTACGTAGTGAGGGCGATGCAAGGACAAGGTTCGGAGAACCTTGTGGTTCTAAAATTGTGTTCTCCCTTAAAACAGAAACTGCTGTCCTGAAACTGTTGGTATATAATACCGAAAACGCGTTCTGCACAATAATGTATCAGCGATACTTTCACTTGAACTGCTACTTTCAGAAAACGAAGCCGCAATGTGAGTCGAAATGTTATTTACCGAAATCTTTTGCAATGGTGTGGCAATGTTTCTGCTTCATTCGCTGCAGCAGTATATTCATCATTTATTATATCAACTTATAAAACCCGAAGTGCCAATATGTTACTCGCAGAAAATCAATATGAATGAGAACTCATTATATGAGTTCTCATTAAATGAGTTCTCGTTAATAGTGTGTTTAACAAAGAAAACGAATTAAATTTACACTTCTTTCCTTCGCAGAAAATCAGTGTTTTCTTCTAGAAAACGCTCAACATTCAGCATCTTACGATTTTTTGTCAAGGCCAAGAATAATTAAAGTTAAAACAAACAGAAGTAACCTATCACAGTGAAAAAAAATTCTCCATCTCCCACTAAAGGGAACCATGTGTGGATGCGAAACAGCGGGGAGTTAATTAGCTTGAGCGGGAGGAACGTCACCGCTCTCATTTCACGGCAGCGGTCCGGGCGCTGATCGCGGCCGCTGCACAGGAGAGAGAATGAGGCGCGCGCACTCCGTCATTTTCATACCGCAGAACTACCGTGGCGAACCCCCAGCGGAGTATGCAGCTGTCACACTACCTGTAGTGCGCGCCGCTTCGTAGAGGATTCCTAGAGGAGAAGACGGGGGAGTGCATGCGCTGTGGGGATGTGGGACGCGGGCGCCGCTCCGTAGAGTAGATGATTCCTAGAGTAGAGAAAGGGAGTGAGCGTTGGACAGGATAGAGGAGGGGACGCGCATGCGCTGTGGGGGGGTGTGGGACGCGGGGGCCGCTCCGTAGAGTAGAGGATTCCTAGAGGAGAGAAATGGGGTGAGCATAGGAGAGAGAGGGGGGAGGGGACGCGCATGCGCTGTGGTGATGTGGGACGCGGGAAGGAGGGACGGACTAAACCCCCCTCCAAACACATGCAAGCAAGATCAAGGAATGGGGTCGACCTGGGCGACAGACACCACCTGCCTAGCCATTGCTAAGCAGCCTCTCTGTGATCTCGGCCATGACTCTGATGACTGTAGTAGTGGTTGACGGCGTTCATATTACTGCAGTGTTCTGGTTCGCATAATGGGTGCTTCCCTACTTCATGAAAGTGGCCCGGACGCGGGACGCGGGAGGGACGGACAAAGCCCCGAGCATAAGATGCTTCGCATCTAAAAACTTCCCCCATCTCCCGCTAAAGGGGACCGTGTGTGGATGCGAAGCAGCGGGGAGATGGTTATCTTGAGCGGGAGAAACGTCGCCGTTCTCGTTTCGCGGCAGCGGCCCGGGCGCTCATCGAGGCGCTGCCCAGGAGAGAGAATGAGGCGCGCTCCGTCATTTTCATACCGCGGTACTACCGGGGTGCTCCCAGTGGAGTATGGAGTTGTCGCAGCTGCATACTCCAGCATGCAGCTGCATACTCTGCATGCAGGTTTCGGATCAGTGCTTTCTACAGGACTGGGAGACTGGGCGCTGCACAGGAGAGAGAATGAGGCGCGCTCCGTCATTTTCATACCGCGGAACTACCGTGGTGCTCCCAGTGGAGTATGCAGCTGTCGCAGCTGCATACTCCCGCATGCAGCTTTCGGATCAGTGCTTTCTACAGGACTGGGAGACTGGGCGCTGCACAGGAGATAGAATGAGGCGCTCTCCGTCATTTTCACACCGCGGAACTACCGTTGTGCTCCCAGTGGAGTATGCCAGTTGTCGCACCACCTGTCGTGCGCGCCGCTCCGTAGAGGATTCCTAGAGGAGAGAACGGAGGGAACCGTAGGAGAGGAGAGAGATGGGATGCGGGAACCGCTCCGTAGAGTAGAGGATTCCTAGAGGAGGGAATGGGGGTGAGCGTAGGAGAGAGGTGGAGAGGACGCGCACGCGCTGTGGGGATGTCGGACGCGGGCGCCGCTCCGTAGAGTAGAGGAGTCCTAGTGTAGAGAAAAAGGGTGAGCGTAGGAGAGAGGGGGAGAAGACGCGCATGCGCTGTGGAGATGTGGGACGGCGCTCCGTAGAGTAGAGGATTGCTAGAGTAGAGAAAGGGGGCTGAGCGTAGGAAAGGAGAGACAGAGGGGGGAGGGGGCGCGCATGCGCTGTGGTGGTGTGGGACGCGGGAAGGAGGGACGGACTACGCCCCCCTCCCCGAAACACATGCAAGCAAGACCAAAAAATGGAGTCAACCTGGGCGACAGACACCAGCTGCCTATAGCCATTGCTAAGTAGCCTCTCTGCCCTCTCGGCCATGACCCTGGTGACTGTAGTGGTGGTTGACGGCCTTATATTGTACTACAGTGTTCTGGTTCGCATAGTAGGTGCTTCCCTACTTCATGAAAGTGGCCGGATGCGGGACGCGGGACGGACATAGCCCCGAGCATAAGATCCTTCGCATCTAAAAAAAATGTCGCCTTCACATTACGAAAACATTCGTTTCGGAGTAATGCGCGAAAGCAGTAATTTTATATAAATTATTTAGCGTGACACAGTTTCCCTTCTGTGGACAAAGTTCTAAGTGCCTTCTACGCCACACAATTTTTTTCTCGCATTGCGGAGGGCAGGCCCTTCGAACCTCCTAAAGCACCTGTTGGACGACACCAACACCAAATCGAACCAGAGATGTAAGCTGACTCGCATACTTCATGCAGCTAGCCAAGAATCCTCGGACAATGAGGTACTGGCAGAACTGGTTGGGAAGTACCTACCAATCGCCTCCGGCCCTCCACCTCCTGCCCCCCGACTACGGAGGGGGCGCTAACCCAGAATTGGACGCGGAATTTACAAGCGAGGAGATTAGACAGGCAATGCGTGGCTTACACGGCAGGTCGGCCCCGGGTCCAGATAAAATCACGAACAAGGCTTTGAGATACTCGGATGACAGGTCAGTGGAGTACATGACGGATGTCGTCAACTAGGCGTCGAAGAGTGGTAGTGTCCCGGAGATGTGGAAGACGGCCACCACAATCCTCATCCCCAAACCCGGCAAACCTCCCAGCCTGGACAACCTTAGGCCCATCTCGCTGACCTCGTGCGTGGGTAAGGCAGCCGAACACGCCATCCTGAACACGGTTACCCGATACATGGAGGAAAGCGACATTTACCCCCACAACATGATAGGCATCAGGGTGGACCTCTCGACGCAAGACGCCATTAAGCTCATCAAAGACCAAGTCATCGATAGCAACACAAGGGACGTAAGAGCCATAGTGGGACTGGACTTGAAGAGGGCATTCGACAACGTTCTCCACCACTCATGATGGGCGACCTCACTTCGGACACGGTAAAGCTTGGCTTCAGAGGGACGTCACAAGGTTCAGTCTTATCGCCGACCCTCTTTAACCTACCTCGCCATGATCGGTCTGTCAAAAAACTGTCCGCATTCGATGACATTAATCATACTATTTATGCAGACGTGATGACTATATGGTGTACTGGAGGCAGCGATGGACGAAAATAGGCTGCGCTACAGGAAGCTATAGAGGTCGCGGTTAACTACCTAAAACCGACTGGTCTTCGGTGCTCGTCGCGGAAATCAGAACTGCTTCTGCACAGGCCCAAGCGCATGGGCCCCAAAACGAGAGAGGGAGAGCCATTAGAGGACGTCAGCATCGCTCTTAGGACAGTGAGGGCTGCTTGATCCCCAGGGTGTACTCCATCCGGGTTCTGGGTAGGACCATCGATTCGAACGGCTCCAATAACCTGACGGTAAGGAGACTCGCCAGAAAAACTGACAATGTCATCCGACTGATGAGAAGGGTTGCCAACCGGCCACAGGGACTTGGAGAAGACAACCTCTTAAGGCTGGTGCACGCCTTTTTGATGCGCCGTTTTACCTACGTTGCAGCCATGCAGAACTGGCAGAGGTCGGAGCGTGACAAGCTCTACACGTTAATAAAAAAAGGCCGTCAAGAGAGCTCTCGGGCTCCCCATGTACAAAAGCTCGGACAGACTGTTTTGTCTCGGCATGCAGAACTCGCTGGAAGGAATTGCGGAGGCGCAGTTCGCCAGGCTGTCTACCACGCGTTCCGGTAGGAACATCCTACGGGAGTTGGGGATTCTACAGATGGAAATCGAGTCTCGTTTCTGCAGCATTCCTCGTCAACAGTGAGAACGAATCACCGTTGTCCCCAACCCTCGAAATGTCCACCCCGAGCATAACGAAGGTAGGAGACGGGCCAGGGCAAAGGCTCTGCTCGAAAGGGCTCACGAACACGCCTGGGACTGTTGCTTCGTCGATGCGGCCCGGTATCCCGAGGGGAGGGCGTATCAAGCACGAAGGAAGTATCACGAACTCGACAACAGTCCGGACGACGGCGGCTGCAATAGCGATGCAAGCGGGGATTGCGTTGGCCTTGCTGGACAACAGGAGGTCCACAATTTACAGCGACTCGAGATTGGTGGTCAGAGCATTTGCCAAGGGCACCGTCTCGGAACCGGCTTTGCGAATCCTTCGGGACAATGAGATCGAGCCACACACACTCGTTTGGTTCTCAGCTCACATGGGACGGATTGAGGGAGCCCCGCCCAATCTCAACGAGTCAGCCCACATAGCTGCGCAATGACTAGTGAATCGCATGGCTATCGGGGGCGCGTGGCGCTGACGTTTCGGAGAATAGGGACCCTCCCACCTCGTATAACGAACTGACAAAACATTTTTACCTGGCGCGGAGACAATACCCTCCACCACACAGAAAATTAAGCAGACCCCAGGCTCTGACACTCAGGCTACTTCAGGTTTGGGCGCACCCTAACCCCGCGCTATTGCACAAGATATATCCCGAAATACAGCCAACAAATACATGTTCTTTATGCGCGGATATAGCTAACTTGGAGCACATGCTCTGGCAGTGCCCCGCATCACGCTGGGGTGAAGTCATCACCCCGTCCAAATAAGAGGCTGCTATTACCAGCTCCGGACTCGAACAACAGCTATGGGCAGTCCAACGGGCCCGCGACGCAGCAGAGAGACTTGGTCTTTCTGTTGCGACGTGGGAGCGGCCCGCAACGTGCTCAAGCGCATTCCGAAGGACCCAATAAAGTTTATCCATCTTGTCATCCATTTTAAAGGGCCCCTCTCCAGGTTTGACAATTTTGAGCTGACGAGCGCAATTCATAAATTGAGCGTTCACGATCACGTCTGCCAAATTTTGAACGCTACGCGCCGCGGAAATGGGTCAAATTTCAAGCTGAACGCTGCTTGCCCTTACTTTCGCGTGCTCGCGCGTAGAGAATGAGGGGATGACGTACACGGCGGAATGGCCCTACGCAGATGGCAGTGCTGTGACGTCGCTCGCATACGTATGCTCCGTTTCGCAAGCTGTTGGCAGTGCAGCCAAAGGTAGAGCTCTTTCGTCCAATCAGGGCTGTGTGAGCACAGCAAATAGTCCCTCAACTATCTTAGCGATCCAGCACTTTTTTGCACACTACAAACGCCTAAAGTGACAGTTTGGTTGGGATTGATGTTTTAAAGCATCCAAAGTGTTTTAATAATTCATGAAATTAATAGAAAAAGCCAGCATGGACGCGCCTGAGCGGAGGCTTGTTGTGAGGTTGTGATGTGCCGCTTTTCGGCAACATGGCGTCGCTCGAGTTGGTCGTGTGTCTTCAACGCGTCCCATAAACTGCCGCTGGTGAGCCATCCATCGAGTGTGCGCGATTTTCCCAAGCTGGCGCAGCAGATATCTTTAAACGCTAGCGCTTCGCGTTGAGGGCGGGGAGAGTGCAAGCGTGGATTCACTCACCAAGAGGACGGAAAAACCTACCCAGGTGAACGAGCGAACGCTCTATCGGTGGAAAGCGCTGGCGGAGAACGCGGGCAGAGTCCTCCTACCGAACAAGCGTTCTTAGTGGAAAGGCCGTGATCGGGCGAAGAAGCGTCACGATATTGACCTGAGCATCTTTCGATGGGTCGAGTACATCTTTTTTGAGAGAAGTGAAATTCGCCAAGGTGGTGCAGCGTTTCGAAGAGGACGAGACGCTACCGACCATGTCCACAACGACGATGCAGAGGGTGCCGAAGCAGCTCGGCTTCAAGTACAAGAAACGCTCTCGTAACGCATTTCTCACACATTGTGCTATGTCGCCGTCGGTTTTCTGCGGAGCTGCGATGCCAGATTCAAGTTGTGATGAAGACGATGAGATGTGAACCCTTCTAACGGGCTCATGGCTATCATTACGTGGTGCGTACAGGACTGGATCATTCAGTAATGTTGCAGTGAGAGTATCAAAAAAAAAAAAAGAACGTTTTATTATGTCGGAACATAAAGCTTCGGATTGATTGATTCAATGATTCGCTCGTTAATTGACTCAACGATTCACTTAAATTTATTGACTGAATGATTAAAGTAAACATTTCTTATACTCATGGCGTAAATATTAAAAAAAAAAAGCTCTGATGTGACGAAAACTATACGAACAGGGGACAATATAAATAGACAAAGCCGGGCCAGTTCCTTTGGTACGGAAGTCAGCCCGTCCAAAAATAAACAAAACAGATCAAGGTGATGTCAAGCACCTCCTGGTACACAATCAAAAAGTTAATTAGCATAGTACACATTTTTCCACGCAGGCGGGGCCACTTGTCAGATCCACGGAAACGACATTCGCGTAGGAACACAATTATGTAGTGCGCTCTGTCATGATTGGCTGAGGGTGCCCGTACCTTCCACAGTACCAACAGCTTGTGAAACGGAGTATATACTCCGTTTCACAAGCTGTTGGCAGTGCAGCCAAAGGTAGAGCTCTCTCGTCCAATCAGGGCTGTGTGAGCACAGCAAATAGTCCCTCAACTATTTTAGCAATCCCGAACTATTTTGCACACTAGAAACGCATAAAGTGACAGTATGGCTCGGATTGATGTTTTAAAGCGTCCAAAGTGTTTTAATAATTAGTGAAATTAATAGAAAAAGCCCGCATGGATGCGGCTGAGCGGAGGCTTCTTGTGAGGTGGTGATGCGCCGCTTTTCGGCAACATGGCGTCGCCTGAGTTGGTCGTGTGTCTGCAACGCGTCCCGCAAACTGTCGCCGGCGAGCCATCTATCGAGTGTGCGCGATTTTCCCAAGCTAGCGAAGCAGATAGCTTTAAACGCTTGCGCTTCGCGTCGAGAGCGGGGAGAGTGCAAGCGTGGATTCACTCATCAAGAGGACGGAAAAACCTACCCAGGTGAGCGAGCGAACGCTCTATCGGTGGAAAGCGCTGGCGGAGAACGCGGGCAGACACTGAACAAGCGTTCTTATTGGAAAGGCTGTGATCGGGCGAAGAAGCTGGACGATTTTGGCCTCAGTGTCTTTCGATGGGTGTGCACATCTTTTTTGAGAGAGGTGAAATTCCAACTATCGCCAAGGTGGTGCAGCGTTTCAAAGAGGACGAGACGCTACCGACCGTGTCCACAACGACGATGTAGAGGATGTTGAAGCAGCTTGGCTTCAAGTACAAGGAACGCTCTCGGAACGCATTTCTCATAGAAGCGACGCACATTGTGCATTGTCGCCGCCGGTTTCTGTGGAGCTGCGATATGGTGGCAAAGCTGCGACGCCAGATTCAAGTTGTGATCAGGACGATGAGATGTGAACCCTTCTAACGGGCTCATGGCAATCAGTACGTGGTGCGTACAGAACGGGATCATTCAGTTGTGTTGCAGTGATAGTAGCTAACATAAAAAAAGAAACATTTTATTATGTCGGAAAATAAACTTTCGGATTGATTGATTCAATGATTCGCTCGTTAGTGGACTCAATGATTCACTTAGATTGATTGATTGAATGATTAAAGTAAATATTTTTTCTATAACCGTGGCGTAAACATTTAAAAAAAAGGTCTGATGTGACGAAAGCTCATCGAAACAGGTAACACAAAATATAGACAGAGCCGGCCAGTTCCTTTGGAACGGAGGTTGGCTTGTCCAAAAATAAACAAAACAGATCAAGATGGTGGCAAGCGCCACCTGCTACAAAAATTAAAAAGTTAATTAGTATAGTACACATTTTTCTACACAGGCGGGGGGTCACTTGTCAGATTCGCGGAGCGACATTCGCGTAGGAACACAATTATGTAGTCCGCTCTGTCGTGATTGGCCGAGGGCGCCCGTACCTTCCACAGCACTGCCAACAGCTTGTGAAACGGAGTATAGACGGCTGTGCACTGACGTCGACAGCAGTAGCACGTGACACTGCGAAAATTATCTGACACGACATGTGTAGTTTGTGGAATTTGTTGCTTGAATAGATGAATAAAACTTGAGAGAAATAATGAGACGCACAAGGGGAATGTCTGCGTCTTTTTCATTTTTGTTCAGTGAATTGCAGCGATATGCGGGGCTAATGTGCCTCCGTTTCGCATGCGTTCGTGTCCCCGCGGTTAGCGCATTGAGGAGACGCCAGCCCTGGACACGAAAATGATGTCCTGGCGCGTTCGAGCACTCAATGTGCTCATTTATTCTAGCGCGTCCAAGTAAACGTAAATGCGGCACTGGCTCATGATACCGCCACTCTCGTGCCAGTGAAAAGTGAAACGAACGCGCACCGAGGCATCCATCCCGCAGAAACAGGCAATAGACCACAAAATAACGCTGGTAAACAAAACAACGCCGCACGCGTGCTCGGGGGCTGGGCTTCCTCGGTCACGTCATGCACACGTGACCCTGCGGGCCATGACGTGTTGCTCTCACTCGGACGCCGGGAGAAGGTATACAGGGAAAAGATTTGGCTTGCGAAGGCTACGCGGGCCGAGCGGCAAGGGTTTCGAGCTCGCCTCCTCGCATCAAGGTTTCGCGCCGCATCAAAATATCGGTTTTCTCAGCGCCTACTGAACCGATTGAAAAAAATTCTTGGGGCATAATGCTCCTTATCGGACACACAACAACTGCCAGCGTCTAACTAAAATTTGTTATGGGGCCTGGTGAGGGGCCCTTTAACGCCTCAATAACTACCACTCACATTCACACACATTAACACGATTTTTTTCCTTGAGTCACGGTGCCCACACTTGTGCACATCAGCTTCGGAGGCGCCTCACGCACCACGTGTTTCTTCAAATCGCCTGAAACTTAGCGTGCACATCCGCGCAGGCTTCCTGAGTTGACAACAAGCGGTCATTAACCTGCATTGTGCTGCGTATTGCTGCAGAGGATCACTTTGCTGGAGACACTACCATGTTCGACGATCGTTCGACGTGCGGCGTTTCAGGACGAACGTCCAGAGTATTTTTTCGTATATTCGAAACGAATACAAACAAAAACAAACTATGCATGCATTTTGGAAATAGTAGTTGATCCTTTTTATTCAAGGATTGAAGCCGGCTGAATACACAATAATTAGATATTTAGCTACACGCTAATTAACATAAATTACCGAAACTCACACAATAACACATTTCTTCATTTGAATATGAGTTAGCAAAGAAACACAGCATTATGGGTACTGTGAGAGAGCTAGCAAAGAAACGACAGCATTATGGGTACTGTGAGATAACTTCAAAATGCCCTCACATTTCCTAGCTATCAGTTTTATTTATTTCTTCATTTCATTATTGCTTCATTTATTGTTTCATTACTGAAAAGCTCCCATGGTTTTCCATGATGGCGTGCGCAGACAAGACAATGTAATAGAGGTTCAATCCTTTTTTCTAAAGTTATACAGGTTGGAATGTTGAACGGCCCTTGTGAGAAGACCGTTCCGGTTCCGGACTGACTAAGTGAAGGGGAAGTGATAGGTGGTCGTGGTGCAAGTAGGAGGTGGTTAGACGGCTTTGTGGTGACCTGTGCGAGATGAAGTATCCGGGACTGGTTGGATGGGAGAGTTGTAATGAAACACCTGATGCATTTTCTGATGCAAGGATAGCGTAGTCCTTTTACGGTGCAGGTATAATTAAGGCGCATATCCTTCCTTTTTAACAGCAGTAACATTGGCGTCGTATGAGTGGTCGGAGTAGATTAATATAAACGCTCGGTTTTTGACTTGTTCAATCGACGTATTTAAGTCAACTTGGGCTGGGTCTCAAATGGCGGACACGTACTCTGATTTCGGGCGAATTAGTGTTTTCTAAGGTAATGATGACATTTCACTGATGAAGAAGCAGGGTTCAAGTTGCGACGAAAGTAACCGAGACCTCTGTTAGCATTCTTAACTACCTCACTTGTGTAAGAAGACCCGTTTAGGTTCTGTAAAATGTTGACGCCAGATACTTAACATAATTCAAGGAGGAGACATTGGAGCTATAGGGAGGTAGATTGTGGTTGGAGAGTTTTTGGCGTCTGTGAAAGGAAACAATCCATATTTCGTTCAGAACCATGAATCATTTGTGAAACCACTCATTGAATTTCATCGCTATGGACTGAAGAGTATATGGAGAGATGCATCCACCCACTAAAGTAGCTGGTTAACAATGTCCCGACAAGTTCAAAGACACTTCGCGGGTTTGAGGAGCGTTTCAGGCAACACTAAGCACAGCAGGCCTTGGCACGGCAGCATAGCTACACAAAGGTATCGCGCGCAATATGAATGGCGTGGATTCAGTTCGCTGTGTTTTAAATGCTTCATTTCCATTTGCGTCACAATTCATCATCATAATCTCCACCGATGTTCATAATCACTGCAGTATGGAGGCCTCATCCAATGATCTCCACTTAGCGCTGTCTTGCACGAGCTGTTTCAGTTTTATGAAATTCAAAGCATTTCTTAGCGAGATGCAGACACTTTAACCGTTTCTATCTATCTGTCTATCTATCTATCTATCTATCTATCTATCTATCTATCTATCTATCTATCTATCTATCTATCTATCTATCTATCTATCTATCTATCTATCTATCTATCTATCTATCTATCTATCTATCTATCTATCCGCCTACGTCCGGGCGCTCTCGTGGTCGTCTCTTTTAGTTGACACACCAAAATTTGTATGGAAGTGCATTAGTGTATGAGGAACACCATGAACAGGTTATTACATGAGAAGGGTGAGATACTTGTGGCGTACGTCATGAAACCTTTCCTTCAGTCATATGTGGCACACACCCGCTACCACGGTTAACGGAATGCGGGTTATGAGCCACTGGTGTTTGACAGGTTGTCTCAAACCGGGAACGGCGATAACAGAGTTTCAAGAAGCCTGACACGATTGAGTTTTGGAGCTTGCATCGCAGGCGCAGCAGGCGTCGGCAGCGTTGTCGGTGATGCAAAAAATCGGAGGAACGGAAGGATAGAAAATCGCTGTGAGAGTCGGAATCGAGGCCCAGGCATTCTGCATGGTAGTCAAGTATTCTACCACAGAGCTAAGCCAGTGTTTCAAACTACTTGGAAAAAAGACCCTATAATGGCCTCATATCGACGCAACGTTAACTGTGGTTGCTGTGTTCGCTATCGGCTTCTGTAACAATGTTGGGAACTTTACATAGTAACTCCTTATTGATTTAACATATTGTCCAACCCGGAGGAATACGACGAAAACCGTTCCTTTTTTTTAATTAAACGTATATAAGGAGAGGTTGGTGCCAATGCGTGGCACCGGCTACTCCTCTGCTCTTGCACAACAGTTGTCGTCGCATAGTAAAAACCGTTTCTTGTTATTATACGCACAGCATCGCGCAGTACGGGTGCACTTCATTTCGATAAAAAACTGACATGTGTGTTCTGACGTGAGCACCGACGTTACGTCGTACCATTGGATACCTTTGGGCGTCACTGAAGTCTACGTGTCTGTTAAGCCCATGATTAATACCGTTGCCAGGGGGGACAGAGAACTGGAGGATCCAATGGGTCTCTTCCACCTCCAAATTGGTGCTTCCTCAAAAAAAATTGAAGGACACATTGCACATTCCAAAATGTGTTCGGCGAAAGCTTGTGGCCATTCTACAGACTATGTCATATCTTTTTTCTTTTACACTGTAAGTGGGATGGCACACAAACGGAAGGTGTGCGTGTTTTCTTTTTAAATTTTTTACCGTGAATCGCAGCGAGACGCGAGACTTAATCTGCCTCCGTTCACATGCGTTCGTATTTTGGCGCGCTTTGCGCATCATGCAGACGCCATCCGCGTTGCAGAGCTTAAATTGACGGACACTTTGTAAAATTACAGTGTGTTCCGCGAACGCCTGTGTCCATTGAGACAGGGTCGGTAAAAATGGAACGCGACGCGCGCGTCTCCCTGCGTGCATGATTGTAAACGCTGGGCAGAGCGACGTTACGCAAGCAAAGCGCGAGCACTGTAGAGTTCGACGCTACCGGCGTCCGTTTGCGCACCCCGGCGGCCACCTGGCACCGTGCCAGGGCTCGGATGGACGGACGGACGGATGGACAGGCGGGAGGACACAGACGGACGGACGGACAGACACGGACAGACACGGACGGACGGACACGAACGAACGGACGGACAGAGGGAAACACGGATGGACGGACACGGATGAACGGTCATGGACGGACGGACGGACACGGACGGATAGACACGGATGGACACGGACAATAATATCTGGGGTTTAACGTCCCAAAACCACCATATGATTATGAGAGACGCCGTAGTGGACGGCTCCGGAAATTTCGACCGCCTGGGGTTCTTTAACGTGCACCTAAATCTAAGCACACGGGGCCTCAAGCATTTTCGCCTCCATCGAAAATGCGGCCGTCCGCGGCCGGGATTCGGATCCCTCGACGTGCGGATCAGCATTCGAGTACCATAACCACTAGACCACCGTGGCGGGTTGATGGACACGGACAGACGGACGGACGGACGGACGGACGCCGGACGGATGTGAGCATGAGACATTAAATCTTTCGCCTTAATAGGCAGATTGCTCAAACAGTTAAGGCCTTTAGCAAGTGGTTCCTCTCCCTCCGAAAAAAATTCCTCGCTACAGGCTTGCCCCTGACATACACATAACTACTCAAAATGCACAAATAAGTCGGTCCAACTCTCAACGCTCGACTCAAAGCAATAAAAAAAAATGCTATATAAAGCCACTACTTCCCTACTGCGTCGCATGACATCGACTCCCAGTATGAGTGGGATCTGCCGAATTTTCCTTCAACTTCTTAATTTGATCGCCCCCATGTAACTCGTTGCTCTCCTGCGCCTCTTTTCCCTTCCATTGGTATCCACTCGGTCTCTCTCTTTCCATTACGCATTACGTGGCCGGCCGAGGTCCACATCTTTCGCTTATTATCTACAAGAATATCAGCTCCACCTAACACTTCAGATAACAACTACTAATAGCGCGACGTACGCCTTCATGGGCTACATTATCTGCCGTCGTCACATGGCTGAAATGGAGCAGTGACGCTCTATCATATCCTGGAAGTTAACATTGTAGTGATAAACCAGTCAGGTAAATTGTGCGCGAAACGTAGTTTGGAGGTACATAGGTCAAACAATCTTGTGAAGTGTTTCTCCGCTGGCACCGCAACTGCTTGTTTGGAAACGACGCCTTTGACATTAGCTCGTCGTAGGCATTTGACGCGCGTTTCTTGCCGTGGCTGGCGCTTTGAAATCAGACTTGCAGTGAAGGATCTGCATAATTCGGAGCACGTTGAGTGTGCATTTAGGTGAGCTTGCTAGCAATGAAACCCCTCATTTGAGGTGGCGTGAAATGAAAGGCCCTCATTTAAGATGGGGGGGATCGCCTAATTTATTTGAATAGCGTCAAAAGCCATTCGTGATGTGCTTAGAACACTTTACAAGAAAAAAAATGGAAGTGTGTGTGAACCACTGAGTTGGGAGTACTTCTAATTATGCGCTTGCTGTCTTTCAGCCCCCCCCCCCCCCCCGGTGACAATCGTCCGTTCGCAGCAGAAACCGTAGTAGGCGCGAAGTCCCGCGCTTTGCGCTCGCGTTCGTTCGTCATTTAGTGTGCAACAAAATAAAGCCTCCCTGGGGCGAATTAGTCATCCGCGGCGCGTTCAGCCCCTCGCGTTCTGCATTTCGCGAGCTGCACTCTCTGTCACAAAGGATAAAAACCATCGGAAAACACAGGACACAGGGAAAAGAAGTCGACGGGACAAGCTGGCACTTACAACTGAACAGATAAACGTGTTTGAAAGGCTTACTTAAACCAACCGGCCACCACTTAGCGCATGTGTGGGCAACCATGCTTCGCCTAAAACGAAAAAAAAAATCGATAAACTTAGCTAGCAATACTCGCGTTGAGAAAGATCATCTCTTTGTCAGATAGGTGCACTGACGTGTCACTGACACAGTAGTTAGCCTGTTTCTTTATGTAAAAAGCCTCTAAAATTTCCCTTTCGTTCTTTGTCCCGCCCCTGCCCAAAAAGCTAGTGCTTTTAAAAGCAGGAGTGCACCGGCACTGCCTGCAGTGGCTCGGCAGATGAGTATCGTCACTCATGGGAAGGGAAGCCCTGTGTTCCCTGAGGCGATCGTTCAATACAACGGCCAGTTTGGCCGATGTATGCTTTGCCGCACGATAAAGGGGTCTGATAAATCACACGCGTGGCACAAGGTACAAACTTCGAAGCATGGTTTGTGCCACATGTAGCGCTTCTCTGCGCATGCCGGTTGATGCCGGCTGCATAGACCGCTCAACATTCGCGGGGCCGAGAGCACCAGGCGTTGAAGTCACCGGCTAGTATAAAGGGCTTTGTGCTTGTAGGTATTTTATATCGTTCTGTCACAATTATGATTGATATTAGTCTATTGTTCAATCTTTTTTCTGTGTCTCAAGTATGTCTAGACTGGAGCCGTGCGCACGGACGCCAAACGGATGGACAAGCCTCGCCCCTAAGGTGTACGCTTCGCCCCTAAAACAACTGAAAGATTTACCTCAGGGGTATTCAAAAGAAGAAAAAAAATGCCCCCCACCTCCCCGAAGAGAATCGTGAGGAAATGCGAATGCATTTCGCGCGCGCTTCACGCCATTTATATATGGTGGTTGTGGTTCGAAGAAGGAGAAGGCGCCTAATTTCTGCCGACCCGGTCGGGAGTACGGTGCAGCGCCTGTTTTTTTTTTTAATTTTTAGTTTTTTTAAATTTTTTTATTTTTTATTGTTTTACACACACACACACACACACACACACATATATATATATATATATATATATATATATATATATATATATATATATATATATATATACGTGCGAGCGAGCGGACGGGAGAGTGGGGCGCAGGGAGGAGAGAGAGCGAACGGCGAGAGAAGGAGCGGCGAAGCACTGCACCTACCCTCTCCTACACTCTCTCCATACGCGCGGGAGCTCCGCCGAGCTCCCGCGATGCGAGCGCCCTCACACACCAGAGCCCGCTCCTCCTGTCCGCTACTCCGCCCGCACCACCTGCTCCGGTTGCTAGGGGCGAGGAAAAGGGCGCGCGCCCGCAGCTGTTGCTATGGGAGAGGGAGTGAGAGCGGAGAGATGCGGACACCGACGCCTGACATAGCCCTCGACTAAGAAATGCATTCGCATTTAAAAACACCGCCCAAGCACTCCGTACGGTTAACCAGTGAAGCTGAAACGTGCGGCCAGAGGCGGTTGTAGACGTAGCAGCCGAAGCCTAAAGTACCGCTCGAGCGGTGGCGTAGCCAGGGGGTGGCACACCGGGCACGTGCCCTCCCCCCCAGAAATTTTTTTTCGCTATGGCATACAGAGGGAAAAATGACCATTTCAATGTTGTGCCCCCCCCCCTGAAATCAATGAGGTGCTCCCCCCCCCCCCCCCGAAAAAAAATTCTGGCTACGCGCCTGCGCTCGAGAACCTCGCGCCGAAACCGGGCGATGGCCCCGGCGAACGCGTTCCCGCCATAGCCACGTTGACGCTGCACTTCCTACAATGCCGCTTCCTCGGCTCACCGTTGTCGCTTGCATTCGGACTCGGAATGCTGATGGATCCACGGTGCGTAGTTGCTGTTAGCGCTTCGCTACCCGGGCCTGTTCTTGTGCCCGGGCTGCTGCATCGGCCCGGCGAACATGAATTATCTCACAGATCAGCTGTCGGCGCTGTTCCTTGAAAAAGTTGTCTGCTGTTCGGGCGTTTGTACGATCCGTGCCCACCCTTTGTGGAAGTTGGAAGCTGAAACTGCTGCGCGCGGGCTCGGCTGCACGGCTGCGAAGGGATGAACGACGTTACTGACGGCGCAGCAAATTCCACGCGTGCTTGGCTACGACGCAGAGAATGGCGTCACTAACTGCGCTGCCAATTGGCGCGCGCGCTTGGGTGCGACGTAGAGAACGATGTAACTTACGGCGCCGCCAATGGAGACCGTTATCGTTTCTCGTGGCGAACGGATTTTCGTTTCGCCTAGCCATATACAGCTTTCGCTGTAAAACATTATGCAGCATAAACATTTTCATGATGCTGGTAAGGAATAAGCACTGATTATCTGGGTACAGAATCCCGAGCCCCGTAATCACAGTGAATGAGAAAAAGAAACCATCTTAACAAAGGTCAAACCTGGCTGCAGCACACACAAAAATTTAAATCCTGAAGTAGCACCGATCAGTGAAACGAAAAGTCCGATGTCTTTCGCGTGTTGTCACATCCATCCACAGAGGAGGTTTTTCCGCCACTTTCCTTCTTCTTCGGCATGTTCCAGTGATGTTTCTGGCTATTTGGAACGAACAACACAGTCTAGTTTGCGTACATGAAAGTTGGAGCGCTCAGAAGTAGCCGTTTCTTCTGAACAGCAGCACCTTACACCATCCAAAACCACTCACGGCGCGACGAGAGCAGGCGAAAGCGGAAGAGCGTCTGCTCTGCCCGTCCGGCGCTCCGGCTCTCCCATAATGCCCGAGCGTCGATCCACCAGGGGAAGGCGCGACGCTGCGATTTCTGCAAAGGTCCATTAACGAGAGTTTACTGCTATTAAATAATCCATATGGTGGTCGGGATACAATGATTCAATTTTCCGAATTCAAGATGGCCACTTAACCAGCTTTCACGGTGTATTCCAATTTCATAGAGCAGTATTACAGAACTGAGTAATGAACGGAACATACAGAGCAAAGACAGCAATTGTCATGCGTGTATCAGCTTCCCAAAGAGCAACTTAATAGTGGCTGTAGAAACCTATGTGAAGCATTGCACAAAAGAACAATGACACAGGTTAAAATCAGGTGCTTATTTGTGTGAGCAATAGCCTGAATGCAGGTCCGAGCTACACTAATAATGGTATTAAAGTGAATCTTCAAACTTCAATGGCAAGAAATATTGCACAGCTTAAAAACAGATACATAGCTCAGCGAGCACAGTTGTGGCGACCGCATCGCTAGCGGCCCGTGTGGATGACGTCACTTGAATACCTCCTAATGAGTGACACATAGCATCTTCCACAAATCCCAAGGCGCGTTGATTATTCGCCAAAACCGCTCACCATGGCACCCTGGTGCGATTTGTTGACGATGACAACATACGCGGAAACTCACGGAAGTTTGCAACTACTTTGAAGAAAACAAAGGCCCCACTGCTTATTAAAGTCCCCAGGGGAAAAAAAGGAAAACTAAGGTATTTCGACATCGATCTGTTTTCATACACAAAAATTCGGCAGATCTCACACCATGTGAGAATCGATTTAATGCGAAACAATCAATGAGCGATTGTCTATGCTGCATTTTTCCGGCAGAGAGTCAAGCGTTACGAGGTGGATCGACGTGTTTTTGTAAGGGTAGTAGTTTTGTGCATATCGTGGGCTTATCAGGAATGTCGACTACGCTGGCATTAACACAATACCCTATAGTGTGACGTACTGTGAGCACTTCACGTTAGAGCACAGGCGTCGGTATCGTCGCAACAATATGCACTTAACGGTGCGATGATGTGAATATCATACGTTGGTTTCTTTAGCGTATTCCTCCGGGGTCGGTCACGTTATTCATGCCATGTCACGAGACAGTCGTATTCGTCAGACCCTCTTACCCGTTCACGCCAATTTCGGCCTACACAAAATTAAGGAGGTGATTACGAGAGCACCTAGACGTAGGCGGCTAGATCAGGACGCGGCAACCTGCGGCCCGCGATGCTTTATTATGCGACCCCCGGCACAAGGTCATAACATGCCCCCCCCCCCCCCCCCCCCACTCCCTACATCTAACCGATGAGCCCCTCCGCGACTTTCTGCGCCTGTCGTTGAGCAACCTTAATGTAGATAATTCCGAGTTGGCTAAGAATATTCAGCACAAAAATTCTCATTCAAAGAGAGAGAGAGAGAGAAACAACTTTATTAGAGGTCAGACTAAGACCTATAGATACTGCTCCGCCAGGAGGACCATGGCCAGCTGGTCGGCGAAGGCCGCCGACGCCAACCACACCCGCCAGTGACGAGGTGAGGTGACCGATATGTATATTCCTCCCCCACTCCCTTCTCTGTACCCTGAATACACAGGGGTTCCCAACAGTGTTTTGGACGACCCCTTTACAATGCCCGAGCTGGAACGAGCCTTGGCTCAAAACAAGGCTGGAACCACTCCGGGTGCTGACAACATCACCTATACCCTGCTGAAGAACATGCCGTATTCGGACAAAGAATTCCTTTAGACCAAATAAATGAACACTGGACCAGCGGCATTCTTCCCGATGAATGGACCTCTTCCGTCATCACACTCATATCATTCAAAGAGGTTCTTTTTTTGTCGCTTGTAACCTTTGTGTATAAATCGCAGCATGGTGACATATATAAACGATTTCTATTCCAAGTACATCACTATTGTCAATTAGCCGAATTTTTTGCTGTTGGTCTGCAAAGCAACCCCCCCCCCCCCCCCCGATTGGCTGTGCGGCGCCCGCCATGTCGGCTTTATGCAAATTCGGCCCTCCGCCTCAAAGGGTTGCCGACACCTGGGCTAGATGATAGATCGATAGAAACACTCAAAGTGCCTTTGGTTCACTAAGAAAGGCTTCGCATTTAAAAACTACAAATAACCCCATCAGGAGAGAAGTCATAATTTGGTGCAGCACTTGTTGCTAGGCATTTAGGGTAAGTACCACCTGCTAAGAAAACGAGCAAAGACAACTTTCTTATGTGCTGTTGTGACCAAGCTTAAAACGAACGCTCCGACGCTTGACCTGAACTAGTTCGACTGATGCTAGCTGCGAAGCGCTGGGCGCTGTTGCCGAGGTATAATACCTCGGTATGCTTGGATAGTATGTCGGCATGCATGAGTAACATCTCGACAACAGAACCCAAAGCTACGAGGCGCTAGCGTCAATCAAACTGTGTCAGGACACGCTGCGGAGCGTTCGTGTTAAGCTTGTGGACGACTGTAAATTAATACCTAAAAGAACACGCCGTGAAAAGGCGAAAACTCAATAACACCTTGCGGCGACAGCGAGCGAGCATGTTATAATTCACCAGGAGCAAGCGACGTGCTGTGAGGTGCCTTGTTTGCTGATGAAGGAGGAGGTTAACAGAGAAGGGAAAACAAAGCCACAAGTGCGAGCGCGTCCGTCGAGACAGTCAAGGCAAAGTGTCATCACAGTAGTGAGAAAAAAAATGCCACACTCCTCCCCTTAAAGAGACCGACAACCAATTTTTATGGTGCCTACTTTTTTTAGCGCAACGGAAAGCTTACCGGTCAGTGAGACTAATCACGGAATGGTAAAGTGGAAAACGCCGTGAAACATTTGTAATCAAAATTTTTTCTATCTTCAGGCGAATATGCAGTCGTATACTCACATGCTGCAAAAAGTGAGCGCGAGAGCCGTTCGTGTTCGGGCGCGCTGGTTTACTGCGCATGCGTGCACTCCGCGCGCATGCGCCGCGGATCGACTTGGTCCACTGGAGGCGGCGACAGCAGCGCCGCTTCTCACCGTGCAACTCCTTTTACGTCGTAAGCAGCACAGAATTGAGCGGGGCTGGATAATAATATACATGTGCGAAGAGGTTTATTGACAGTATGCTCCTGTGGTGACACTGCGAATTCAACACAGCGAAAACAGACCGTAGCACCGGCTAGCAAGATGGTAACAACCAGAAGCGCGCGGTGAGCGAGCCGAGCGAGCCCAGCACCCGAGCGTTCGGGATGCTGCTGACCGGCGACGCGTCTTCTTCACAATTCGCCCCCGCCGAAGAAGAGCCATCCTGGCGACCTAAGAGTCTGGGAGAAGAGGGCTATGGTAAGGTTTGAGACGGGACACGTGGACGAGGTCACGTCCACGCCGGCGCATGTCGTCAGATGGGGAAACTGGCTCAATGAGAAAATTGACTGGGGAGGTTTGCTCCAAAACACGGTAAGGGCCCTCGTACTTTGGGACGAGTTTTGAGGAAAGCCCAGAAGTTTGGTATGGGACAGCCAGCCATACCAGAGATCCCGGGGAATAGCTGGGACTTCGACGTGAGTCAGCGTTGTTGTCCTTTTGGCGCTGTTGCTCCTGTGACGTAAAGTTGCGCGCGAGTTGGCGGCACTCTTCCGCTTGGCGGGCAGCTTCGGAGACAGGTGGGCATTCGGAAGCGTCAGGACGGTATGGAAGTAGAGTGTCAATGGTGTACGAAGGGTCGCGTCCATACAGGAGGAAGAACGGTGAGAATCCCGTGGTAGCTTGTGTCGCGGTGTTGTATGCGAACGTTATGAATGGAAGAACCCGGTCCCAGTTGTCATGATCAGATGTCACATACATCGCGAGCATATCGCCGAGTGTGCGGTTGAAGCGCTCTGTGAGTCCGTTAGTTTGCGGGTGGTATGCCGTGGTCCTACGATGAACAACGTGGCATTCGGAAAGGAGAGCTTCAACGACTTCCGAGAGAAAGGCTCGACCTCGGTCACTGAGGAGTTCTCGAGGCGCGCCATGTCGAAGGATGAAGTGGCGGAGGACGAAAGACGCTACGTCCCGCGCTGTGCCACTTGGTAGGGCAGCAGTCTCGGCGTATCGTGTTAGGTGGTCCACCGGGACTATGATCCACCGATTGCCATCCGGTGTCATCGGTAGTGGGCCGTAGAGATCAATCCCCACGCGGTCGAAGGGTTTGGCAGGGCACGGAAGTGGTTGCAGGGCTCCAGACGAGCGTAAAGGCGGCGATTTGCGACGCTGACAGTCAGGGCAGCACTGAACAAATTTTCGTACGAAATTGTACATTCCGCGCCAGTAGTAGCGATGGCGAATACGGTCGTACGTTTTGAAAACTCCGGCATGGCCACATTGCGGATCGTCGTGGAAGGAGGCACATATCTGTGACCTTAAGCTGCGGGGAATGACCAAGAGCCACTTACGGCCCTCGGGAGCATAGTTGCGGCGGTGAAGTAGCCGATCACGAATGGCGAAATGAGCAGCTTGACGTCGTAGAGATCGAGATACTGCAGTAGTCGGAGATCCGGAAAGATAGTCGAAAAGCGACGCGATCCACGGGTCGCAGAGTTGTTCAGTAGCCATGGAGTCAAAGTCGAGAGTTGAGACCGAGGGTGTGGAATTCGTTCCGCAGGCGGAGTCTGCAGGTAGAGGGGAACGAGACAAGGCGTCTGCGTCAGAGTGCTTGCGTCCGCTGCGATAGATGACGCGAATATCGTACTCCTGGATTCGGAGTGCCCAGCGTGCTAGCCGGCCGGAAGGATCTTTCAACGTGGCGAGCCAACATAGGGCGTGGTGATCCGTTACCAGGTCGAACGGGCGACCGTACAAATACGGGCGGAACTTGCTAAGCGCCCATACTAGAGCCAAGCACTCCTTTTCAGTGACGCTGTAATTGGCCTCTGCTTTCGTGAGAGTGCGACTCGCATAGGCGACGACGTATTCGGAGTAGCCGGGCTTACGTTGGGCGAGCCTAGCACCCGAGCGTTCGCGATGCTGCTGACCGGCGACGCGTCTTCTTCTTCACACATGTTTTAATTTTGAGGACTGGCGCCCATAACGGTATTAGGCTACGCGACTACGTACAGTACAGTGATAGACTCCATATTTCATAATCTAGCTTCAAGGCTTTTTCCGCTAGGCTGTGCGACATGATGGTTTTTGTCACTTTTAAGCACGATTTAAAAAAGTATAAATCCTAGTCACAAAGCGAAAAGAATGCTAGAATTTGTCACTATATTTCATGGTCTTGTCATTTCTAACTAGGATCTAATCACACGTTCTGGCCAGTTGTCGGTCCCTTTAAAACGCGCCTTGGACTACCATGCCCTCAGGAATGCGAAACTAATTGAAAAGAGCGCCCAGGCTCTCGTCACATAATTATAGTATATAGTACTTTGAAACAAACGGCAAACAAGTACATTGCCACTATGAAGCTTCTCGTATCCACAAATTAGTAGCAATGACACGACAAAGCACGTGACAAATGCATAACTTTTAAGGAGTTCTTACGTGGTACGGGCAGCTTAAGGTAATTTAGCGCCCTACAGCGGCCAATAGAGATATTACATGGTCAGTTTACTGAAATCACCTCAGTTAATAAAAATAGTTCCGTTCATGTTCGTGTGAACATGAAGGGAAATCATAGTCTACATTTATGTTTGGACAGCCCAGTAACGTACGCAGTCACGTATTGCTGAAACATGTCGACATGCAAACCGTGATGCAACGAAGCAGAGTTTGTTTTGTCGATTTTCATGGTTCTCGAATACAGAGTGAAATTCAATGAAAATTAACTTACCGTGAAAAATGACAGGCCTGTGGTTTGCACAGACACTGTGAATCCAAAGAAAAGTAAACGTTTATTAAGGTGGCCACGTCCGTCTGTCCAGTGTAGAAGAAAGGGGTTGCGAGACCACTCCGCACGCAAGAAGAGGCGTGCATTTCCCCACTGAGGAAGTTTTAAGGGACTAGTAGGCATGTGCGACTATTCGAATGCTTCGAATATTCGAACGAATATTACAGTATCCGAATTCGCTTCGATTCGAATTCGAGTCTGCGCTTGTTTGTGTACCTATCTTACTTTGTCCCGTTTGTTTGCGCTGCCAAGTTGTCAAAATGAATCAATACCAACTAGCCCGCCTATCAACTCTTCTGCAATTCACTGCAGTGGAGGTGCTAAGCTGCGAATGCACCTATCGAAGTGTATTATAGTCCGCATGTCATCCTCATCAGCCTGACTACGCCCACTGCGGGTACAAAGGCCTCTCCCATCTTCCGCCAATCAACCCGATCCTGTGCTTTCTGCTGCCACGTTATACCTGCAAAGTTCTTAATCTCATCTGCCCACCTCATTTTCTGTCGCCCCCCTCACGCGTTTGCCTTCTCTTGGAATCCAGTCAGTTGCCCTGAATGACTAGCGGTCATCCTGCGTACGCGCTACGTGCCAGGCCCATGTCCATTTCGTCCTCTTGATTTCAACTTCGATATCCTTAACCCCCAGTTTGTTCCCTGACCCACTCTGCTCTCTTCCCGTCTCTTAAGGTTACACCTATCATTTTCCTATTCCAACGCTGGCTGCGTCGTCCTCAATTTAAGTTGAACCCTCTGTGTAAGCCTCCAGGTTTTGGCTGCGGAGATGCAGTTGTTATATACCTTACGCATGAGGGATAGAGGTAGACTACCATTCATGATCTGAGAATGCTTGCCGAATGTGCTCCACCCCATCCTTATTCTTCTATTTATTTCATTCTCATGGTTCGGCTCCGCAGTTACTACCTGTCCTAAGTAGACGTATTCCTTTACAACGTCCAGCGTCTCACCACCTATCGTAAAGCGCTGTCCTCTGCCGAGACTGTTGCGCATTACTTTACTTTTAAGGCGAAAGCCTGTAATGTCTCTTCATGCTCACGTCCGTCCGTCCGTCCGTGCCCTGGCACGGAGGCAGGTAGCCGCCGGGGTGCGCCAACGGACGTCGGTCGCGTCGGTCGCGCCTCGTGCCAGACTCTACGACGCTCGCGCCTTTGCTTGCGTAGCGTCGCTGTGCCCAGCGTGTCAAATCATGAAAGAAGGGGAGACGCGCGCATCGCGTTCCATTCTGACCCGTTGGCCGAGCACACTTTGGAATTTACAAAGTGTCCTTCAATTTTTATGCATATTAATTTTCAGATCTACTCCTTCTGCTTTCGGTGTCCAGTTCAGTAATCATCAGTTGTAATTCGTCCCCTGAGTTACTCATCAATGCAACATCACCAGCGAATCGCAGGTTACTAAGATACTCTCCATTAACTCTTATCCCTCACTCTTCCCAATCTAGGGCCCTGAAAACCTCCTATAAGCACACGGTGAATAGCACTTGGGTAGAACGTGTCGCCCTGCCTTACACCCTTCTTTAATTGAGATTCTGTCGCTTTCTTTAGGGAGGACTGTGGTGGCCGTGGACCCGCTGTAGATTTCTTCTAGTATGTTTATATAGGCTTCGTCACTGCCATGATTCCGCAGTGCTGCATGACTGCTGATACCTCGACCGAACCAAATGCCTTCTCGTAATCTCTGAAGGCTATGTATAGGGGTTGGTTGTATTCCGCGCATTTCTGTATCATCTTTTTCCCCACCCCTTCCTCCTCTCCCCGGCGTAGGGTAGCAAACCGGGTACAACCATGGTTAACCTCCCTGCCTTTCGTTTTCCTTTCCCTTTCTCTCTCTGTATCATCTGAGTGATAGTAGGAATATGGTGTATTGTTCAGTAGCCTGTTCTAAATTCTGCTTGTTCCTTTGGTTGATTGAACTCTAATGTCGTCTTAATTCGATTAGCTATTATTTTTGTAAATAGCTTGTAGACAACGGACAGCAAGCTGATAGGCCTGTAATTTTTCAAGTGCTTGATGTCCGCTTTCTTGTGGATTAAGATGGTGTTGGCATTCTTCCAAGATTCTGGTACCCATCCCCCTGAAGAGGCACTTCTTATACAGGGTGGCCAGTTTTTCTAACACAATCTCTGCACCGTCTTTCAGCTGGGCTGATGTTACCTGATCCTAACCAGCGGCTCTGCCTCTTTACATTTCCACTAGGGTTTTCTTTACTTCCCCTGTCGTTACTGCTGGGATGTCCGATTCCTCTGGGCTACTACTGCTTCTTATATTATCATCATGATTGTCTCGGCTGCTGTGCAGATCTCTGTAGAACTCTTGCCGCTACCTCGACTATCCTATCTATATTGGTAGTAACTTTGCCTTCCTTGTTCCTTAATGCATACATGTGATTTTTGCCTATGCACAGCTTTCTGTTCACAGATTTGAGGTTTTTTTTCCGTTCTTTTAAGCATGCTCAATTCTCTCCATGTTATACCTTCTTATGTCAGCTACCTTACGCCTATTGAATAACTTTGAAAGCTCCGCCAGCTCTATTTTGTCTGTTGTATTTGAGGCTTTCATGGTTTGACGTTTCTTAACGAGGTTTTTCGTCCCCTGGTATAGCTTTGCCAGTGTTCTGTCTAATGCCTGGACCCCCGACTTCCGTTGCGCACTCCTTAGTAATACTAGTCTGTGTGCACACCCAGGCATTGTACAGGATGGGGAAGT
>JALIZH010012433.1:0-144148 GCA_030522465.1 Rhipicephalus appendiculatus
GCCTTCATGCGACCTCCTCCCATGTCCAGCAATCTGGGACATCGACTAGTGCGGCATAGCCGACCCCAAGGGGAAGCGCTGGGCGTAACTCTATGGGGAGCGTTCTTCAAAAAATGATTACTGAGCAATGCCTGATTTTTCGCTAATTGCACTTCAGGCACTTAATGCTGACAACCTCCTTATGTGGTACAACGCGATTAATTTTAATCGGCCGGCTGGATTTTTTTCCCGAGACACTTTTGTGCATCCATTGAAAATGTATGGGGTGATTTTTGAAAAGCTAATTGTAGCGCAACGATAACGTATTCGCTAATTGCACTCTAGTGGCATGTACGGTAGGACAACCTGTCTTTGTGTTTGCAATTTCGTGGGATTACGCTGGGTGGATTTTTTCCTGAAGAGCTTTTCCAAATCGATAGTGCAGGAAAGCAGCATTACAGGGGTAAAAGAATCACCTGTCGGTAAATCGATGAGAAAGTGGACGTTGATCATGGTAAAAAACTCAGCAAAAGTCTGCAGATGTGACGTACATTATGTGGATGAAGCATGAGGAATTTCATAACCGTAATAAATATTTATCACTAATCTAACCATTTAATTTAAACTTATGGGGGGAAGCTCTCAGTGTAGAAGCACATATGTAGTACAGTACATATAGTGTTTCAATGTGAACATTTACGATAAGGTGGTAGATAACAATTTCATATCATTGGTTTGTACTGTTTATTGTTCTCATTATTTAGGAGTTCGGGTTAATTACAATCAATGACTTATATGCTATCTATGTGTTGAGTGATGTCATACGAAAAGTGTCCGAGATGGCATACAGATTTGAAGGTATGAAATTCCGAAGTTGCTGTGGCATGACATGACTGCATGAAGAATATAAATGACAGGTCATAACATGAAACTCATGACACTTATGTCATGAACGGTATGATCTACATGCCACATTATTAGCGCTCTCGCGGCCGTTTCTTAGTTTAAGGTATACCAAAAATATTAAGGCGAAAGCCTTTAATGTCTCATGCTCACGTCCGTCCGGTGTCCGTCCGTCCGGTGTCCGTCCGGCGTCCGTCCGTCTGTCCGTCCGTCCGTCTGTCCGTCCGTCCGTCCGGATGTCCGTCTGTCCGTCCGTCCGGATGTCCGTCCGTCCGTCCTGATGTCCGTCTGTCCGTCCGTCCATCCGGATGTCCGTCCGTCCGTCCGGATGTCCGTCTGTCCGCCCGGATGTCCGTCCGTCCGGTGTCCGTCCGTCCGTCCGTCTGTCCGTCCGGTGTCCGTCCGGATGTCCGTCCGTCCGCCCGTTTGGATGTCAGTCCGTCCGTCCGTCCGGATGTCCGTCTGTCCGTCCGGATGTATGTCCGTCGGTCCGAATGTCCGTCTGTCCGTCTGGTGTCCGTCCGTCCGTCCGGATGTCCGTCCGTCCGTCCGTCCGGATGTCTGTCTGTCCGGATGTCCGTCTGTCCGTCCGTCCGTCCGGATGTCCGTCCGTCTGTCCGTCCGGATGTCCGTCCGTCCGGATGTCCGTCTGTCCGTCCGTCCGTCCGTCCGTCTGTCCGTCCGTCGGTCTTTCCGTCGGTCTTTCCGTCCGTCTTTCCGTCAGTGGAATGGCCACACGCTTTCGCCGAACACACTTTGGAATGTACAAAGTGTCCTTCAATTTTGAGGCTTGTCAAGAGTGTATGACGAACATAAATAGCAGGTATTAACAATTATGACATGTATGCCATTTATGACATGATTTACATGCCACACTCATGGTGCGCGTGCGGCCGTTTCATTCACTGGATATATATACTGAAATTGGTATTATGCAATGTTAGTGCGTGACAAATATAGATGACAAGTATTAACATAAAAATCATAACATGTATGTCATGTATGACATGACTTACGTTCCACGCTCATGGCACGCTCGCAGCCGTTTCTTTTTCCTGGATATATACCAAATTTGATATGGCGTGACATGACTGTATGACGAACACAAATAACAGATCCTTACATGCAAATTATGGCACGGATGTCATGTACGCCATGACTTATACGCCACGCTCATGGCGTGCTCGCAGCCGTTTCGTTTCCTGGATATATACAAATTTGATATGGCGTGACATGACTGTATGACGAACACAAATAACAGATCCTTACATGCAAATTATGGCACGGATGTCATGTGCGGCATGACTTACATGCCACGCTCATGGCGTGCTCGCAGCCGTTTCGTTTCCTGGCTATATACCAAATGTGATATGACGTGACATGACTGTATGACGAACATAAAAAAATTACAGCATATCCACGGAGTGAATGATGATGAGTGGGGCGAAGCGTGCGTCCGTCCGTCCGTCCGTCCGTCCGTCCGTCTGTCTGTCTGTCTGTCTGTCTGTCTGTCTGTCTGTCTGTCTGTCTGTCTGTCTGTCTGTCATAGAACTAGGCGGTCACGTACCAAGAGACAGGGATGTACAGACCCGCGGCTCCTAGGAGCTTCGCCCCCCCCCCCCCCAAAAAAAAAAAAAAACACTACGCTTTTTACACGTGTTGGTACTGCAACGTTTTGCCTTTGGCGGTAATTATTCGAAAAGTACGCGAAAAAAAAATTGAAGGACACTTTGTACATTCCAAAGTGTGTCCGGCGAAAGCGTGTGGCCATTCCACTGATTATGCCATGTCATTTTTCTTTTACACTCTCAGTGGCATAAGACACAAACCTAGTGGGTGCGTGTTTTCTTCTTTAATTTTTTACCGCGAATCGCAGCGAGACGCGAGACTCATCTTCCTCCGTTCGCATGCGTTAGTATTTTCTCGCGCTTTGCGCATCGTGCAAACGCCATCCGCGTTCCAGCTCTTAAGTTGACGGACCCTTTGTAAATTGGAAAGTGTATTCCGTGAACGCCTGGGTCCATTGAGACGGCGTCGGTCAGAATGATTGCAAACTCTGGGCACAGCGACGCTACGCAAGCAAAGCGCGAGCGCTATAGAGTCCGACGCGACCGGCGTCCGTCTGCGCATCCCGGCGGCCACCTGGCTCCGTGCCAGAGCTCGGATGGACGGACGGACGGACGGACGGACAGACGGATGGATGGACGGACGGACGGAGGGACGAGCAGACAGACAGACGGACGCCGGACGAAGGTCGGACGGACACCGGACGGACGTGAGCATGAGACATTAAAGGCTTTCGCCTTAAAGATTACACCATCCACCGCTAAAGGGAACCATGTGTAGATGCGAAGCAGCGGGCGCTAACGCTTACACTGGCGGCGGCGTTGACTCTGAGCCTCATCGCAGCGTTGCACAGGAGAGAAACCTGGGGGGCGCAAAGCACGCAGTGATGGACCGGTGTTTCCTACTGGAACATCCCAATCGCTGCTAATGGGCAATGAGAGACAGAAGACTCGGACTGGACACAGAGACCCGCAGTCCGCTTTTAGTTAACTCGCACGCTGCGAATATTTCATCGTTCGACAACGCACAGGAGAAATCTCCCACCGGCACCACCTTGCAGGTCAAGATCCATTGCCATATATACGGGGTGGCCAGTGAACGGTTGTGCAGCGCGAGCAGTCGGTTTTTTCAACCAAGAAACTCGCCAGCAGACGCTGCCTGCGTCGGCGTTGCGTGGCGAGAGAGGGGGGAGCGTAGGAGAGGAGAGAGGGGGGGAGGGGACGCGCATGCGCACTGGGGGGTGTGGTTGCCGCGGGGGGGGATGCCTAGAGGAGAGAGATGGGGGAGGGGACGCGCATGCGCAGTGAGTGTGTAGACGCCGCGGGGAGGGATGCCTGGAGGAGAGAGGGGGGAGGGGAGGCGCATGCGCAATGGGTGTGTAAACGCCGCGGGCGGGAGGGATACCTAGAGGAGAGAGAGGGGAAGCGTAGGAGAGGAGGTGCGTGGGGAGGGTTTGCGCATGTGCAGTAAGGGTGGTCAGGACGCACACCACCAGCACTACCGCCGGACGGACGGACGGACGCCGGACGGACACCGGACGGATGGACACCGGACGGACGGACACCGGACGGACGTGAGCATGAGACATTAAAGGCTTTCGCCTTAAAAAATGACACCATCTCCCGCCAAAGGGGAGCATGAAGCGATGCGAAGCACACCGCGTTTGCATCGGTTCGACTAGCTGTTTCCGTTAATGTTGCGTATTGAGTGTTATAGTTTGTGTTGTGTTTATGCTCTTATGTTGTTGTTAACGTAGACCCGAACGCAGACCCGAACGTGGTAGCGCGTGCCAGCGCGTTCTGACTAGGATACAACGCGTTGGTTCAGCATGCGTCTGCAGAATCTCGTTCCCCGACGTCATCACATGATTGCTGAGAGAGTGTAAGGGGGGAGAGGCCACACCGCCTTACCCAGCCCCTTACCCAGCTAGCGCGTGAGCTCGCAGCATAAGACGCTCACAGAGACTATGTACATTATATACACACAAGAGTTATTCTTTTGCAAAGTACAAGGGCGTCCCCTGATAAGCTCGGGACACGGAGGCTCGGGCACTCGACTCCCTTTAGAGATGACGCAAGGCTACTGAACCTAATTTCGCTAAACCACCGTTATCGCTCAACATAATTCGTTAGTTTCTGCGCTATTTATTATTCAAGACATTGAGCAACATTCATATATCCGTGCACTGACAGAACATTTTATCCTCCGCGTATAACCTGTAAGGAAATTTTCGAAGCGCGCATAAACCAATTAAAGAATTTAAGAGGAGAACGCGTTAGCGCAATCGAGCTTCGTTCACTTCACCTTCACAGTCGCTAGCCTCGCTTAATTTCTCGGCGGACACATGCACCCTGCCGCAAGGAAAGCTACGTCTGTGCTCGTAACATATATATTGTTTCAAACTGTCCTACAGTGCCTTTTGTAAGTACAGCATGCAAAATGCTCGCTAGGACATAATTCTTTTTTCTTCGATCCGGAAGGCTACAAGCGCAAATGCGTAGCTGCACTCTTTGTTGATGGTGTTGCTGATAATAAGAAAGAGAGAGAGAGAAAACTTTATTTAAAAAGTCAGTCAGTAACGTCAGGCATGGCCCGTCGCCTCCAGCCGTCTGCCGGTTTGATTACTTATTCCTGTGCACTTGGGAATCGGTCGGTTGTCACAGCAGCCACTCACTGTGCAATTCAAATGTACGACGCTGGTGCGATTCTACACTTCTGCCACGCAATATTACATGTGTGAAGGGGGGATCCTCGAACTACAAGACATTATTATAGTGCTTTTTTATCGAAACAGTGTAGAACACCTGTTTTCCGTGCGAAGTCTTGGATTAGATTTCCTCTCGAGCCGAATATTCATATTGTGTATTTATTTGCATCTATCTCAAATTCTGGCCCCCGGAAGACGTTTATTTTCGCTAACAATACTTAGCCAACAATGAAATCACGCGCTGTTCGAAAACGTGCGCTTGGTGTAATATCAATAGTAACATGCCTCGTTTACGTTAGTGACGCCCTTTATAAGACAACTACTCACTGTTTGTCGTTTATATAATAATAATAATAATAAAAATAATAATGATAATAATAGTAATAATAATAATAATAATAATAACAATAATAATAATAATAATAATAATAGAGTGAAGAACAACGAACGTTATAGTGGGTCATCATCTCCTCCGACATCGCAGGTCTGTCTGTATACCGCGCATTGCTCGATGGCGCTTCTCGTTCGCCCGCAAGATCCGTTGATTTGAGTCGTTTGTCAAGCTACCGGCCGATCCCTACGGTAGAGTTCAATAAACTTTTTTTTTATATATATCTGACAAAATATGGGAAGGTAGGCTACGTTGGAGCAGGCTATCCCAACATCATGACAGTAATGTACAAGATAAACATAAAAATACGAAAAATTAAGAATAAAAGAAGAAAAAAAATAATCAGAGTCACTTGGTACATATATACACTATAGGGCTTATAACGAATGAATGAGCACAGTATATATGGGCGTAGTCCAGTTCATATATCGTGATCACATCGCGGATAGAGTCCGAACAAATAGTGGCAAGGTATAATAAATAATATCTGCGGTTTTACGCCCCAAAACCACGATATGATTATGAGAGACGCCGTAGTGGAGGGCTCCGGAAATTTCGACCATCTGGTGTTCTTTAACGTGCACTGACATCGCACAGTACACGGGCCTCTACCATTTCGCCTCCATCGAAATGCGACCGCCGCGGCCGGGATCGAACCCGCGACCTTCGGGTCAGCAGCCGAGCACCGTAACCGCTACGCCACCGCGGCGGACTAGTGGCAAGGTATAATAAGAACTAATAACAGTTAATTAAATTTGTGTCCATTAAAAAAAAAAACAAATCACGGAGGGCGCTCACTGCGCACCTTTGATTATCGGGATGTGGCCATGGTCCAAGTACTTTTCCAATCGTAAATGGTCGTATGTCGGGGCGGTTCAATCGATCACTCAGTTGAGCGCGTTGTTCGTCAATTCGCGGACATTCAATAATGATATGCTCCTCTGACGCATCGACATGATCACAGTGGTCGCAGTGTGGGGACGTTCTTGTTTTTATGCGGCATAAGAAGTGAGGTGTGTATGCAACACCTAATCGTAGACGGTGCAGTAGTGTGTCAAATGGTCTATCAATCTTTTGATTAGGTGTAAATCGGAGAGACGGATCTATTTGATATAAGAGTGAAGACTTTGTATTTTCGTCAAATCAAGCGTTTTTGCACAATTTGTGGCGCAGTTCGGAAAGAACCTTCTTGCTTTCTGAGAAATAAAGGGGCACTGGTGTCAGGTGAACTTTTTTGTGTGCTGCAGTGGCTAATTTGTCAGCATTTTCGTTTCCCATCACTCCTACGTGACTTGGAAGCCACTGAAAACATATCTCATGGCCGTCCAGATAACCGATGGTAATTGTTTTTAAGATTTCATATATTATGCTATCATCTATATGAAAATAAAAATCCTTAATCATTTGTAGCGCTCCTTTGGAGTCAGAATATATTACCCAGTTTTGCCTTTGCTGGCTTTCAACAATGAATTTTGAAGCTTGTAATATTGCAACAAGCTCCGCTGCTGTAGACGATGTCTTTCGAGAAAGTCGGAAATCTCTTTCTATTTTATATACGGGTATATGAAAAGCCGCAGACGAGCTTTCATCCATTGTAGATCCATCCGTGAAAACAAATGTGAAACAATAAACTCTTCAACGACAACAACAGTAACACAATACTCATATGAGAATAATATATTTGTTATTATTATTATTATTATTATGTGAGGCACAAATTTTCTTTGAAAAAATTGAGTAGTTGTCTTATCAGAGGCGTCCCTAATGTGAACGAGGCATGCTATAGTATACTGATATTACACCAACCCCGCGTTTTTGGAGCAGCGCGTGATTTCATTGGTGGCTAAGTATTCCACAAAAAAGTTATCTGTAGCGAAAAATCCGGTGCCGAAGCTGGTGTCGGCGTCTTCGTTGTGAGTGAAAAAAAAGCATTCCCCGTGGGCGAAAGGTCGAGGTAGCTGCAAATAAATGAACAATATTAATAGCTCGCGCGTAAATTGAACCCAGTACTTCTGCACGGAAAACAGGTGTTCTACAACACAGCCACGCCGGTGCTTGAAACTGTTCGAAAAAAAAAAAGAAACTATGATAATGTCATGTAGTGTGAGAAGGCCCCTTAACGTGTGTTGTGTTGAGTCCCAGAAGCGTAGAATGGCACTAGCGTCAAACATTTAATTGCACCAATGAGTGGTTGATTTAAAAACTCGCCAATAAGCGCGTCAAGCAAGTAATAAATAGGTCCTACCGAGGGACCTTTTAAAAAAACATCACCATGTAAAAATATTACCACGCTGTTCTTGAGCAATACGTGCAAAGAAACAATTACACTATATTAGCAGCAAGGAAACCAGACGAGAGCTATCTTCAAACTCGCTTGTACGCGTTCTTCGTTCTAAATAAAACTGGCCGAAATAATCGGGTCTCTAACCAAGACCTGATGCCGTTGTGCAGACCGCATAGCCAGTGAAACAAAGAGGTGTGCTTTGCGGTTATGTACGTACATCCAAATATCATCGGGGGTTTTACGTCACAAAACCACGATATGATTACGAAGGACGCCATCGTGGAGGGCTCCGGAAATTTCGAACATGTGGTGTTCTTTAACGTGCTCTGACATCGCACAGTATACGCGCTTCCTCCATTTCGCCTCCATCGAAATGTGACCTCTGCGGACGGGGTCGAACACGCGGCTTTCGGGTCAGAACCCGAACACTGTAACCGCTACATCACCACAGCGGACGGTCGCATATGTGAATATAATTGGTTTCATTACGCTTTCACGAACAGTCAGCAAAGAGGGGAAGACGAGCTGTATAGCATGTCATGTACAATGAAATACATTTCGGACGTCTTTTTATTATGTGCTCTAGAAACGTTAAGAGCGTTGTTTAAATTGAGGCGTCTTTCTTAAAATGCTTAAATTTGGAAAATAATTCAGCAATTTCGTCCCTGTAATGAATTTAGGCCTTTATTTCTGCTACGTTTTGAGCTCTTAAAAAAGATTATCACTGGCAGCGAATACGGCACGGCACGTTGCCTTCACTCTATAGCGCGAAAAAATTCGCTTGTTAAGTGACGCCAACAAATATTAGCTACGTGAAGCCTGTCTCTACATATTCTCAAAGCGTCATCGCCATCTCATAGGCTCATATTATTTTCTCGAAATTAGCTTTCACAGATTACAAAAACGGCCGCGACAAAAGGACGTCCTAACTTTCTTCAAGAAACCAGTGGGGCCGACAACTATACAACCGCACGAAATATATTGAAAAGGACGAGAGGAAGGGCAGCACGCCCTTTCGAAATACGAGTTTGTCAAGCGCAGCCAAGTGACTTGTGCGCGCGGATTCACTAAAAAAAAAAGAAAAAAAAACTACTTGATTCACGATCGAGCAACCAACCGACCGCTCGTCGTACACGACTTGCGCTTATCAGTCAGCGATCACGGTTCGCTCTCGGTGGCGATAGTCGACATCGAGCTGCTTCGTTTTTTTTTTTTTTTTTTTTATGTATGGCCACTTTGTCTGCCGCGCGCCATGCGTTATCGCGCCAGTTTTGAAAGTTGGAGGTCTGTACGCCACGTGGTGTGAAAAACGGTGAACTAAAAGCGATGTCCCGAAATGCTGGGTATGTACGGCGGTCCACCGAACCATGCCGTACCTTTCTTCTGGGGCGCGATTTTGTAAGCGTTCTAGCATAGAACGGGGAGGAGGATAGAACAAAAAGAGGAGGGAAGGACATGCGCGATTGGTCGAGGCTATGAGGCTATTCCGACGGTCAAGACGTGCGAATAGCCACAAAATGTGCTTAGAACGGAGAGGAGGTTGTTATAACGGGCTCGGGCGTCGTTCTATCGATGGTATGGCTACAAAACAGTCTCCGCGGACAACTCGGCTTGGATCGAAACGTAAGCGGTGGGGCCGGAGGAGTGGGTTTCTCGCGCATCTCTCTACCGCCTCACAGCTGACGCCTGTCCGCTGCTGTGTACTCGTGGGTGAGCTCGCTAGCACGTAAGGCTAACTGGGGATGCCGCTCCATAAATGAGAGCAGAAACGCCCTTTGGTTGTCGGGAAAGCGCGGACCTCTTCTCGATTGCTGCGCTATTTCGACAACTAGGTAACGGTTCGAATTGTCGCGCCGTTTGAATTTTACAAGTACACTAATACTGCTAATACTAGAAGCATTGGTTCAAACAGCGTGGGGGGCCAGCGCCACTGCGATACCACCTGGCGCTACGTCAAGACCTTAACAGAAGTTAATTGTCAAAGTCACCGAACTCTTCAACTTCAAGCTGCGAAAAACAATGCCTCTGAATATTGATGTTCAGTTATATTAATTATACATTTCTTTATGCACTGCATACATTCCTGAACTCCCCAGCTCGCCTATTGGCTGTTTGCTTCCCTCCTCTTTTTGTTCTATCCTCCTCCCCGTTCTATGCTAGAACGCTTACAAAATAGCGCCCCTGGGCTTTTCGACCATGGCTCCGGTTGCGTGCCACGTGCCCTTCGCTGACGAATCACGTGCGTGGACGTGGCAGCGGAGCACCCCATCGGGTACTTTTCCGTGGCTCCGCACACCATCGCCACCCGCACACCCCCCGGCACGCGCCTCGCGCGCCCCTTACTCATCACTATGAGTGTGGCAAGCAAGATAGAAACTGAGGTATTACGCGCAGTTCCAAACACAATCCTCTGCCTGCTAGCCAGCGCACCTTTTTTTTCTTTTCAGCCCGAAGTACCCACAGCCTGTAGTTCATGCCGAGCCCCCCTCCCCCCCCCGCCATTTCTAACACAGGCACAAGCAGGACGTAAATTCTTCTTTTCGTAACAGCGCATGTTCGTTCCTACCAATAGCCACAATTCAGCGTAATCTTCAATTGCTTCATAGATACCTCTGTTCGCAAACAATGAAACAAAAACAGTATATATGCATATAACGAAGAAAATACATAAACGGTTGTTTCCTTACAGTCTTCCAGCAAATCCTCTAGTTGAGGTGAATGAATATAAATATTTGGGAGTGACCATAACTAACAATCTCAGTTGGAATTCTCATATCGCGAACATTTGTGCTTCTTCTTTTCGCAAACTTTGTATTCTGCGACACAAGCTAAAACAGGCGCCCCCCAGAAACCAAACTTCACGCATACAAAGCATTAATTAGGCCTAAGTTGGAATATGCTTGCACCTTCTGGGATCCTCACACCAACCGCAATAATTATGCACTTGAAATGGTTCAGCGTAAGGCTGTTAGATTTATTTTTTTCTAAATTTCGTAGTGCCGACTCACCAACAGCTCTCATGGATGCTCATGGTATTCAAACCTTGAAATTAAGAAGAAAAATACTCAGGCTTAAATTTCTTTTTCTCCTGAAAAATAACAAACTCTCTTTTCAACCTGCTCCATATCTCCTACCGTTAGCAACAAGGCAAACCAGACATCGTCACCCTGAATCCTTAACTCCATATCAAACAAGAACTAACACCTTCAAGTTTTCTTTTTTTCCTGGCACTATTAATGAATGGAATGCGCTGCCGTTATCATTGATTGATTCAGTGGAATCGATTGACCGGATTGTTTTATAATGTATAACGTTGAAGTTGAAATGTATGTGCTTATGTGTTTATTTATCAATTTCTGCCTTTTCGAATTCTGTGTTTTGATTTGTAATTCTTTGCCCCTCCTGCCTGGGCCCATGTGGGCCTGCAGTATGTTATAAATGAAAAAAAAATAAAAAAATAAAATTAAACTACATACCAGAAAAGCCAAAAACTCTCGTAAAGGTTTAGTGTTTGTGTCTTAATCGTTCAGTTATGGTTGATTCGTAATTGGCTGTTCTCAGTGTAGTTTCCGGTGTTATATTTCAACAATGACCCCCGATTATGATAATACTCCTGAATTTGACTTCAAGGTTTTATATGGTTTTTAGGCGTCTTTTTTTTCTTTTTTTCCTGTTAACGGTACGTAAAGTTTTTTAATGTCTATATTATAAACATGCCTTTACATGATCCTTTACAAATTCAGAAAAAGACGTGGTCTGGAAGTCTTCCCAACAATTAATTGACGTATTATTTTGTTCTTGCGTACATCGTAAGAGACAGAGTGTTCGTAAGCCTGCAGGAAATATAAAGAGAAGTGAAATACTTTATGGCGAAAAAAGCCATATGCTACATTTTAAGATTAGCAGCACCAAGCCGGCTGTGATCTGTAAAATACGAACGAAAAGGCTCAGCCGGGTAGACCCCACAGGAATTGGGCAAGGCCTTCTACGCAGTACAGCTGGTGGTGGTGGTGATGAAAAATGTTTATTTGGACTATTTACAAGTGAGAGATAGGGGCGGCCTTAAAGGGGTGGTGCCATCAAATTTCGAGGCTATAACAAGCCTGTTGTGGGTTTCCTCTGTATGCAAGGACATTCCACACGAAGGGTGGGACACAGCAAACGTTTAGAATATATTTTAATTCACTTTCAAAGTGTACCTAAAAGCTCATTCTCCCGATCGATGCCCATCGCTGGCGTATCAAATCTGAACGTAGCTCTATAGGAAGGACAACGAAAGTTGTAGTGACGTCACACCAGACCTGCAGTGACGTGAGTGACTTCTGCCGACTCCGCAACGTACTTACCGGCAAAGCATCGGTTCCCAGCCATCGCACCTGTCGGCGCGTTTGTGTTGGTGCTTGTGGGGCACGTGCGTGCGAGAGCAAACGGTACTCAGCACGACGTGCGTGACAGCCTTCTGTGGTCTCGTGACCAAGCCTCCTACACTTCTACGTCACAGCCCAACTCGGCGCCCAGAAACCGAAACCGAAAGTTGTCCACATAAATGAGGTGATATTAAATTATTTAGCGACAGTACATTAATCTTGGTGCGTGTATCGTGCTTCCTAGAGCTATAAGAAACGCTTGCAGCAAAGAACGCGCTAGCCATAAATTTGGTAGCACAATCCCTTTAAGGGTCCGACCCTGTACGAACTCTAGGAGTCCCTAGTCCGGGACCCCTGTGGCTTCCGGGGTGGCATGCGCCCTTGCCACGAGGGCTCTTTGACCCTTCAGGGCCGCGCAGCCGAGCAGGGCAGCCCCCCAGCTCTCTCGGGTATGGGATTAAGGGGAGGTGATTAGGGGGACCGCCGGGTTAGATGGGCATCCCCACACCACGTAGAAAGTATCCGCAAGTAGATGAGCACAGTGTGGACATTCCCCGGAGAAGGCCGCATTGAAATGCTTAAGTATCGCCGGGCACAATACTTTATTGGTGTATAGGCGTAAGAGCCAGCGCTCCTCAGCCTTAGTCAGGCCCGGCGCCGGGGGGCAGAAATCGGAGCCTGTTGGATTTGTACATCGCTGTAATGTCGCAAAGTGAGGTGACCGGATTAGGCTCTGGATCGTCAGGCGATGGAGGGCGAGGAGGTTCCCGGGAGCCAAGCGCGCGGACCGAGGCATCGGCAGCCTCATTACCACCAAGGTCCTGCGTGAGCTGGGGTCCAGATGACTAAACGTGTATTTGGGCGGTCCAGATAATAACAACCCTTCAGGATTCGAGCAGCGCGATTGGTCATGCGACCTTTCGTAAGATTTTGGTACGCACTCCGCGAATCGGTAATAATGATCCAAGCTGCCGGGGTCCGCTGCGGCGAGAGCTATGGCGACTTCCTCCGCGTGAGTAATGTCCGGGGCTCGAAAAGTGAGGCCTTGAACAGGCACGTTTTGATGGACTACGGCTGCCATGTACCACCCCCCGTGGTGAGGGCCAGACGCGTCCGTGTAGAAGACTCCAAGACGGGACCCATAGCGCCCTTGCAAGGCTGTAAGCCGCGCAGTTCGCCTGCCTTCATGGGTCTCCCTAGCCATGTTTTGGGGCAGAGGCTGGATAAGCAACGCACCACGGCAATCCTCCGGGATCGTGGTCCGCTCTTCTGCCTGAGAGGTTTAGGAGATGTGGAGGCGGTTTAAGAGACATCTCCTAGCGTGCTACTTGGTAAGCCACAGGTACTGGTTGTTGAGATGGCCTCTTTGAGTTCCCCGTACGTGTTGGTCATGCCCAAATCTGCAAGACGCTGGTTAGACGTCGAGATCGGGGAGGTCGAGGGCGCGCTTGTATATCTTGCGGAGAATGCATTCGAGCGTGTTCACATAACGTTTGCGCAAATGTAGGTAGGGTGTTGAATACAGAATTCGACTGATCACAAAATCGTTGGCGCGGCGCAGAGCATCGCGGCTTCTGAGACCCCCTCGCTTGTTCGAGACCCGACGAACCATGCGTCCCACCTGATCCCCGACCATACGTAACTTGCGCATGGTTGTATCGACTGTCCGGCTCGTGCGTATGAAGAGCCCCAAGACGCGGATTTCTTCACGTTCCGGGATTGGCCCGGTGCGTAAGGAAAGTGCGATGTGTGTCGTGTCTTTTGGTTTGTGCCGAAGATGCACGAACTTCGATTCTGTTGGGGAACATTCGAGGCCGCAGCGGCGGGCATGGTCATCCACGACCGATGCTGCTTGCTGCATGCTGGCCTCAAAGCTGCCAAGGGAACCCTGGGTTGCCCACAGCGTGATATCGTCGGCGTACAGAGGTGCCGCACACCGGGGATATCCTTTAGCAGTGGGGGGAGGTGAGCCATTGCGAGATTAAACAGAAGAGGAGAGAGGACCGCTCCCTGTGGTGTTCCTCGAGTACCCAAAGGATATGGGCCATGCTCCTAGTCTTGAATGCGGAGGTACGTCTGCCGTTCTGTCAGGAACTGACGGATGTACCTGAAAGCATTATGCCCACAGTTTGCTTGGGACAGATGGGTAAGAATGATTTCGTGGGTAACGTTATCAAAAGCCCCTTTGAGATCTAAGGCGAGGACTACCTTATCGTTACTTGGATTCTTGATCGGCTCAATAACATCACGATGGTGTTGCAGGAGAATGTCCTGAGCAGAGCGATGTGGATGAAAGCCGTACATAGTGTCGGCAAAGGTGCGCCGCGCCTCGAGGTAATCGGGAAGCCGATCTCTAACCATGGTTTCCATAAGCTTCCCCACACACGAGGTTAAGGAAATGGGTCGTAGATTTTCGATGTTTATAGACTTGCCCGGTTTGGGAATAAACGTTACCAAAGCCGTTTTCCAATCAATTGGTAGCGGTTCGCGCCCCTCCCAAATTTGATTGAAGTAGTCGAGGAGGTGAATGTAGGCCGGGTCTGGGAGGTTGACTGAAAGCTTAACCGTCACTCGATCCCGACCCGGAGCCGTTCTTCGCTTAATTTTTGACAGGGCCGCCTTCAGATCGTGGAGTTGAAAGCAACGATCCAAGTCTGCGTTCTCCGAGCCTGCATATGAGAACGCAGATCCTATGAGATCCTGCCGGCCACAGAGATATTTATCTCTAAGAGCCTGTGTCAATTTATCCGCGTCACCCGCGTAGACGTGGAGTGCGCGTTGAAGATGTTTTTGCGTTTCTGTGCGCGTTTGCCTAGGGCTTTCTGCAACAATGCCGCTGCAACAATGCCGCCAAGCATATGTCACACCGCAACGCCACGCGTTGCGGTTTGACATATGCTTGGCGGCATTGTTGCAGCGTTCTACCCAATTGGAGTCAGCGAGCTGGGCCACGTACTCGGCTGCTTCCTAGGTGAGGGCTGCTATGCGGATTTTGAGCTGACGAGATTTTGAGCTGAAAGACCGAGACTAAGAAAGGGCGAACACACAAGACCAGCGCTGTGTTCGCCCTTTCTTAGTCTCTGTCTTTTAGCGCTGCTTCAAGGATGCATATGTACCAACTAGCCCAGCTTTCTATCCTGTTGCGTTAAAGTCGCCTACAATGATAAGCGGCTCCCTGCCTGCCAAGGTAAGGGTTTTGCTAAATACATCAACGTAAGTTACATTAGGCAGTTTGGGAGAACTGTAGATGTTCAGGATATGTAGGGACGGGTCCCGCTTCCGAAGCGGGAGGAGAGTCACCATAACATAGGAGTAAAGCGGATCGCAGTCGAGATACATTGGATTGGCGGTGTAATTTCGATGCACGCAGAGTGCGGGTTGCGCATCTCTTTGGTACACGGTATAATTTGTGAGGGCAGCGTGCTCGCCCGACTTCTGAAGGGCCACTAGCGCAGGCAAATGCGAATCGGTTTCTAAGTGGAGCCGGAGAGCAGCCCGCTTAGTGCGTGCCTTAAATCCCCGGCAATTCCACTGTAGGATTGTAAAAGGCTCCGAATTTGCGCGGCCGCGGCGCGATCTAGGGCCGTTGCCCGCCATCGTGGGAAGTAAACGTTTGGGGGGCCTCCAGGAGAGCAAAGGGGTTCAGAAGAGTGATAAGTGGGCTAGTTGGTATGGGTGCATTATAATAATTAACAGCACGAGAAAACGAGAGACAAAAGGAGGAGAACTACACATGACATCAGCAGAACTACAGAACTACAATTGGCACGCACTACAGCTTTGTAACATAAACACCTGCCCTCGAGTCAATAATTAAAAAGTTTAATAACGCGTTTGTGTAATTAGTCGCAAACAGTGTCATGGTAACTGCGGCAAAGTATTTCCGCCTCGATGTGGAGTTCGCGTGCGAAAACGACAGGACCCTTACTGTCATAGGACTTTTATAAAAAAAAATCACAGCATATCCACGGGGTGAATGATGATGAGTGGGCGAAGCTCCTGAGGGGAAATCATCGATAAAAATCTTGACTCTTCAGTGAAAGTTCGCCCACTACATCATCAAGAAAGACTTGCGCGCTCTCCGCTCCGCAGCCTTGTCTGCTGCATCCATCCGGCGACTCCGAGCGCGCGCCAACTGCGAACGGATTTTATTACAACGCGCCCCCTAGCGTACGTCGCCGCACTAAATCGAACGATTGCCTTCCACCAATGACACGCGCCACATGTGGCATCATTCCTATTTCATAACATCTCGCATCTTTTTCATCATCAACTACAAGGACTGCCATCTAGTTTTATAACATCTCGCATCTTTTCATCATCAACTACAAGTACCGCCATCTATTTATAACATCTCACATCTTTTCATCATCACCTACAAGTACCGCCATCTAGCGAACACTCTAAGAACTAAACGAGAGGTGGCTACATACAGAGGATGTACAGACCCACGGCTTAAGGAGCTTCGCCCCTAAAAAACCTCTATTGTTAACAAAAATCAATATCTTCGAAAGGGCACATAATTATGCACGTACCCACGAGATGTAATAGTGTTATGTCCGGATGTGTCGTCGGCCCAGAGACGTACGCGCGGGGCGCGGTAGCCTCAAAAGCATAGACAGGCAGGAACGGTTAAAAACGTGTTTATTCCTACTTGGAGGCGGCAGCCGAACTGCCGGGGAAACGCGCGGTGACTCGTTTGTAACGAGCGGGGGAGAGGGAAGGAGTCGACAACCGGACGTCCGCAGGAACGGTGTACCGCTTCACTCAAGACGTTCGGGGGGCTCGCTCGGGAACAAAGGTGCGCTTGGGACACAACATCTCCTCCCTCCTTAGATTGTCGCTTGGAAGCGATCTGGGGGTCGCCGTGGGCGCGTGGACGCTCTGGGCGCGTAAACAAGAGGAGCCTCCGCTTGCTGGGTGTCATTTTCTTCCCGTTCAGGGCCGGCCGGCGGCGGCGCCGATTCATCTGGTGCGAGATGCCAGGCTAAGTGGGACGAAGCTTCCGTCGGGGTGCTTGCTTGAAAGGGAGCCTCCCTTGGCAAATTACCTGAACGACGTAGCTGATTAAGGTGGCGGCGAGTGGCCTTTCCGCCTATGTCGACGAGCCATGACCGCAAACCTATGCGTTTAAGTGCCGTCGCTTCAACACAGCCGGGTCTTCTGTTGAACTGGCGTGCGTACATGCGTTGTCCCATTTCAATGCTCCTGCTACGTGGGAGCTTTTCTTCCCCCTGAGGGGTTTCCGCTGAGGGCTCCGGGACAATTGCTGTCAGCTGGGTTCTCATTTCTCGTCCGAACATCAATCTTCCTGGCGTTTGCCCTGTGGTGTTTTGAACAGTGTTGTGCTGCCTGAAGAGAAATCGCGCGATGCGGCGTTGCATTGTCCCAGTCTGATCTTTAGTAAGGGCGCGTTTAAGTTCTGCCACGTAGCGCTCGGCTTGTCCGTTCGTCGCTGGGTGGTAAGGGGCTGATGTCACAGAAGAGACGCCGTTGTCGCTGTAAAACTTGAGAATCTCCGTGGACACAAACGGAGTGCCGTTGTCCGAGACTACCTTGCGTGGTAGGCCGAACGTTGCAAACAACGACCGGAGAGTGTCAATAACTGCTGCCGATGTTGTTGTAGTCATTTGCTTTACCTCAAGCCACTTGGTGTATGCGTCTACAACCACCAGGAATGAACACCCTTCGATAGGTCCAGCAAAATCAATGTGCAGGGTGTGCCAAGGCGTGTCTGGTCTTTCCCATTCAGGAATAGGGGCTCTTGGTGGGGCTCTGTGGTTGCATTGACAAGGCTGGCAATCTTGCACTGTTGATTCTATGTCATGGTCGATACCAGGCCACCACATATAACTTCTGGCACACTTCATGGCAACAATGCCTCGATGACCTGCGTGGACAAGCGACATGGCTTGTCCGCGAAGTGCTGCCGGAATCACAACTCTTGATCCCAAAGTGATGCAGCCGCGATGAGTGCTTAACTCCGTAGCTCGCTTGCGGTAAGCGTTGAAGTGTTCAGCCCTTTAGATTCTGCACCTTGCCTTCTTGTATAGCTGCGTAGACTTCCTTCAAGACAGTGCACTCCTGCGTTGATGCTGCTACCGTGTCAGCTGTTAGCGGAGGGTTCGGCAGCGCCTCGAACATGAGTATGTCACCTGGCGGGGGTGGTTCGTCGATTGTGGTGTCCAGCGGCAGGCGGCTTAGTGCGTCAGCGTTCTGGTGTTTCTTACCAGTGCGATGTACGAGTTCGTAATCGTACGCCGACATCTTGATGCACCATCGTGTCATTCGCAGCGACAATGTCTGTGGCATTGGCTTCTGGGGACCCATGATACCCAATAAGGGCCGATGATCTGTAAGGAATGTCACTCTTCTGCCGGTAATGTACTGGCGGAAGTGGTCTGCTGCGTAGACGATGGCAAGTCCCTCTTTATCTAGCTGGGAATAATTCCTCTCTGCCTGCGATAGGGTGCGCGATGCGAAAGCAATCGGGGCTTCCCGTCCCTGGTCGTCAGCTTGGGAGAGGACTGCTCCCACTCCGTACGGTGATGCGTCGCAGGCTAGCAGTAGGGGTCTCCTTTCGTCGTAGTCTCGCAGAACAGTAGACTTCCCAAGTAGTTCTTTAAGGGCAACAAATGCTTTTTGGTGGCGTGGCGACCAATTCCATGGGACTTCTTTCTGGAGTAGCTGGTACAGATCGTTGGCCACTGTAGCTCGATCTTCTAAGAACCGGTCGTAGAACGTTAATAGCCCCTAAGAACGACTGGAGCTCTTGCTTGTTAGTAGGCGCTCGTGCTTCGGTGATTGCTCGCACTTTGTCTTCAGTAGGATGAATACCGTGCGCGTCAATTTGATGTCCAAGAAACTTCACTTCAGGCACCGCAAACACACATTTTTCCTTGCTGATGCGCAAGTTAGCATTTGATAGCCTTTCAAGAATGAGCTCCAAACGCTCCGCGTGCTCTTCAGTGGAGGCGCCACCGACAATAACATCGTCCAAGTAGACGCAAACTCCCGTGATCCCGTTAAGTGTAGACTCCATAAATTTCTGGAAGATTGCTGATGCTGCAGCTATGCCGAATGGTAGCCTTTTGACTTTGTAGAGACCCTTAATGGTGTTTATCGTGAGCAGTGCAGACGTTGGTTCGCTCACCTTCAGTTGCTGGTAGGCTTGTGTCAAGTCCAAGGTGCTGAAGATCTTTCCACCACGAAGCGTGCTAAAAACCTCCTCTGGGGTCGGTAGTGGGTAGGAAGATGCTTTTGTCGCCAGGTTGACAGTGCTCCGGTAGTCTCCGCAGAGGCGTAGGGTACCGTTCTTCTTTCGGACGACAACGAGTGGTGTAGCCCATTCTGAATGTTGCGTCGGTTCGATGATTCCTTGTTGCTGCAGTCGGTCAAGCTCATTCTCGACTGACGTTCGTAGGGCAAAAGGTACCGACCTAGCTTTCAAAAATTTAGGCGTCGCATCCTCCCGCAGTTCCAGTGTGACTGGAGGTCCGTTGTTTCCTGGTATTTCTTCGGAGAAAACCGCTTTGTACTTCTCTTGAAGCTGCTCCACTGACGGATAGCTGGGTGTGTGGTGAACTCCGCCAATGACCACTCCAAGAGAGGTGAACCAATTTCGTCCCAACAGGCTTGATCCAGAGCCGTGGACGACAAGCAGTGGTAGCTGATGGGTCTGAACGTTGTAGTAGACGTCTACGTTGGCACAACCCAGTAGTGGAAGGGAATGTCCGGACCACGTTCTCAGCTGCGTGTCGTCTTTCTGGAGAGCTGGCGCGTTGTCATGCCAAGTGGCGCGAAAGGTGTCCTCGCTGATGAGCGTACACGCTGCTCCGGAATCCTCCTCAAACCTGATGGGGCGTTGGTGTACCATGATTTCTGTGGTAATCTTTGGTCTCGTGCCGAGGTTCACAACGGCGTTTAGGTCATACAGTGCCGATGACGTCCGTGGTGTGCTCGTGTTAACTGGCATTTGGCCCTCTTGTGCCTCGACATTGTTGTTCCGTTGCACTGAATTCTTCGGCCGGAGCTGTTTGCGCTTGGTGATGCATGCCTTTTTAATGTGTCCCAGTTTTTGGCAAAAGTTGCAAGTAGCTGTTTTGAATCGGCATACCTGGGGATCGTGCATGTCGTCGCATCGCCAACAGCGCTGTGTCTTTTTCCTTCCATTAGGCGTAGTCGTGGAATGGCCTGACTGCTGACTGGTGTGATGTACCGGTTCGACGTTCCGTCGAATATCCCTCTGCTGGTGACCGGCGCTCTCTGCTCGCTGGGCGATGTCATATGCTTTGGAGAAGGTCAGACTCGTCTCCGCGAACAGACGTTGTTGGAGACCTTCATCGCGCAGTCCGCACACAAAACGGTCCCGCAACATAACGTCCAAGGGGAGCATAGTGGTGTTAGCAGGTGCGGCAGTTGATCCTCCCTCCTGCGCAGTAGCTGAAGTTATCGAGGTCAACGTTCCGAAATTACAGTCAGCAGCGAGCTTTTTGAGAGCCGCTACGTATTCGCTCACTGTTTCGCCTTCCCGTTGGTCTCGCCGTTGGAAGCGGGCTCTGCTTCTGTAGCGCAGCTACGATGTCGTCGTAGTCTACGGTTGCTGGAGTGCGTGGCTGAATCAGGGCACAAACTGTGTCGTATGTCTGCTCCCCGCACAGCGTCAGCAGGTTGGCTCTCTTCATTGCTGCATCAGTGATGTTGTTAGCCTCGAAGTAAAATTGGAGGCGTCCAAACCACGATGACCATGATGAGCCGTTGAATTCGGGTAGCCGATTTTGGAGCCCGTGCGTAGCCATGACTTGTAGCTTGTCAAAAGCGTTGCGTAGCGCAGGTCCAAATCCACTTCCTCGTCGCCACTGTTATGTCCGGATGTGTCGTCGGCCCAGAGACGTACGCGCGGGGCGCGGTAGCCTCAAAAGCATAGACAGGCAGGAACGGTTAAAAACGTGTTTATTCCTACTTGGAGGCGGCAGCCGAACTGCCGGGGAAAACGCGCGGTGACTCGTTTGTAACGAGCGGGGGGAGAGGGAAGGAGTCGACAACCGGACGTCCGCAGGAACGGTGTACCGCTTCACTCAAGACGTTCGGGGGCTCGCTCGGGAACAAAGGTGCGCTTGGGACACAACAAATAGCTACACGGATGTAATATTAATATTGCATTCATGTAGGGACTCGTTGGAAAGCGCAGCGGCTTATATGGGAAAGGCTCTCGCACCGAAACTTGCGCATGAACTGGTGTCCTAACAGAAATAAGTCCACGCACTATATAGTGCTAGTTCCGTGCGTACGACTCGGCACGGGAGCAAAGTATCTCCGACGGCGTAGCATTGCTTCGTTTTTCAGTCTTCTTTTATACCCATGATCTTGGTGCTCACTAGCGCAATCACTTTTCTGCCCAAAAAGGTGGCCATCAAAATATGTTTCTCACTCGGTGCCTACTTCGTTCATCATATATTGAACATTCTTAAAAAGTGGAAATTCGACAACAACTACCATCAACCTGAGGCTAACTTACAACGCATCTCTTTAGTATGTTAGTATGCTTTTTCGTGATTGGTCGCAACCGGCTTCGCTAATATGTCCAGCATCAGGACTCACCTAAATATTGCCGAACGAATCCTTTAGCATAAGACGCTTCTGAATGCGCAGTCTAGGACATAAACCGAACCTGACATATTTACAGGACTACGTCCCTTACATCCTTTTAGGCTCTGAGCGCGTGATACGCGTGCTCATAAACTACACAGATCAGTGAAGGGTAATACCCGCATTAGCTCAAATGATGTCAAATACTCAGTGCTTTTGAGATGCTTCTAGAAGCAATGCATTTATTATTATTATTATTATTATTATTATTATTATTATTATTATTATCATTATTATTATTATTATTATTATTATTATTATCATTATTATTATTATTATTATTATTATTATTAATGCACGTGAAATACGATAAATATGCGGTTTCAACCCGTGTACGTACAGCTTCGATGAACGCCTCCTACACGGCGTTTTTTTTAACGAGGTTCTCAGCATACACCTTAAATGACTTGCTGCGGAGCGGCCGTGCTGTGGGGGTACTTGTGCCCCAACGTCCCGAAACTGACCTGACATGATGTTCTCAACCATCTCTCCTCCGGCGTGCGGCGCGATACGTGACACCAGCTGCCATGCCCAAGACAATCTGTCCTGACCTGCTCGTCTTTTCCCTTTTCGCCTAGTCGTCGCGCAGGGGTCGAAGTTGTACGTGGCTCCCCCGTTTCTCGATTGCTTGTGTGCTTTTTAAAACATTCTTTTTTACGTTTGTGCGAACTGACAGACAATAATGCCAAGGAAAGTATAGGGGATGTAATCAGCAGTAAATGTAATGTAAATGTGAAGAAAGAGAAGTGGACGAAAAGAAAACTTGCCGCGGGCAGGGCAACATCTGGGCAGTTATCTTGTCGTCCACTTTTCTTTCTTCACATTTACATTACAATTACTACTAATAACATCCCCTATACCTTTCCTTGGTATTATTGTCGGTTAGTTCTCATTAATATTGTTACAGGGAAGATTTATTCTGTGAGAGCCGATCTTGGTGACGCTGCACAGGGCGCACAGGATCGCAAGCCAACAAGGCAGCTCGAGGGTCTAACCCACAACAACAACGTCGTCGTCTTCCTCCACTGGATATCATTTCACCGCCTGTACCGGAGTGACATTTCCATACGCGTGACATTACCCCGGGCGGCAAAGCACCGTCCCGGTGCCTGTCAAATGGGCGCGTCACCAGTAGGGTTTTAGACGAAAAACGTGGACTACGTCTCTTCTGGATGTAGGAGGGGAAAAGTCAGTTGTCGAGGAAATCTCAGAGGTGACAGGTGTCACCTGACGCAGGACTCGGTAGGGCCCAACGTAGCGCGATAAGAGTTTCTCGCAGAGGCCAACACGTCGAGATGGGAGCCACAGTAGTACAAGAGAGCCTGGAGGAAAATCGGCATCCCTATGTCGACGATCATAGAGAGACTTTTGTGCTTTCTGCGACGACGATAACCGAGCGCGGGCTACTGTGCGCGCCGTGAGGACACGGGTGATGGCATCTTGAGCGTACGAAGTGGAGGATGGTTGGTCAGACGGAAGAGGGTGTCGAAAGGCGGTAAGGGGTGACGACCTAAGAGTAGATAAAAGGGTGAGTAGCCGGCTGTTCATGACGCGACGAGTTGTAGGCGAAGGTGACAAAAGGCAGAGCAATGTCCCAATCAGTGTGGTCGCCAGATACGTACATAGAAAGCATGTCTGTCAGTGTGCGGTTGAGGCGCTCCGTAAGGCCGTTAGTCTGAGGGTGGTAAGACGTGGTGAAGTTGTGACGGGTAGCACAAGACCAAAGTAGATCGTCAACCACGCGAGATAGAAAGCAGCGACCACGATCTGTGAGTAGGTGACAAGGAGCGCCATGCTGGAGAATGATGTCGTAGAGCAGGAAGTCGGCAACGTCAGTCGCGCAGCTGGTCGGTAGCACTCGAGTGATTGCATAGCCGGTGGCATAATCGGTGGCTACTGCAACCCATTTATTTCCATTGTCGAAGTTGGAAAGGGACCTAGCAAGTCCAACCCCACTCGATAAAACGGCTCGGCTGGGACTTCAATAGGCTGAAGGCGACCGGCAGGGGGAGTCGTAGGTTTCTTTCGGCGCTGACACAGGTCGCAAGATGCAACGTAGTGGCGAGCGGAGCGATAAAGACCCTTCCAGTATACCCGTCGTCGAACACGGTCGTAGGTTCTGGAGACGCCTAAATGCCCAGACGTTGGGGCGTCGTGAAATTGTTGCAGGACATCCTTGCGCAGGTGACGTGGTACGACGAGCAAAAGTTCCGCGCCATCGGGTTTTAAGTTGCGGCGGGGTGGTCAGAGTTGTAGGCTGGAGTGCACATGGGCTGAGGTGTGTGGCTGCTAGTTTCAGGAACTAGGACGTCCATGTTGGCAAACTCCTGACGCACGATGGCTTGAATCAGCGAGATAGTTGCCCAGTTGTCCTGCGCAGGTGACTGATAGGTAGCGGGTGCCATGGCTTCCAGTTCCTGGCGAACAATCGTTGTAATGTTCGCGGAAGGCGCGGGTGGACGGGGCGTCACAGGATCTTCGCCGGAAGAAGTTGCAGCGGTGTTCGGAAGTCTCGTGAAACGGTCGGTAATTCTCCTGCTTTTAGCCTGTTCGAAGCGTCGACATTCAGAGATGGAGTCGACAGGCTGCAGTTCTTACGCATTAGAATGTTAAAAGCATCGTCAGCGATGCCTTTCAACACATTGCTGACCTTGTCGACCTCCGTCATGCCTTTGTCAGACTTACGGCACAGTGCCAGTACGTCTTGGATGTATGCGACGTACGACTCCGTCGATGATTGAACTCGCGACGCGAGTTCCTGCCTGACTGCCATTTGACGCGCAACTGACCGACCGAACAAGTCGCGAAGCTTCTGCTTGCAAACGTCCCAGCTGGTTAGTTCGTCCTCATGCGTCTCGTACCATGCGCGTGCTGTACCCCTGAGGTATAAAATAACATTTGCCAGCACAAGCGTCTCGTTCCACCTGTAGTGTTTGCTGACGCGCTCGTATAAGACGAGCCATTCTTCGACGTCGGTACTGTCTGTGCCGCAGAATGTGCCATGGTCGAGAAGATGAGAAGGGATCACAGGTGACGGAATGGCGCGGACTGCGTGGGCTGCGCGCCGTTGTCAGGCATCGCGGCTGGAGAAAGGTGGCGTCCGCTGCGGAGATCCAGAGCCGGGTTGTTGGAAGACCCGCAACCTCCACCAAAGATTTTACGGAGAAGATTTATTCTGTGAGAGCCGATCTAGGTAACGCTGCACAGGGTGCACAGTAGAGTAGAGTAGAGTAGATCCTTGAATCTGTGGCGCACACCCACGCTGGGGGGTGCACAGGATCGCAAGCTAACAAGGCAGCTCGAGGGTCTAACCCACAACAACAAAGTCATCGTCTTCCTCCACTGGATATCCTTTCAGCGCCTGTACCGGAGTGACATTTCCATACGCGTGACAATATATTGTCTAACAAACAAAAACGAGCTCATAAAAATTCCACTTCTTTTCTTCCTTTTACGTTTGTGAACTTATTTGATTGGAAGTGGTACTACGTAATCGTAGGTTCGTGATGCCGATGTCATCGTGCGTGGTCAAGTGAAGTGGTGTGGAACTTTCCTCGTGTGAGGCACACGTGGTTGTGCACTACGTGCGACCTAGGCCGCGGTTGCTGCGAGAGCCAGTCTGACTGCTCCACTCTTGATGGAAGAATTCTTTAACTGTGGGCTAGCGGACATGAATAGCCGGAAGGCGAAGTCGTGAAGATACCAAGGAAGTGTTCCCTGCAAGAACACCGGCACGTGGAAGAGTCGGCCACTATTTTGGGTAGAGATCTTCGCAGCAGGCACCAAGAGAGAGAGAGATGAAAACATTTATTTGTGAAAAAAAGAGAGTTTGACCAAAGCATGACCCCGCTACTTGGTCGGCGTCCCTAGTCCGGGACACCGCATGACGAGGCCCCGACTCGCGACCGTCTCACCAGAGTTCGTTGAGACTCCAGCAAGAAGCAGTTGAGGAGGGCAGTCTCCCATGCCTCTCGGGAAGGGGTAGAAGAAGGGGGCAGGTGGGGATTTTTCGTACATGCCCACGCCATGTGGAAGATGTCACAGGTCTCCCCACAGTGTGGGCACCGCCCTTCCGTGTTCAGGTCGAAGTGCTTTATTATTGCGGGACAGAGTGGAGTACCTGTCTGCAGGCGCCTTAATGTTCGCTCATCCGCCTTACTCAGCCCCTTTAGAGGATCCGGGAAAAGGCGGTGAGTGTCGCGATAATAAAAAAAAAGCCGGCAGATCCCACGCACTGTGGGAATCGATGTAATGCGAAGCAGCCAGGAAGTAGCAAATCATGCTTTACATAATTTGCATGTCATGTTTTACATGTTAGGACCTGTCATTTATGTTCTTCGTACAGTCATGTCGCGCAATTTTGGTGCATATCAAGCCAGCGAACTGGACGCAAGCGCACCATGAGCGTGGCATGTAAATGGCATTGCGGATGACGTGCATGCCAAGATTTTCATGTTACCACCTGCCACTTATGTTCGTTATACAGTCACGACCCGCAATACCAATTTTGGTGCATATAAAGCTAACCAAACGGCCGCGAGCGCGCCATGAGCGTGGCATGCAAGTCATGTCGCACATGACAAGTCATGATTTCCATATTACCACTGGTCATTTATGTTCGTCATACAGTCATGTCACTCAAAACCAAATTTGGTGTATAACGAAACGGCCGCGAAGCGCGCCATGGGAGGGCGTCGCATGCGCGCTCGATGACGTACGAGCTCGATGACGTACGACGACGACGACGACGATGACGACGACGATGACAGACATACAGCGACGACAGACGACGACGACACGACGACGTGAGCATGAGACATACGTCGTCTAGATGCACATCTCGCTAGACGATGTGTAGAGCGAGCAGCGCGCTACGCTACAGTGCGCGCGCTGACGCTGCGCTCATCGCAGCGTGCACAGAGAGACTGCGCAGCACGCAGTGATGACGTGTCTACTGACATCATCGCTGCTATGCAGTGAGACAGAGACTGCACTGACACAGAGACTCGCAGTCGCTAGTACGCGCACGCTGCGATAGCGAGCTCTAGCGCACGTCGTCTCGTCGTAGTCGTAGTGCGTACAGTCTACGCTGACTCAGTGTACGTGAGATCTCTGTGCGTGTGACATATCGCAGCGTGCGCGTACTAGCGATCTCTGTCTCTCATCATAGCAGCATGCATGTCAGTAGACGTAGTAGAGTAGAGTGTAGCGACTCGCTGTCTCTCATCAGTAGCAGCATGTACTCAGTAGTGCTGTGAGATCTCTGTGCGTGATACATATGTCACGCGTGATGATGATACACGAGACGCAGATGTCTAGCACGAGACGCAGATGTCTAGCACGAGACGCAGCTGCTACGAGACGCAGTGTCTAGCATGTATATCACATATCGCGATACAGTGTAGTGACGATGCTCGTGTCGTCGTGTGTGCTCGTATGCAGACACTAGCTACATCACGACACAGCGTCATATGAGACACGACAGCATAGTGATACATATCATCGTCACGTCATATCGCGATGACGCAGATCACGTACGATGATACTCAGAGCTCGCATCTCATCATCATCACTCGTGATCTGCGTCATATCGTCACACGCACAGAGATATCTCACGCACACTGCAGTCAGATCATGCATATATACGTGCAGTGACGTGTGCAGCGCGAGCAGTCGTCACAGACTCGCTAGCAGACGCTGCTGCGTCGCGTCGCGAGCGAGAGAGAGCGTAGAGAGATGACGCGCATGCGCAGTGTGTGACGCGCGCAGATGCTAGAGAGAGAGTGAGCGTAGAGAGAGAGAGAGAGAGACGCGCATGCGTATGAGTGTGCTCTGCGAGATGCTAGAGAGATAGAGTGAGAGAGTATATCATGTGCGCATGCGCAGTGTGTGACGACGACACGACGATGACACGACGCGACGACACGACGACGACACGACGACGTGAGCATGAGACATAGCTCGCTAGTCACGATGCACGCGCACACACGTCGACGTAGAGATGCAGATAGCTCGTGCACGCGACGAGCGTGATCGAGACGAGAGATACGTCACTGTCTGTGAGCGCGACGAGACGACGAGCAGCGTCGCACGCGACGAGAGCGCTGTACTCGTCTGCGACGACACGAGATCTCGTATGTCGCGACTGAGACTCAGCGAGCTGCGTACTGTCGCACTCATACTGCAGTCGATCGCAGCAGCTCTCTCGCAGACGCTGCAGACACAGTCAGTCAGAGCGTCGTCACTGTGAGTCGAGCACGTCAGCTGTAGCTACTCGACTGAGCGAGACGATACACACTGCTCACGCGACGAGCAGCGCAGATGACGAGCACTACGCGACTAGCTGCTGAGACGTCGACGACGTCTCGACGAGATGACGCGACGACATGTCGTCTCGACGCACGACGATCGAGCTGTAGACATCTGTATCGCTAGCATAGTGCAGACTGAGTGAGAGACGCATCTAGTCTAGCTAGTCGCATGCTAGATAGCTCAGTGCTGATAGATAGATGTATGTATAGTGTGTGTATCGTCAGTGCATACGCTCATGTATCACTGTGTGTATAGTGTGATGCTACACGTCTCGTGCTCGTCTCACTCTCATCATCGATGCAGCGCTCGAGATATGTGACATTTATGTTCGTCATACAGTCGTGTCACTCAATACAAAATTTGGTGTATATCAAGCTAACGAAACGGCCGCAAGCGCGCCATGGGCGTCGCATGCAAGTCATGTCGCACATGACAAGTCATGAAATTTCCATATTAACACTTGTCATTTATGTTCGTCATACAGTCGTGTCACTCAATACCAAATTTGGTGTATATCAAGCTAACGAAACGGCCGCAAGCGCCCATGAACGTCGCATGCAAGTCATGTCGCACATGACAAGTCATGATTACCATATTAACACTTGTCATTTATGTTCGTCATACAGTCGTGTCACTCAATACCAAATTTGGTGTATATCAAGCTAACGAAACGGCCGCGAGCGCTCCATGAGTGTGGCATGCAAGTCATGTCGCACGTGGCAAGTCATGATTTCCATATTACTGCTTGTGATTTATGTTCGTCATACAGGCACTTCACTCAAACCATGTTTGGTGTATATCAAGCTAACGAGCGGCCGTTAGCGCGCCATGAGCATTGGCATGTACATCATGTTGTTCATGACATGCACGTCATTATTTGCATATTACCACCTGTGGTAATGTTCGTCATACAGTCACGTCACTCAATCCCAAATTTGGTGTATATCAAGCTAAAGAAACGGCCGCGAGCGCGTCATAGGCGTGGCATGTAAATCATACTTTTCATGACAAATAAGTCATGAATTTTCATGATATGATGACCAACCACTTATGTTCGTCGTACGGTCATGTTATGCCATACCAAATTTGGCATAATCCCATTAACCATACGACCAGGAGAGCACAAAGTCGCAGGCGGCTAGATAGATAGATAGCTAGATAGATACTCTGAAAGTCGCCGAAGTTCGCGAAGAAATACTTCGCATTTAAAAATAATTTCTTTGAACCGCAGCAGCGGCGTATTAGCCTCGGAGCCATAAGAGCTGGGGGTAAAGAGCCCGGTGGAGTAAGCGCTCAGGCAGCCGCGTCAGCGACTCTTCTCGCTTAAACCCTGTTGGCCAGGAGCCCAAGTTATGCGTTTCGGGGTTGGATCAGTGGCAGCCCGTCCCAGAATATGGCTGGCTAAGGGGGATATCTCCCTGCTAAGTAATGAGCATACGTTTTTGGAATCCGTTATTATTGTCTTCGAATTGGGATCTGCGGCAGCAAGCGCTATCGCTACTTCCTCAGTCCGCTCTGAATTTTGTGCTCGAAAGCACAGCCCGTTGACGTGTTTCCCCTGGTGAACTACAGCGGCCGTGTAAAATCCTTGGGCATCGGTCCTGCTACGTCTACTTGGTATACGCAAGGTCCGGGAGCCGTGTTGTCTTTCAAGCGTCCGAGCCCGCGCCTGTCGCCTGCTTTCATGCGTGTGCGTGTTCAGTTACTGGGGAGTGGAGGAGCACAGAGCACATGGCGCCACAGTTCTGGAATACGCTCCGCCTCCTCTGGAGTGCAAGTGTGTTGGATGTGTGCTGGGTTGAGCAGGCGGCGCCCGGGGGACGTTTGCATGAGCCGCCTGTAATGATTTATGAGGTTGGCCTCCCGCAACTCCTGGTAGTAGTTGAGCACACCCAACGCTCTGAGTTTGGAGTTGGAGGTAGCCACTGGGGAGATCCAGAGCTCGTTTGTAGCCTTGCTGATAATGGCGTCGATTCTTTCGTCTTGCTTGTTAGTGCGCAGGTATGGAACAGCGTAGAGGATCTGGCTAGTCATCACGAAGGCATGGGCGGGCCGAAGCGCGTCCCTGCCCCGCAGACACCCCACTTGTTGGAAACACGGTGGATCATGCGCTCTACCTGTTCACCTACTCTCTTGAGTTTCGCAATGCCAGAGTCTGGTGTGAGTCTGTGGTGACTGAACAGGCCCAGAATCCGGATCTCCTCCACCTCTCTGATGGGAGCCCCCAGACAGAGAGGTGTATAGCTGGGAGTTATCTTTTGGATTCGCTCTGACATGCAGAAGCTCTGATTTGGTTGAGCTCATTGGAGTCCACAATCCTTGGCATACGCTTCGACTATGGATGCGGCCCGCGGAAGGCGTTTCTGCATTTGCTCAAGGCTCCCCTCAGTGGTCCATATTGTAATGTCATCGGCATATACTGCGTGCTGAGTGCCTTCCACCAGAGCCGTACCCAGGAATTTTTTTCGGGGGGTGTTTATGTGTAGAACGGCTAACTTTGGCAACTGATGGTCGATTTGAAGGCTTGTAGATACTTTAGTATCACCCAGAAAGTTAAGACATGAAAAAATTTCGGGGGTGTCAGGACCCACCCCCCTAGTTACGGCCCCTGCCTTCCAACCCAGGCCAGTTGGCTTGGGAGGCGCATCATAGCTATGTTGAACAGAAGCGGGTGATAACACCGCTCCCTGGGGGTACCCCGCATTACCATAATGTAAGGGCGATATTCATCGTCCTCGATCCGAAGAAGGGCCTGGCGCTTATGAGAGGAAATCTCTCACATATGCAAAAGTCCCTAGCCCCCACAATCAGTGGAACTCAAGTTGACCAGGATGCTACTGTGTTTAACATTGTCAAAAAGCCCGCTTCAGATGAAGGGGCGAGGATGGCTTTGTCAATGTGTTGCATTGCTGTGGGTTGTATGACGTCCCTGTGCAGGTGGCGGAGGACGTCCTGTGCAGACACGTGTGGGTGAAACCCAAACATGGTATCTGCAAAGAAGCCCTTACCATTCAGGTATGGAGAGAGCCGATCCCGTACCATCGTCTCCATAAGCTTGCCCGCGTATGAGGTTAGTGATATGGGTCTCAGGGTTTGCCGTATTCACTGCCTTGCCTGCTTTGGGGAATTAAAGTCACAAGTGATGTTTTCCACTCGGGAGGGAGCGGACGTCCGTCTCAGATCTGGTTAATGGGTATTCTAACAAATAGAGGTAGGCTGTGTCAGGGAACTTTGCCAACAGTTTCACTCTTATGCAGTCCCGTCCTGGAAGAAATACCACCGGCGCATTTTAGCTAAGGCAGCTTTAAGATCATGCAACTCAAAATGGGCATCCGAGTTTGCTGATTAGCTTGCCAGGGTACGTGCACGCGGGCCCAGTCAGGTCCTCCGTACGACTGAGATATCTATTGCACAGAGTATGCGCAAGCTGTGCCCGTCGTTCCTTGGTACCTATGCAGAGCCCACCGGAGCTGCTTTGCGTCTCGCCTCTCGTTTGAGAAGGGTCAATGACGCTGCGAAAAAGACGCCATGTCCCCCGAGCTGATCTGATGAGCTGCGGCGTCGCAGCGGGCTATCCCAATTTGAATCTGAGAGCTGGGCAGCATACGCTGCAGCCTGCTCCGTGAGTTGGGCGATGCGATTGCGTGGTTTCCGATTAGTCTACTGCTTTTTCCACCGTTTTGTTAAACTGCGGCGCGCCTCCCACAAGTGCAGGAGGTGAGTGTCCACTGCGGGGATCTCTTCTGTGATTTGTAGTCTCGTAACGTGTTTTTTTCTGAAAGTTGTGTATGTGTTTAATCCATTCCGCGTAGTGGCTAGAAAATAGTACTGGAGGGATTGTCTCATTGCGGAACGGATGCCAATTGGTCAGCTTGGCTTGACCCCATTTCTTACGCGCTAGCTTTCCAGGAGTGTAACCCGGAGAAGGCAATGATCGCTGCCGAGAGAATCGCCCAAGTGCTCCCCAGGTAGCGTCCCTAGTATTTTTTACGAGACAGGGTCCGGACACGCGTCACGGGTTATTGGGTTCCCCACTCGAGTGGGGTACGCCGGATCCGTGAGCAGCGTGAGGCGCAGGGTGGAGATAAGCCCCCGCAAGCTTACGCCCTCTCTGGTCTTCTCGTAGTGATAGCCCCAGTGAAGGCTGGGTGCATTTAAGTCTCCAACGATCACTAAAGGATCTTTGTCAGCCAATTTGATCGCGCGAATAAAGATTTCACTGAAAGTTGCGCGCGGCTTACGTGGGGGACAGTAGATGTTTAGGATAGTATGTATGGACGGGTCACAGCGTCTGAGAGGCTGTACCTTGACCATTATTGTGTTCTTGTTCGGTACTGAAGTTTAAATCGACCCGAATCGCGGTATATGCCGTATTCACCAGGATGCACGAGGAGCCCCCCTCCCCCCCTTCCGGAAAGTGCTGTAGCCAGAGCACTTAACATCCACGCCGGGCTCCTGCAAAGCAAGCAGTGCTGGCATGTTTCCGAGGGACTGCAAGTAGAGCTTTAAGTGTGAACGTTTTTCCCAAGCTTTAAAACCCCTGCAGTTCCACTGCATAACATCCAATTTTTTGTAGGTTTCTAGGTCGGCTAGCCATCTTTAAGCACTTATATTACGGTGCGGGGGACCAGCGCGGGCCTGGAGCCGGTGCGGACCCAGGCAGGAGCCGCGCCGGCCCCACCGGGAAGCCGGCCCAGAAAAGCTTTCGTCCACTGCCTGACGGGAGGCTGTCTTGCGTTTAAGCTGTGGAGGGTGGCACTGAGTAGTGTTCTTAATTTGTGTGCTAACCCAGGGTTGCACTGCTTTAAGGACCGAGTCAGAGACCTGGGTCACTATTTCAGGACAGCTTGCGTTATTGCTGCCATGAACATGTCCTGGAGGGACTCGCGGACTGCCGACATGATTTGATTGGGGAGGGCTGCCACTCGCTCCTTCAATTGCTCGGTTTTACGTTCCAGGGACTCGAGGCGACCTGTGTGTCCGGTAGCGGAAACTGATCCAACTACCGTGTCCGCGCCCTGCCGCGAGACGCTAGTGAGGCAGGATGTTAGATCAACCGTCATCCCCGTCTTCGACATCGGCTCCCTGCACTGGCTCTGATTACCCGGCCTGTTTGGCTTCTAATTCCTGAATTTTGCGCGCCAGAGTTCAGTTCTAGCGCCTGAGCTCCCCTAACTGCTGCGGTAGGGCGGTCTCGGTAGGGGGAGGAAAAGGGGGGAGGGTCCGGAAGATTGCCCCACCCAAACTGCTCACCTGTGGTTGGACGGGTGTCAAGGGCGGGAAATCCATGCCCTTGAATACTGGGGGCCTCGATTTGGTTCCAGACTTTACATTGGTTGAGGGCCCAGTTTAGTGTTTCTTCGGTTCCGGCTTATTCGGCTTGGTGGCTGGTGCTTTCTTGGGGCCGGTCTTGGGCGCAGGAGCCTGCCCCTCCGCTGTCTTCGACTTGGATCTGCGAGGCGACCCCGACTTGATCCGCTTCCGAAACCGCCCGGGGCAACCGGGAGTTCCAGTCTGGTGGCCGCCGCCGCAGAGGAGGCAACTCGGAATGCATTGGTGGTCTTCTGGGCCGTAAGGAGTAGCAGCAGGTACCTGGACCCCGCAGCTTGTGCAGCGACCAGGCTGTGGTTGGTGGCAAGCATCTGCTCGATGGCTCACTGTGCCACAAAAGGGGGATGCAGGCACCCTCTTCTTATACAGGCGAACAGGGGGCCGCGCGCAGCTGTATAACACTGTCCGTGGCACCTTGGTTCCCCGCGAAGGTGATCACCACAACCGTAGTGTCCCCCCATCTTGCGCACAGATACTACATTTGGTTCAGCACTGACTTTTCTTCGCACAGTTTCGGACGCTTCGTCTTGAGAGACATACACGACGCCCCAACAGAACTTACCGGAGAGTTTGGGATGTCCCCGTAATGGTAGCTGACGGCGCCCAACCGGCAGCGTAAAGTACCGGAGGAGTTTCTCGGCGGCGTCTACTGATTTGAGCGTGCACACGCTCAAATGGGCCATACCGCAAGTCCCACACTTGTGACGGCTGCGATGATCCTGCGGACTGCAGCGCCAGCTTGTCCAGGAGCAAAAGTTGCCTTGAGGTCGAGCGTCTCTCGCGGTTTCAGTACCACTATGATGTGTTTTTCGATGCGTGGCGTGTTACGCGGCCGCCACTGGAATTGCTTGACGCTCTTCGAGGCGACGCTCGGTGCGTTCTTGCCCTGCGCATGCTCAGAGCGAGACACTGCGTGTTGCTTGGCTGCAATAGCCCCGGCGTCTCTCGAGGCCACCGCCGAGTTCTTTCCGCGCCAGACGCGGATCATATCCTGGAGGTATTCTGCCTCGGTGGGTAGAGGTGCATCGGTTTGATCGGTGTCCATGCTGACGATCTGTAGGGACTCCGGGTCGTAACCGGTGACGATTTGGAGCCGCCATAGCCAGGGAAGGCCCGGGCAGGGCCATCGCGGCCCTTACCGCTGTTAGGCTTAACTCCGCGGCGGCGTGGCGAAAGCTTCGAGCGACCGAAAAAAGGTCAGAAGGCGGCCCACATTGACAGACGTGGTGTCCACGGTTACCGCTGACGTTTCTGCAGACGATGCTAGAAGGCTTGCAAGGGGACGAGTTCAAGAAACGCGAATAATTGCGATCTTTCACGGAGCCGACGTGATATGCGAACGCTCCCGTCACTCGACGCCAGCGCCCCCCCCCCCCTACCACTCATCAGACTTTTGTTATCTCACTGAGTCTATTCCAAACATTAACTCTTCACCACCTTTTTTTTGTGTATGCTGTTACGTTCTCACATTTTTTATTCGCTCTTATATTTATATTTTCTTACCGATCGATTGGACACACGTAGGAGGTTTTCATAAACGATTCACGGAATAGTTCATGTTTGTTTGAACAATATTTAGAGCTTAGCAGTGCGTGTGTGTGCCTTGTTTAGACACCAATCGCAGTATTAGGGCGAAAGCCTTTAATGTCTCATGCTCACGTCCGTCCGGTGTCCGTCCGGCGTCCGGTGTCCGTCCATCCGGTGTCCGTCTGTCCGTCCGTCCGGTGTCCGCCCGTCTGTCCATCCGTCCATCCGTCTGTCCGTCCGTCCGTCCGTCCGCCCGGTGGTCGTCCGTCCGTCCGGTGTAAGTCCGTCCACACCCCCCACTGCGCATGCGCGAACCCATTAAAAATAATAAAAATAAAAAAACCTCTCCACCTCTCTCTCCTCTACGCATCCCTCCCCGCGGAGGCCACACCCTCACTGCGCATGCGCGTCCCCCTCCCTCTCTCCCCTCCTACGCTCCCCCCTCTCTCCTCTAGGCATCTTTGCCCGCGGCGTCCACACCCCCACCGCGAATGCGCGTCATCCCCTCTCCTACGCTCCCCCCTCTCTCGCCTCGCGACGCCGACGCAGGCAGCGTCTGCTAGCGAGTTTCTCGGTTGAAAAAACCGACTGCTCGCGCTGCACAACCGTTCACTGGCCACCCCGTATATATGGCAATGGATCTTGACCTGCAAGGTGGTGCCGGTGGGGGATTTCTCCTGTGCGTTGTGGAACGATAAAAAATTTGCAGCGTGCGCGTTAACTAAAAGTGGACTGCGGGTCTCTGTGTCCAGTCCGAGTCTTCTGTCTCTCATTGCGCATTGGCAGTGATTGGGATGTTCCAGTAGGAAACACCGGTCCATCACTGCGTGCTTTGCGCCCCCCCAGGTTTCTCTCCTGTGCAAGGCTGCGATGAGCGCCAGCGTCAACGCCGCCGCCAGTGTAAGCGTTAGAGCCCGCTGCTTCGCATCTACACATCGTTCCCTTTAGCGAGAGATGGTGTAATCTTTAAGACGAAAGCCTTTAATGTCTCATGCTCACGTCCGTCCGGTGTCCGTCCGGTGTCCGTCCGACCTCCGTCCGGCGCCCGTCCGTCCGTCTCTCCATCCATCGGTCTGTCTGTTCATCCGTCCGTCCGTCCGTCCGTCCGTCCATCCGAGCTCTGGCACGGAGCCAGGTGGCCGCCGGGATGCGCAGACGGAACGCCGGTCGCGTCGGACTCTATAGCGCTCGCGCTTTGCTTGCGTAGCGTCGCTGGGCCCAGAGTTTGCAATCATTCTGACGGACGCCGTGTAAATGGACCCAGGCGTTCACGGAATACACTTTCCAATTTACAAAGGGTCCGTCAATTTAAGAGCTGGAACGCGGATGGCGTTTGCACGATGCGCAAAGCGCGAGAAAATACTAACGCATGCGGCCGGAGGAAGATGAGTCTCGCGTCTCGCTGCGATTTGCGGTAAAAAATTAAAGAAGAAAACACGCACCCATTCGGTTTGTGTCTTATCACACTGAGAGTGTAAAAAAAAAGACATGGCATAATCAGTGGAATGGCCACACGCTTTCGCCGAACACATTTGGAATGTACAAAGTGTCCTCCAATTTTTTTTGTTCCTTTTTAAATGCGAAGCATTTCTTAGCGAACTTCGGCGACTTTGAGCGTATCTACCTATTATTGCGATAGCAATTATATGGACACTCGCGGCTGGTTTTCGCCGTCGGCGTCATTTGCCGTATATGTATATATATAACCGGGCCCGCCCGTCGTTCGTGAGCGTGAAAAGACGCGAGGGGGGGGGGGGTCCCTCGAGCGACCTTCGATTTTACGAGCGGGGGGCGCGCGCGTTATCTCCCCTTCTCGGCGCCCGACAGCGGGCGGGGGGGGGGGGGGGCGACGTTCGATTTTACGAGCGCGGGCGCGGGCGCGCGCTTTATCTCCCCCTTTTCGGCGGCCGGGCCGGCGTACCCTTCTACGTGCTGCGCTTTCAACGCGAAGAGAATTCTCTTAAACAAGCGTTTTCTAGAGTTGCGTGAGATCGGATCCAAAAAGAGTTAGCTGCCAGCCTCACTTCGTATAACATTACAATTTTTTGCTATCGCATCCATTGCTTCACCCTTGCGGTGAAACTGTGACTTTTTTATCTAGCTATCTATCTAGCCGCCTACGATATTGTGCTCTCCTGGCCGTATCGTTAATGGGAGTTATACCAAATTTGGTATGGCATAACATGACTGTATGACGAATATAAATGGCTGGTCATATCATGAAAATTATGACAAACTTGTCATGAAAAGTATGAATTACATGCCACGCTCATGGCGCACTCGCGGCCGTTTCGTTAGCTTGATATACACCAAACTTGGGAGTGAGTGACATGACTGTATGACGAACATAAATGACAAGTGGTAATATGGAAATCATGACTTGTTATGTGCGACATAACTTCCATGCCACGCTCATGGCGCGCTCGCGGCTGTTTTGTTACTTGATATACACCAAATTTGGTGTTGACTGACATGACTGTATGACGAACGTAAAAGACAAGTGGTAATCTGGAAATCATGACATGTCATGTGCGACATGACTGGCATGCCACGCTCATAGCGTGCTCGCGGCCGTTTCGTTAGTTTGATATACACCAAGCTTGGTATTGAGTGATATGAGTGTATAACGAGCATACGTGGGAGGTGGTAATATGGAAATCATGACATGTCATGAGCGACTGACTTGCATTCCAGGCTCATGTCCCGCTCGCGGCCGTTTCGTTTGCTTGATATACACGAAATTTGGTATTGAGTGACATGAGTGTATACCAAGCATAAGTGGCAGGTGGTAACATGAAAATCTTGGCATGCATGTCATCTACAACGCCATTTACATGCCACGCTCATGGTGCGCTTGCGTGCAGTTCGCTAGCTTGATATACACCAAAATTGGTATTGCGCGACGTGACTGTATGATGAACATAAATGAGAGGTCCTAACATGTAAAACATGACATGCAAATTATGTAAAGCATGAGTTACTCCTTCCTGGCTGCTTCGCATTACATCGATTCCCACAGTGCGTGGGATCTGCCGGCTTTTTTCTTTCTCCCAGTGCTATCATGAATAATTCGGGCTACTGAGATGCGACATCCCATCCACTCCCTTGCCAAACGCTTCATTAAGTTGTTGTTTGATAACTAGCATTATTTCCAAAATAAACTTAAAATTCTTTAATACGGCTGTAGCAGGTTCACTTGGCTAAACCTAGTTCTACTGTAATATTTAAAGTTACTATTGTTAGAGTGCTTTGTTTTATTTTTAAGGCTTATGATTCATTTGACAGTGACAACTCCGACGGCGCTATTCCTAATTTATGTGTTAAAAAGATTCTGTAAACCATGGGTGCGTTTGAAAAGTGTTCACTTCGTGTTCTTTTGCATGTTCACTGAGTGAATAGTGGGACTATTGATGAACGTGAATACTTTTAAATCAATATTGTCATGTACTCTAAATTAAGATTTTAAATGCCACCTTTCGTCGATCTTTCCTCGCTCACGCATCTTCTAGACTCTGTTGGCTTCCACTGGCAACTCGTTTAAACATATGCACATATGAATGTTGCCTAAATACATGTGTTTTTTCCAGGCACTGTTAAAATGATAAAAGAGTGCGTAACCACCGCGGTGGCTTACTGGATGCGGTGCTCAGCTGCTGATTCAAAAGACGGGGTTCGATCGTGGCCATGGCAGTCGCATTTTTACGGAGAACAAATCGTAGAGGGCAGTCTAAGTTATCTAGACTTGCGCATACGGCGTGTTGAGTAGCTGTGGGACGTTAAACGCCATAAACCAACCAACAAACCATTAACAGTGTGTGTATGAGCATGCTTCAGTAGAATGATTGTAACCAACTGCTAACAGACTGTATTAAGCCAGAGGTTACTACATGGTTGACAAAAGGCACACGGACAGCCTTTCTTTTGAAATAATGTTACTAGGGTGTCAAATGAACAGTGCTGACTGGACTGCGAGGTCACCAGACAGCCCATGAACATCATTCTGTTCTTATTTGGCGGCCGATGGCAGCCAGAGCGTTCACAGAAAGTTGGCAAAGTATAAAGACAGTTGGTAGACACTCTTTTGATGGTTTGTAGGCTCTAGTAACAACTGTCTAGACAGTCAAGTTAACGCCACCAGTAATTTTTGTTAGGGCAGACATAAAGGCGCCATGACACGGTCACCCAATAATTGGTGGTTTTTAGTGAAGTGTAGACGTCGAGTGTCTATTATGCATACATATACGCGAAAAAATGGGTTGTAACAGAATATTTCAGCCCAAAATAGCCCTAGAAGTCACCGGCTATGCCTACTATAGCCGTTTTGCCATGGTGTATGTGATGCATATGGAGCGGAGCCGTCTTATGCAACCAAACCAGGCAGCTAACCACACTCGATCTACGTGTTGCTGCTGCGCCGCGGTGGCGCTGTTTCAGTCTCTGCAAATCGATTAATTCTGATGCCAAGCGGAACAAAGATAAAGTAGATCGACTGAACGCGCAGCTGACCACGGGACAAAACGGCTCGCCCAAAAGCAGGCGCTCGCCAGCAAACACTTTCTACGTCACATCTCGCGAGCTCACCAGCTTTGCCCATCCTTCTGTCCACTTGCGTGGTTATAAACACATTGAATTATAAACTACGTGCACGACCCAATGCGCTAAAATTTCACCAGGTTATTTGTGAACGCACCAGGTTCAATCATAACTTATCTTTAGTGACAATAGTGTGATCAAAATAACATAGTCAGTAAACTGCTTCGCGTTTGATTATGGATTCGAGATCTCTCGACCTGCTAGTTTTTGTGTGTGTGTGAAGGCGAGCGTGAGAATTTTAGTTTGAGTAGATGAGTGCAAAATATGCTAGAAGCTTTACCGGATGTCGAAGGAGGCGGACATTGTGGCATAGTTAGAAGAGCACATAACTGGCTTCATTGCTATTGCTAGCAATGTGTGCATACCTTACTGTTCTTTAGTCTTTGCCATCCTCCTTTATTTTTGTTCAGCGCTGGAAAGTTATTAATCTCAGTATTCCGGCTACCCTAGCTAAGAAGTTTCGGTAATTGCAGAAGCCAACACTTTGGTTTTTTGTTGTGATGTGAGGACATACATTTCATAACTATAGTCCAAGAAAAAAAAAGAGCGATTTCACTTTATTTGGTGAGTACTGATTTTCTACAAATATACCTTTCCTTAAAGACACACGTTAGCACTCTATTGTGATCCCTATATTTTCACCGGAGAGTCGTTGAAGGCGCACGTCCGTATCTGTATCTTTCGAGAGATATATGTGGGAAGTCAGGACTCATCGAAAGGAGTAACAGGTAGTCTTTTTTTCTTAGAGTGTAGGTCCGACGTACTTTGTAGAAAATCATGACTACCACTGACGAGAAGACAGTGCCGACGTTTCGTTTACGCTTAGAGGCATCAACTGGCTGCTACACAGGGTTCAGTGAAAATAAGGCCGTACGTTATCGTAAGGATATATTTACTGTTATTAATGGGACGGTAAATGGCGCAGTCATCAGCCAACGCATGAATTGTAGAGGAGAAACGGTGGGGTAAGTCGTTAACGTATATCAAGGAAAGCGGCACGCCGGACGCAACAGGCATAGAAAGAAAGATACTCTAAGGCAAATTCGGGGGCTTTATGTTCGAGGAGTGTGATATGATTATGAGGAACGCCGTGCGGAGGGTCTATAGACTGATTGCTACAAACTAGGAGTGTTTAATGGAAACCTGAATTTTGGGTTTTTCATTCCAATACAGGCGCGCCCGCCGTAGCTTGGAGTTGAACCCACTTTCTCGACCCAAGCAGCTCTACACATTTACGCCTAAAACAGCGCGCATGGTGCCGCTGCTTGATGAAAACCAACCATGAACTCACCACAACGACTTGGTCCGAGTAGTTGGCAAGTGCATCTTGGATGACCTCGTACACCGAACACGGGGGGTATCTCGACACTGGGAAAAGGAGAGTATACCACGCCGTTTTCCACCCGCGCTTTCATGGTCTTCAACGGACGTGTTCGAAGCTGCAGCGCTCACTTTCAAACAACAAATATTTTATTTCCCTGGCACAGGCACGGAAAATCGTGTGTTTAAATTGAACGAGCGAAAAGATGTCTGCGGCGAGGTATGCTTTAATACCACGATTGCATCGAAACACAGCACAAGGCAAATTTAATAGAGAAAATTTAAAATTAATAAAGATAAGCGAAGTAAGACCAACGCAACCATGCGCGACTGTGACGTCAGAACACCTGCGATCTATGCGCCCGAACAGCTGCTGCTCTGCATGAGGACTTTCGAACATAATCCCACTTTACAACCGTTCATATCTCTTTTTTTACTGCGTTTTTCTTTCATTTCATTTCTTTAAATTCTTCATAGAGCGTCATGACTGTAGAGAAGCAATACTTTTCAAAGAAGTACGCATCTTATGAAAATGTTTTGTGTAAGGTGCAGACGCTTGGATAAACATCCATTTATGATATGAAGGGGCAGATTCTCGGTCTTTATTTTTAGTTGTCATTTACAACCTTTACGTCACTAATGGTGATGTGAAAGCTGTAGATGAGGTACCGATTAGCTTATCAACATCACTTTTTTTGTTAGCACACTTTTATATCGTTTCCCATTTACAATATCATCGTTCGCACAATATGATAGAAAACGGGTGAATAACGGTTACCACTACGTTGCATTCCATTGGGAAAATGTTAGCTTGCTTGCCAGAACTGTTCAGGATTTAAAACAGAACACACGCGCTAAGTAGGTATAGATATTGTTACGGAGTGATGAAGTGAACGAAGACGAAGAGCCAGAGAGGTTGATAGGCGCGAGTGTGTTGGTCAGCCATCTTGACTCTTCCCTGTAAGATATACGCTACCTACCCCGTAACAATATGGTAGAACTTTAGAAAGCAGATGGTACTGCGGAGTTGGTATGGGGGGAGGGAGTAAGCTGGCATACTAGTACGACCAGCCGCATTGAAACAATGTATTCAAAATTTCACCGTTTGAATTACAATGCGAAGCGCCATGTGAGCCCTGCTTCCTACGAGAGCGTTACCTAACGATAGCTGTTTGCGTAAGCGGAAACAGCTTAGCACTGCGTGACAGTGAACTCATGTCAACAATTGCTCATTCTGGCGCGCCACAGCTGCATTTATCAGGTTGCCAGCTGCGGATAACGTAGTATTGAACGCCAAACGCTGCAGGCATAGTCGTGTGCGTGGTGGGATGGGGAGAGTGTGGTCACCCCCTCTACTCATCTAAGGTAGCCTCCAAGCCTGCCCTGCAGCTTTGCTAGGTCGAATTTGTCCCGCCATTGCTTAATGCGCTGAGGGCCATACAGCTCTTTGATAATAATGGCGGCTGAGTATCCCTGATGTTGCATTTCGAAAACTGTTTATTGGCCACCGTTACCCCTGGAAAGCAGGGGACCAAAGACAAGGCCGTTTTGAGCAGCACGTAATAAGTTCATTTTCATATTTCGTTATAGATTGCCAAGCTTGCCTTCTCTCGGACTCAACCAGTGAAAGGAAAACGGGTGCCTGGGTGGGGGGGGGTGGTGGTGGGGGGGCAGCCACTAGGCGTAGCCACACTTTGCTACCCCAAGTGGAGAACCGTGCCCACGCCTATCGTTAGAAAAAATGCGATCAAGCATCCACGATGACATTTAAAAAATGTTCGTCGCCCGATTCGCTACATGTCGACTAGTGAACTTACATTGGCGGAATGAAGTTCTTTGCCGCATACATTGATTTATATATCGTATGGGTCCGAAATAATTCGCTAAAATTAAATCATACATTGCCGGTATTAAGCAACTCCTGTACTCTTAGAAAAATAACGAGCATATGTGTGGTTCTTTTCTGAGAGTTCAGACTTTCCACGTATACGACTAACATTAAAGACGCACGTGATGAAGACAAAGATGAAAAGAGGGAAGAGAGCGCGCACCGGCCGAGTTATTGCATTGCAGGCGCTAGGGTCAGCTGTGCGTTGGAAAGTAGAGACCGCTCATGATGATTGCTTCTTGTCGATGCTCAATATGGCCAAAGTGGGTGCGTCGTTTGGAGTGGAATGACCCAATGGCGATTGAGCTTTGCCGTCGCTCGGCTCTAAACAGTTTAACGTCTCCATGAACCACCGGTAATACTGGAGCAGCCTTCAGTAATACCGATTGAGCATGGCAACTTTCAACTGTATTGAGCCGAACCAGCGCAGAACTCAATCGCAATCAGCCATGTAACTCGGCAGGTTCAACTGCCACTTCTATCTGAACGACGGCTATCTTTTTATCAGAGACCGGGGAACTCAGTCAAGACGCGCCGACTGATAAACTGCAGCATCCGGATGTGAGTCCAGTGCGGATGATCGTTGTCCAAAAGAGTTATTGCTGAAGCTCCGACTAAGGCGTTCCTGCGGCCACAGCTGATAACAGTACTAAACATTGTAGGGTATGTCGGCATAACACATTGCATGTGGGGTATAATTTGACGAAGGTACAATTTTGGAAGGCCATAGGGAAATAAAAATATGTTGGGTCTTTTTCTACATTACACGGCAAATAAGACGCAGCATATCTTTCGTAAATATTTTAGGCTGTTATTTGCCTTTCTTGAACTGCAGCGCTCATTTGTATAGAGAGACGCAAAAAATAAAATATAAAGGAAACACAACAAGAGACGTTTATCTGTTCGTTTCTTTCTACCTTCGAGCCTGACGTCTGCGCATCGCTGTCGGCCCCGGAGGACAAGGCTTTCGCTTCGTTATACTGCACTAGTACACTCAAGCTTCAGGAAGCACCGGATCCATTCACTGCTGGCTTCAACGCTGTTAAGCGAATCCCTTTGACTCGCGCGATGCCAAGCGCTCTCGTGCACAGCATCTCCGTCGAAATTGCTTAGCCCTTGCACCGCGTATCTATTGTATGTACGGCCGAGACGCCTTGTGCACGGCATCTAACTTTTGCCTACGAAGAACGAAGAAAAAAAAAGGCAGAAAAAAGCCGGCAGATCCCACGCACTGTGGGAAATCGATGTAATGCGAAGCAGCCAGGAAGGAGCAAATCATGCTTTACATAATTTGCATGTCATGTTTGACAAGTTACGACCGGTCATTTGTGTTCGTCATACAGTCACGTCGCGATATACCAATTTTGGTGTATGTCAAGCTAGCGAACTGGACGCAAGCGCACCATGAGCGTGGCATGTAAATGGCATTGTAGATGACATGCATGCCAAGATTTTCATGTTACCACCTGCCACTTATGTTCGTTATACAGTCATGTCACTCAATACCAAATTTTGTGTATATCAAGCTAACGAAACGGCCGCGAGTGCGCCATGAGCGTGGAGTGCAAGTCATGTCGCACATGACAAGTCATGATTTCCATATTACGACTTGTCATTTATGTTCGTCATACAGTCATGTCACTCAATACCAAATTTGGTGTATATCAAGCTAATGAAACGGCCGCGAGCGCGCCATGAGCGTGGCATGCAAGTCATGTCGCACATGACAAGTCATGATTTCCATATTACCACTTGTAATTTATGTTCGTGATAGAGTCATGTCACTCAATACCAAATTTGGTGTATATCAAGCAGTAGCATAGCCAGAAATTTTTTTCGGGGGGGGGGGGGGGTTCAACCATACTTTATGTATGTTCGTGCGTGCGTTTGAATGTGTGCGTGCATATATACGCAAGCAATACAGAAAAATTTCGGGGGGGGGGGGTTTGAACCCCCCCCAACCCCCCCCCCCCCCCCCTTGGCTACGCCACTGATATCAAGCTAACGAAACGGCCGCGAGCGCGCCATGAGCGTGGAGTGCAAGTCATGTCGCACATGACAAGTCATGATTTCCATATTACCACTTGCCATTTATGTTCGTCATAGAGTCATGTCACTCAATACCAAATTTGGTGTATATCAAGCTAACGAAACGGCCGCGAGCGCGCCATGAGCGTGGCAGTGCAAGTCATGTCGCACATGACAAGTCATGATTTCCTTATTACCATTTGTCAATTATGTTCGTCATACAGTCATGCCAGTCAATACCAAATTTGGTGTATATCAAGCTAACGAAATGGCCGCGAGCGTGCTATTAGCGTGGAATGCAAGTCATGTCGCTCATGAAGTCATGATTTTCATATTACCACTTGTCATTTATGTTCGTCATACAGTCATGTCACTCAATCCCAAATTTGGTGTATATCAAGCTAACGAAACGGCCGCGAGCGCGCCATGAGCGTGGCATGTAAATCATACTTTTCATGACAAGTTCGTCATGATTTTCATGATATGACGAGCCATTTATGTTCGTCATACAGTCATGTTATGCCATACCAAATTTGGTATAAATCCCATAAACGATACGGCCAGGGGAGCACAAAGTCGTAGGCGGATAGATAGATAGATAGATAGATAGATAGATAGATAGATAGATAGATAGATAGATAGATAGATAGATAGATAGATAGATAGATAGATAGATAGATAGATAGATAGATAGATAGATAGATACGCTCAAAGTCGCCGAAGTTCGCTAAGAAATGCTTCGCATTTAAAAGAAAGCTTCGGAACTTTTCGCACCACACGATGCGTGTACGACTGCTAACCTTCTCAACAATCAAAGCTGCGGTAATACACGGGCACTTTTTAAATACATTTCCTGGCAGATCTTTTTTATAGAAGTTCTAGATGCGGATTTTACATGGGTACGACCATTGCGCGCGTATATGTAGTACGTGTTGAAACAGACGCCATGGGGAAGGGCCGACCAACAAAATAAAGCAATAAAGGTCCAAAAGAAAATTAACCAAATGTTGTTGGGAAGAGGAACGAGCTCAGGCCGTTCGGGTGCGACGTGACCAGCCTGACCAGTTCTTGGCAATTGAAGCTGAGGGATGGGACACAGAGTGCGTGATTCATCACTGTCATACGCTGAGGCTTCACTTACAGTCTCGGCTCCCAGCGGTCTCTACGAGCACGCAGGAAATTGTGTTTAAGCGTATTACTGCGACATAATGCTGAGAACGAGTCGCAGAAATTTCACCGGTATGGTCATCAGACATAATGCTCTTTAAAAACGAAGCTCAAGCTTCCTTTATTTGTGATGCGACTCGAGCCTTTTCGTGCCGTCCAAGCAGCGAAGTACTCCTTCGGCTATCTGCTCGAAGGAGGGGCCTTTATGAAGAATTCATTCACAGATATCTCGGTCCATACCCTGTTCTTGAAGGAGTGTTTGCTGTGAACTATCATGTCGCATTCTGGTAAGCACGGCTATTGACCTCACGACGTCGTCGAAGCACTGAAATTGTCCACATTCATTGCCTCAGGCCGCACTCTTGCTTGCTTGCTGCTTTGACCGCTTAAGTGGAAAAGTTAAAAAAAAAAATGAAGGTAGCTTCGCACTTCTGCCACGCCTGAAGGAAGTGCGAAGCTGGGCAGCCTTCTTTGTTTCCTTTCGGTTTTATCTTTCTTTTCTACACTGTTTGTTGCTTTTTGCATTTTCCAGCTTTTGTCTTTATTTCTATTTATTTCTATTTTTATTCCTATTTCGTTTCCTTCCTTTCTCTTTCTTCCATTTTATCGCTCGCTTCCTCTTTTTCTCAATTTTTTACGTGGCTTTATTTAAAGGGACACTAAAGGTAAATATTAAGTCGACGTTGATTGCTGCAATAGCGGTCCAGAAACCTCGTAGTGCTAATTTCGTGCCAAGGAAATGCTTATTTTAAAATAAAATCACCTTTTAGTGGCCCGCACAGCGTTAGAGCGCTTCAAATCACCCGCGTCACCCGCTTGAAACGGAACTCCTGACGTAGCAGTTGCATTGCCCAATGTTATTCGCCTTTACTGCGCAGCCGCCGACACTAGCAGCAGCACAGCGAAAGTAGCGAGAGCCACAGCAGCAACAACGGCCATTGAACAATTTTCTGCCATGGCCTCCGAGATGGCGGGCGCGCGGCGGGTTTCTCTCCGGCCGTCCCAATCGCACGGAGAGAGCGTATTTCCCGAGGTGGGCGTGGCCCACTCTTTTCTCCGCACCGCGGCGCACTTACTTGGGATCTTATAGAGTGCCTCGATGCGCTCGTTCGCCTCCGCTCCGTTCAGAGTGGAGACAAGCGCGTCGTCTGCTACAGCGGTCGCCATTACTGATCCCAATCGTCAGTGCGCGCACTGCCAGCGCGCGTATTCGCAGCCTCTTGCTCACGAGTAATGACACTTTGGGCTGGCTTTGCCTTTGCAAACGCATAATCATTCACGGATGTTGCTAGTTATAGGTTTGTAGGCACGTATCACAGCAATTAATCGAATGTTTCGCGCCTAAAGATGTTGCAGGACGTAATGACCCTCACCGCCGGCGCGGCCGCTGGCTGCGGCTGAGTAGTGCACAGCTGCTTTGGATCATTGAAAGCTGGAGGTATCACTATTCACTTTTATACTTTGCGGGTGTATATGTTCGTTTATTTATTTATTTTTACACCGCATACACACAGCATTTCCCAACATGCATCAGCAGTGATAAATTTGCTGACGTGAGAACCCTAAGGTTTAAATTACTCGTTGTTTAGCTAAATCTTAAAGCGAATAGAATTCGCGCGCAGGTTCCGAGGCTGCTGTTTTATGTGACCGATTGCCGGATATATTCGCCCTCGTGTCCTCCTATTGAATGCTTATTTAAAATACGGCTGCATTTCCCATTTCGAGAAAATACCAGCGAAAATGCGGTAAGCATCACAATGTCGTTTAGAGATCGCAGCGGAAACGACTCTACTCTGTGATGCTTCAGTTTTTAGGAGCGAAGCTCCTTAGGCTCTCACGATGTCCGTTGTCACGGTCGGACCGAAACACAGCTGTTACATATACCGTACAAAGAGCGTTCATAGCACGCGTATGATTTAAAAATAGACCGTACTCTGTCCATCGTCCGTGCATATATCCGTCCATCCGTCCGGGCGTCCATCCGTCCCCCCCGTCCGTCCATCTGTCCGTCCGTGCGTGCGTCCATCCGTCCGTGTATCTATCCGTGCGTCCATCTCTCCGTACGTCCGTGGATCCGTCCATCTGTGCGTGCGTGTGTCCATATCTGTCCGTCCTTTATACTAGTCGGCGACTTCAACGTAGACAATATGGACCTTTGGACCCTAGCTTCGCTCCGTCATCAGCATTCACTTCGTGGATCTACAGCCATTATTTTCAGCGCCGCAAATTCCGCGTTAAAATTAATGACCGTGTATGGTACACAAAAAGCGTTCCTACAGGGAGGTAATTCTGGAAAGTTATTCCACCGGATAACGAAAAAATTTTTTTATGTATTTGTCGTTCTTGTTCCGCAAGAAAACACAACTCGGAGTGAATAGTTGCAGTTCATTACAGACGCGGCAATATTCATAATCACACGTTCATGCATCAAAAAAAAAAAGAAGAAGAAGGAGGAGATGCCCGCGACAGCGAAAGTACGATTTCGAAGCACACCCCGAAAACAACGCCAAATTTATGAGAACGGTTCTCAACGTTCGAGGCACACACACGCAGTCAAAACCACACACATAACTTGTAATGGTGTTGCTAGTAATATACACGCCGTTTTAAAAATCATCCCAAAAGTACCCAACGTGCTTGCAGTACTCACGCTGCATAGACGAGAGGCACTCGTCGGCTGCCACTTGTCACGCTTTATTATCATTGTCCATAAAAGTATTTTTTTAGGATCCCTTGGGAAAGAAAACATCTTCCATCCATTCCTAGAATGGTTCGTGCACTGTGGCACGCAACATCCAGTCATCTTGCGGGACTCGCGACGAATCAGACGGGCGAGAAGGCGGCAGGCGCCGCGTGCACGCTTAAAAAGAGCGCGGCGTGGGGTAAAACATGGCGGACGCGCGAGGCGAGGCGGCGTCGACCCTTTCAAAGAATGGCCACACTCTAAGCGGGGGCGCGCGCATCGAGGCACTCTAGGATCTTACTTGAAGGTCGAGAGGACATTGCGAGAGGACGGACGTGTTTTTCGTGGGCTCCGGAATGACAGCGACAGATAAGTTTTTTCTGCATGATTCGAGCTTGCTTTTATTAGTTATATGAGTACATAAGCCACTAGATTGAAGATTAATTGGGGTTACAACTTTGTACTGTTTCTTGTGTGACAGTCGCCTGGCTTTTTTTTTTTCGGCCACCACGTGGCTGAAGGGTACACAGGTGCTTTGAAGCATACTGGCGGAGTTTTGCGGTACCTTTTGGCTTTGAGTGTATGTAATCCGAAGTGTCAACGATCTAGCCATGGTCAAAAAGACCGTAAAGTGTTCAGGGTGCGGAATGGGATGGAAAATAGAGGATGACAAGGCAGAACAAGCTGACGCCAAGTGTAAGCAATGTGAGTTAGAGGCGAAAATGGAAATAATGATGACTGCCCAGAATGAGCTCAAGGTAAAAATCGCCGAGCTGGAGAATGCGTTGGCGACAGAGCGAGAAAAAACGATGGCTATGGGAGAAAGGCTTAAGTCAGCTGAGGAAGGGTTAGCGAAGGCAGTCATGGTGAACAAGGAAGCAAGCGACGGCGGGAACAGGGGGGGCCTCAACCCCCCATAGTGGGAGACGCGAAGGTGGAGACAGGTTTGGGGAAGACAGGTGCAGGGGGCACAGGACCCAGTTTCCGCGAGGTAGTTTTGGGGATGGGAGGGAGAAAACAGCGGCGGTTACGCGAGCTGGTGACCGAGGCAGTGGCCAGGTGCGGGACAGCCCAGCAGAAAAGTCGGAGCACGTGATAATGGCCGGGGACTCGAATTTAGCTAGATGCGCAGAAGCAGTCAAGGAAAGGGTGAGAGGCGACAAACGAGTTTTAAAAGGGACGTTCCCGGGACGTAGGCTGGGATCAGTGATGAGACAAGCTAGCGCAGAACTCGCAACTAAAGCTAATGGGCGTAACCTCGTGATAATTGCGGGAGGTCTAAACGACGTCTTGAATGAAGAATCAGCCGAACTAGCGACCACATTGGCGAAAGGGGTCGATGACATGCGCGCCATTTCCCCTCAGGTGCAGATAGTGGTATGCACAATACCGGAGGTACCGGTGCGTGACGGCAACCTGCAAAGAGCGGTTGTCGACGCAAACAAAGAGATATGGCAGATAAGTCGAGAGAAAGGCATCGAGGTAGTGGAAATAAAGCAGAGAGGTGCACAGGTGGGGTGGTTTTCGAAGAGACGGAATACACTTCAATAGGAGGCTTGGTCATGAGGTGGGTTGGCGACTTGCAGGTCGCGCAGTAGCTTTTTTGGGGGGGCACGCGGGCCCTTCGGTGTCCAGGGTAGCGTGTAATGAGGACAACAACCAGGGGGACTCTGTGACAGGTAGTATAGCGAAAAACCAGAGAAAAGGTAAAAGAAGGGAGAAGGCGCGTGTCGCAATTGGTTACATTAACATGCAGGGTGGCAGAAAAAAGGCAAAATGGTTAGAGATTGAGGGACAGTTTAAACAAGGAACAGATAGGTGTTTATGCGGTTACAGAAACACACCTTAGAGACTTGGAAGAGCCACCACATATTGACAATTACATTTGGGAAGGATGCAACAGGATCATATCAGAAAGGAGAGGTGGGGGGTGTTGGAATGCTAATTCATAGCAGAGCAAAATGGGATAGAGTGAAGCAAACGTGTTCAGAGCACCTGTGGGTTTCGGGCACAGTAGGTGGAAAGAAAACGTGGCTAGGTGTAGCTTACTTGTGGACGGGGAATAACTGCAGAGAAAAGAATCTGGAGATAGTGAAATGCATAAGCACCGATATTAAAGAATTTGGTCATGATGCCGAAATAATCCTTCTAGGGGACATGAATGCTCACATACATGACCTTGACGGATATTCAGACTCCAATGGCAAGTTATTGCTAGATCTCTGCGAGCAACATAGTCTTGAAATAGTTAACGCGGGGCCTAAGTGTGAGGGACAGATCACGTGGGAAGTCGGAAACAGGCAATCGAGCATTGATTATTGTCTCATGACAGAAGGAATCTATGACAAACTTAGAGAGATGAGAATAGACGAGGAAGGCATTAACAGCTTGGGTAGTGATCATAAACGCATAACATTACAAATGGGATATAAAACTGAAAATAAGAACCTAGAATCGAACATTGGCAGCTCGTATTTAAATGAGAAACAAATAACTAATATAGCCGCAAGAGTCGAGGAAGAAGTAGACAAACTGCCAGTCAAAGACTGGAAGTATAGTGAGCTGCTACATGTAATCACGAAGGAAATAGAAAAAGAGAAGAAAACTATTTCTTGGAAAGGAAAGAGAAAGCCAAAAAGTTGGTGGAACAAAGAAATCCGGGATGCGATCGAGAAGCGACGTGAGGCATCACGGCAGCACAGACAGGCAAAAAAGGTGAAGCGGCCACAGGATGAAGTCAACCAAGTATGGGAAATATATTTAGAGCAAAAATCCATTGTGCAGAAATTAGTCGAGGCAAAAATTAAAGGCGAAAGTGAACGCTGGATGACAGAGATTCGCGAAAAGAAGAAGGCCGCGCCTAGGATATTTTGGAGCCACCTAAAAGCGCTAGGTAGGAAGTCTGTAACAATGCAACAACATATGGTAGATGAAGAAGGAAATCAATTGGAAGGGTATGAAGCGCTAGGTTACATCCGAAAGGTAACAGCCGATTCGTTTAAAAAGGTCGCCCAGGGGATTCCCCCGGTGAGTAAAAGTATACAGAAGAGTACAACCGAGGAAGATGTAGTACTTGAGAATTTCAATTGGAAGAAGGCCGAAGGAAAAATTCCTAAGCGCACTACTCCGGGCTTAGATGGGGTTCCCATCAGCCTCATTAACGAACTAGGACAGAGCACTAAAGAAGCACTGCTGAAAGCCGTAGAAAAGTGCTTACAGGAGAGGGAAATACCAGACAGTTGGCGAAAAAGTAGAATGAACGTTAATCTATAAAGGCAGGGGAGAAAAGGATAACATTCGCTCGTATAGACCGCTAACCATTACATCGGTGCTATACCGGTTGGCGATGCAGGCAGTAAAATTAAAAATAGAAACGTGGGTAGAGCAAAATGATATTTTGGGAGAACTCCAGAATGGATTCCGAATCGACAGGCGGTTAGACGATAACCTGTTTGTTCTTACACAGTGTATAGAAATATCAAAAATAGAAAACAGGCCCTTATACGTAGCTTATCTAGACATCACCGGGGCATATGACAACGTTAATCAGGAAATTTTGTGGGATATATTGAAGGAAGTGGGCATAGGTGACGACTGTATACAGCTTTTGAGGGAAATATACCGAGAAAATACAGTTTGTGTAGAATGGGAAGGAATAAGCAGCAAGGACAGCGTTGACATTAGCAAGGGGCTGAGACAGGGATGTCCTTTGTCCCCGCTGTTATTCATGCTGTACATGGTGAGGATGGAAAAAGCGCTAGAAGGTAGCAACATTGGATTTAATCTGTCACACAAACAGGCAGGCGCGATGGTTGAGCAGAAGCTTCCAGGTCTATTTTACGCTGACGATATTGTCTTATTTGCGGACAGTCAAGATGATATACAGCGGCTGGCAGATATATGCGGAAGGGAGGGCGAGGCTCTAGGACTAGGTTTTAGTGCAACAAAATGTGGATTGATGGTATTCAATGATCACGAAGACCATGCGGTCTTAATACAGGGCCAAGAAATACCGAGGGTAAGCGAGTACAAGTACCTCAGAGTGTGGGTAAATGAGGGGGGATAGATATATGGAGGTACAAGAGAAAGCATCGGTAACAAAGGGAAAGAGGAATGCTGCAATCATGAAGCACAGAGCGTTATGGGGATACAATAGGTACGAGGTGCTTCGAGGGCTGTGGAAGGGTGTGATGGTTCCGGGGCTTACATTTGGGAACTCAGTGGTGTGCATGAAGTCAGAGGTGCAATCAGGAATGGATGTAAATCAAAGGACTGTGGGACGCCTCGCGTTGGGCGCTCACGGGAAGACGACAAATGAGGCTGTAAAGGGTGATATGGGATGGACAGGTTTTGAAGTGAGGGAAGCTCAGAGCAAAATTAAGATTTGAAGAGAGGCTGAGGAAAATGAAGGAGAGTAGATGGGCAGGGAAGGTTTTCAGGTATTTGTATAGAAAAAGCGTCGACACGCAGTGGAGAAAAAGAACTAGGAGGCTCACCAGTAAATATACGGCTAGCAGTGTGGGCGACATGGCAACAAGGAGCATTAAGCGAAAAGTCAGAGAGGCGGAGAGGACTTATTGGATGACAGCGATGGAAAAGAAGCCGGCTCTCAGTGACTACCGAAAGGGAAAAAACGAAATAAGGAGGGAGAGGTTTTATGATAATTCAAGGGGACGCGCTTTACTGTTTGAGGCAAGGTCGGGTTGTCTTAGAACGCGTAGCTATAAAGCGAGATTCTGTAACGAAGAAGAACAATGTACATGCTGTGGGGGGAACTAAGGAAACGATGGAACATGTACTGATTGAATGTGTCGATATCCACCCAGATATACGTGTGGGCACGAGTCTACATGAAGCCTTGGGTTTTAGGGACATCAATGGAAAGCTGAACACGTCCGCGATAGAAATAAGTAGGAGACGGTTAGAGTATTGGTGGCAGAAAAGTAGAGATAAAGGACAAAAATGAAGAATGGGGAAAAATAAGGTCATTCTGCCTTAAGAAGCAGAGAGATGGACCGTGAACTTATATTTTTCTTTGCTGTAATAGCATAGATTTGATCAATGTAGATAAGGCATTAGGCCAACATAAAAAAGAAAGTTTTTTTTTCGAGCCTGGTGGCAGACATGTCACCGCCCCGTTATAAAGGGGACGCTCATAGCATCCATCCATCCATCGGATAGGGTTCCTCGATGCGCGCGCCCCCCTTGGAGGGTGGAGCCATTCTTTGAGGGGGGTGAATGCCGCCTTCCGATCGGCGGCCGCCATTCGGCTCCCCCCCCGCCTCGTCGTGGCTGGTTGAGTGAGACAGGTGCGCGGCGTTTTCTCGGACAAAATGCCCGGGTGTTGCGTGCCACAGTGCACAAACCACTTGCGAAATGGCTATAAGATGTTCAGATTTCCGAAAGATCCGAAAAGGCGACTCTGTGGGTGGTAAAGATCAAGCGCGACAAGTGGCAACCCGCGGACCGTTCGTGTTTGTGCAGCCTAAGTTATGCCATTTCAGCATTTGGAGAGCTATAACTCGCCGCGCTTACGCTGGCCTTCTCGCTCGACGTAACTCGCCGCAACATATACGTTGCCGAAAGAATACTTTCGGGGCACTCACTCTTCTCGCATTGTAGGTCCAGAAACGACGCCTTGGCGTTTGTCAGCTGGTTCCCGGACGCGTATTGCCGAACGGTGACGGCGTATGTGCGTGGGTGTGTTTGCGTGTTTGTGCGTGTACGTGTGTGTGTTTGTGCGCAAGTACGCATGATTGTGCGTGTGTGTGTGTGCGTGTACGCGTGCGTGTGTGTGCGCGTGCCCATGTGTGCGCATGCATGTCGGTGAGTGTGTGTATGCGTGCGTGTACGTGTGTGTGCGTGCGTGTGTGGGTGTACTTATGTGTGCGCGTGTTTTTGTGTACGTGTGTGTGTCCCCGCACGCGCATGCGTGTGTATGTGTGTGTGTATGTGTACGTGTGAGTGCGAGCCTGTGTGTGTGTTCGTATGTGTGTGCGTATGTGCGAATGCGTGTGCGTAAGTGCATATCTGCGTGCCTGTGTGGGTTTGTACGTGTGTATACGTGTGTGTTGTGTGCGTGTACGGGCGTGTGTATGCGCGTACGTGTGTGTTTGTGCATGTGCGCATGTACGCATGATTGTGCGTGCATGTGTGTGTGTGCGTTCGAGTATGTGCGCATGCGTGTGTGTTTCTACGCGTGCGTGTGATTGCGTATGTGTGCGTGGGCGCATGCGTGTGTGCGCGTGCGTGTGTGCATGATTTAATGCCATAGACTTAATGCCATAAAAGCCGTATGTAGAGCCCCAAATAGTATGATATTGTGACGATGGAACGCGTTTATTTACAGTGTGAGGAATGAGTGCGAGAGGTACAGCTCAGAGCGAGAAGCAGTCGACCGAGCTGCTCGCGAGCCAGTGCCGCTTCGATCTCGTCTTCTTCATCCGCCCACCGACAGCATACGTTGCACTTCCCCGTTCGCAGACGATGCCCACTGGGCGAGTCAGTAGGAAGGTTGACTGTGATACGGCTTCAGGCGCGCGACGTGGGTCAGCTGTCTTTTGCTAGAGCGCCGACCATTGCTTCTGACGCTGGAGATGACGTATGTCACGTCGCTGAGGCGGTCGAGAATCACAAATGGTCCGGAGTAGCGGGCCAAGAACTTTTGGCACAAACCACGTTTGCGGACCGGCGTCCACAACCACACAAGGTCACCTTTTCAGCAATTTTTTTTGCCCATCTGCTATTTACAGTAAGGTAAAAGAGATGAAAACAAAATTCAGAAAACTGTGCGTTGCAGGGTGCGGTCCGTAAATGGGGTAGCTGAGGAATAATTCGAAAACAAGATCTGAAAATATGGTGTGCATTCACAGTTTTTCTCTTTTCTCGTGACAGCACGTGGTTGTTTTTTTTTTTAAATTTTTTTTTCGCACGGCAGGCAAACTGTTTTTACACTTTTGTGGAACGCACAAAACACACAGACACAATGAAATGCCATGGGACTTGGGTGCGTGTGTTTCGCATCTTTAAACAATATAAATAGTTACCGACTAGCCCAAGAAGATGCTAACTGAAGGTGTTGACGCGGTTGGCGTGGACGGTAGTTTTCAGCTGTGAGCACTACAGCTGCCAATGTCGCTTTAAAAATAAAGATTAGAGAATAGAAATCTGAGACCTTCACACTCCCGATGCGAAAACTTTGTATTTTTGTCATGTTGTTTGAGTACCACTCGTTTTGACACAACGAACTCCGCATGCAGCCGCACGACGCCCGTTGTCTGCCTATCGTGGCTATAGGCGGCCTGCGGAGAGGGCATCGTAATGGCGGACGCCGTAGCAGACGACGCTGTTGTCTCCACCCTCCACGGCGGCGGAAGGGAGCGCGCGCATCGAGGAACCCTAGGATCGGACTGGGATCGGAAAAGCTGCGGCGCTGTTGGCGCAGCTTGCATGTGGCGAGGAAAAAAAAAATGGTTTTGCGCTTTGATTAACCTCGCACTGATTTGGAAATGTCTGGTCAAGGTGTACGAGAGGCCAAGTCAATGCCGGGGGCTATCGATTCTGAAATGGGCTTTTTTTTTTTTTGCTGTAGATTTGCACCGCCTTATTAGAGCACTTGTGATGCCTCTGCAAGAGATCCGCATGTGCTAGAAACTTACTATACTTCGAAATTTGCGGGCTGTATAGTATGGAAGCGCTAGCGAAGGAGAAGAAAAAAAGAACGATGATGAGGCTGGGCGTGATGACGCCCGGGGCTCGCGCTCGCCCTGTCGCTAAAGATCCGATCAGTCGTTGCCGGGCCTTCGTAAATGAAACGCGTTTTTCTTGTCGCCTACGTGTTCTCTGAGGGCTTCGGCCGACCACTGGCCCCGAACCCACAATAGATATGTTGATAATGTTGTAAGCTAGATTTAAGGCCTGCGACGGAAGCAGTCCGTTTGGAAGCTCAGTATCCGCAAAAAGCAGATATCGGTGCTTGCTTCCTTTGTGCATTTTTTCCTTCGGTGTAACAACATATAGCAAAATGAAAACACGTACAGCAGCACTCAAATTTTCCATTAGGAACACTTTGTTTATATTTCCTTTATTAACAACTTGCAGGCACTTCCTTCTATACGGAATGCTTTACAGGCGCCGCAGCATGAGCGCGTTACAAAGAAATAAGGTCGAGCGCACGCTGGAGGGGAACGCTAACTGAGCCGACCAAACTCGGCATCAGCAATCGTCATGCTCTCTCCTCGCGATGTCGCCGGCGCCATCAAGTCTGGCACGAAAGCCGCGCTCGCATAGCGCACAATGCTTCGCACTCGCCCACGAGGCTTCCCCAGTTTCTTTTTCCAACTACCTCCCGTCGCGCCGCAGGAGACAGGGAGGAGGTTGCAGGCGGTCGCCACACGTCTAGACCGTGGTCTAGACTGAAAGTCGCCGGTTCTGCGACAACCACGGACTGGTTACAGGCGCGTTTTGTTCATTTATGATCGATTGATTGATTTGGATGCAGTCGAGAGCACAGTAAATGAACACGATACTGATAGTGCCATTGTGCTACCAAAACGTAAGCAAAATCCGGATGACGAAAAAGGAGGCGATGACAACTCAGGCACTTTCACTGGGAACGACATGTGGAGTAAATGTAGGTCGGCTAATCGAAGCCTTCAACAATATTCCGGCAAAATTACTTATCATCTTACTTCAGTGACATCACCAGGGCACTCAGTTATCTAGACCGTAACCGTGCTTCGGTTGACCATTTCATAAATATCCGTACGCGATCAAATAGTAAAACGATGTGTCACGATAGAAGGGCAATATGATTCAACGACGAAAATTAGTCCAGTTTTCACCCATGCACGTCTCCAGAAAGGAAGAATGCTAGAACCGCCCCTGTATTTTTCTCAAAATCAAGGTATTTCGCGCCGCGACAAAACGGACCGTAATGAAAAAAAAGTAACACTACCAGAGACGAATTGATACCTCCTTACAATAATTTATATCAGGAAAATTCAGCAGTTGCCGTGCTTTTCTCCGTAAATTGGACCAAAATAAATGCAGTAACAGAAAAAAAATACTTGTCTTCAGTGCATCCAGAAGATTCTCGCGGCAATGCTTGCTCGTAAGCAGAAAAAAAAAAACATGCGCACGCTGTTATCCCCCCGCGCTCTGCTTATTGCCGCGGTCTCCGCTGCCGCCGGAATCCCCAAGTGAGTGCGCCATCTCGCGGTAGCCGGGCGCGCGACGCGATGTACGTTTTTTTGCTGGGGAGCGCGGCGATTGGGACGGCCGGAGAGAAACCTGCCGCGCGCCCGCCATCTCGGAGGCCATGTTTCTGCTTGCTTGGTGCAACTGGGCTCCGCTAGATGGCGCCACCTATCCAGCCAAACGGACACCTCACGGAACTGCAGTGCGGATTCCGGCAGGGCCGACGGCTCGAGGACAACGTCTTCACCCTGACCCAGTGCATCGAGATTGCACGGCGAGAATCTAGGGGCCTCGTAGGGTGCTTTCTAGACGTAGCAAAAGCCTACGACAGCGTCCCGCATGAGCCACTACTACACCGCATGAAGACAATCGACATGCCACAGGAGTGGACAAACCTGTTGGAACGCCTGTACACGAACAATGCAGTGGTGGCGAACTTCAACAGTAGCAGTTCAGAGCTAGTCGCTGTTCGGCGAGGCCTGAAGCAAGGATGCCCCCCTGTCTCCACTCCTGTACATGTTATACACATCCGAAATGGAGCGGCTGCTCATCGAGTCGGGTATAGGCTTCAGGCTCACATTCCCATGGGATGGTCTTCAGGAGATGTGGACACTGCCGGCACTGGCGTATGCGGATGATATTGTGCTACTAGCCGAGAACGAGGCACAGCTGCAAAGTCTTGTAACAATATGTGCCGAACACTTGGCGACCCTAGGGCTTACATTCAACCCCGCCAAATCAGCTGTGCTCCGCTTCTCGGGCTCATCTGACAACAATCCAGAAGTGATGCTGCCCAAGGGTGACATCATCCCTCAAGCCGCACAATACCGGTACCTTGGAGTGCTCCTGACAACGGAGGGTGACTTACTTGAGGCGCATGAGAAACACCTGAAGACAGCATCAACCCGTGCGTGCAACATCTTACGACGACAGTGCCTATGGGGATGCAACCGCTATGTGCTTGTGCGTGATCTCTGGAAATCTGTACATGTACCGGGGCTGACTTTTGCAAATGCCATCCTGTGCCTCTCCGCTAATACAAGAGAATGGCTCGAACGGGGACAACGTGCGGTAGGCAGGCTAGCGCTTGGCTGCCACGGGCGAGTTGCTGTAGAGGCGATTCAAGGAGACTTGGGATGGTCAGCTTTTGAGGCCCGCGAAGCCCAGAGCAAGATCACCTATGAAGCGCGCCTGCGCACCATGTACGATACCAGGTGGGCCCGGAGGCTTTTCCGATACATAAATATCGTTGGCATCCGGACACAGTGGTGTGCCCGTGTGCATACCCTACGCCGAAAATATGGCTTTCTGACACGCACAGAGGATGGGGCTGCCGAGCGCAAGTCTGAAGTGCGGACCCTAGTACGCCAAGTGGAGAACGCCCAGTGGAGTGCGAAAGCGCAGGAAAAGACTACGATGACACTGTACTGCGCACACAAGGGCGAAATCTCCGCGGAGTCACTATACGATAATAGTGTCGGTAGTACGCTACTATTTGAAGCTCGGGCGGGGGCGCTCCGCACACTGTGCTACCGGAGACACTTCGACACCGATCCAGACGTGCAGGAGGCATTTTGCAGGGTCTGCGGGACCGAGGAGGAGACGATAGAACACATCGTTCTCAAGTGCTCACAACTGACGCCACGACCAACAGAGGGTACCTCGCTTCCGGTGGCACTGGGATTTGAGTCGGCTGCGGACCAGCGCTACGACGCAGTTTCGGTTGCGAAGGCCCGTCTACGAATGTGGTGGACATCAGTGAGACGATGACTGCAAATTCCGCCCCGCTTTGCCTCCTTTATTGTTTTATTGCTTTGTTTAACTTTTTTTTCCTCATCCGGCTAGGATGCAGTAATGCGTCCACCCGATCTAAAGGGTACGGCCACAACTCATCATCATCATCATCATCACCAAGCGAAAACGCAATTTTTGAACCACTCGCGCCTTTCCCCATAGTAACACCAGGCGGTTCCTTTTTCTCTGAATCAAACAGAAACGGACAAAGAGCATTTTGTTACGTGTTGTAATGCACGGAAGCTTCTTTTTTTACTACGGCTGGTTTGATTACGAGTGATTAATTGTAGCCGGGAGCTGTGATATCATTGGGATCAGTTCCTAGATGTCCCACTCGTAGCGCATGTGGCGTCATACATTTACCTTAATTTCTCGATTAGTAGAGCACTGCTGTTGATAATATTTACGTTTTAGACATTCCCAAACATTGATCTTTCACTCTGACGCAAATTGTTATTTGCCTTTAGTGTCCTTTTAAAGTGCTCCGCACTTAAATAACATCGTCAAGGTGCTCGAAGAACAAGAGGAAGAAAGCTTCTCGTTGGCTCGAGCACTAAACATTGCAAAACGTTCCGATGAAAAAGTGCAGAACCGTAGTCAGCATTTTCTGGAACCAGCTAGGCGAGTTCTTCCATCCGAAAGGCAGCCGTTTGCACTCATAGATATCGAATGGGGTTATAAAAACGGCCGTACTGCTTTTTATCCTCTTGAAGAGGTATTTGAGGATAAAAAGCAGTACGCCGTTTTGTTACGTGTTGTAATGCACGTAACAAGAAGAGGTATTTGCCAGAACACCTCACAGAGGTCGATCCTAGAAAACCAGGAATATCCACCTGTATCGTGTATAATTTCATATATTCTTGGCATAGGAAAGGGGAAAGACGCGTCTGGCTGTTAATGGCCCTGTGGTCTGCGCAAAGCCGAAGGCTCCCATCCTCCTTGGGCGCTATGGTTATCGGCGATGTATATGGCGATGCGGACGGACGGATAATCCCTGCATCAAGCATCTTTCCAAGCTCTTCCTTCAGCCACGCTTTCTTTTCCCTGGTGAGGTGGTATAGTTTCTTCCGTACAACCGTTGTGTCATGCAGTTTGACTGGGAACTTCAAACTTTGTTGTGGCTTAAGGATAGCCACCTTTTCAGAATAATTCCGGGTATATTGTAGGGATGTCATTTGATTTGGTCTCAATGCGCATTTTGTGTCTCTTTCCCACTGGTTGCACATATTGACTCATTGGCACAGTGTCATCCCAGTGTATCTTAAGCTTCAGTAATTTCATGTCTGGACGAAAGAGTAGAAAGTCATACTCGAGGCCTTCTATCACCATTGTCAATATTTCTACATATTGTGACCGGTACGTCAGACATATCCGTATCTATTCGCAGTGTTGTTCTTCATGGCCGTCATATCCCCGTACAATGACAGTTATGCCCCTGAATATGTCCTCGGGTTTCGCTTTGTTTCGTTTTATAACTGAAAGTGAAGCTTCTCAGTCTACAAGTGCTCGCATAGTTTGACCATTTACTTCGAGTTGTATGTGCAGTAAACTTGATGATACAAGGTCGATGGTCTCATGCGTCGTAGGCATGAGTTTATAACTATTCTGTGCTCCAACGTTGCATTCATCTTTCGAGGGCCTATTCTTCTCTACGAGAGTTGTGCTTCTTCTAACGTCAGAACTGACGCGTCCAAAATCCAACGAGTACTTTTCATTTAAGTGGCTAACGCTTGGCGTCTCTAAAATATCTTGTTTACTTTGGGGCCTCGTTCAGCCCAGGGATGCGATAATATCTTGAGTAGTTGGAGAAGCGCTTCGGGCGTTTTCGGACAGTGTATTAAAACCTGTCGTTCCAAATCTATGGGTAAGCCGTGTATGATAAGAGAAAGAAGTGACAAGGTCGACAATACAGGTTGAGCTATGTGAAGAAGTCGCTGTTTTTCACGAGAATACTCGAGCGGCAATCCAAACTTAAAACAGTAGAATACTGCCTCATGCCACCACTCAACCGGCTTCTTGTTGAAAGTTGCAAGGAAACTTTCTTTCCATTCATACCAAGGTTCAAGCTCCTGTTTGCGAAATCTCCACTCATACCTCTTTTCTGGTACCCCGCGAAGCAGCTGTCGCATATTCATCACCAAGTCTTCATCACACAGCCTTCCATTGTTTGTAGCAGCTTAATCGTAATAAGGTATCCACCCTTCTGGATGGTCGGACACATCGTCGAATATGTTTGGCTTATTAGTCACGATGATTGCTTTGCCCGCTTCGCCATCTCTACAGCGAGAGTCACAGTAACAGTGTCTTGCTGCGAGATTTGCTGCTCTTCAAATGTAATGGATCGCAGCACATTACGTTAACTCGTAAGATGACGCAGGACAGATCGTGAAACTCCTTTTTAGTGGCGTTGAATGTACTTAAAGGAATGTTAACTTTCACGAAATATCGCTTCAAAAGTTCCTCTAAAGACACGGCGGCTTCAATCAGAGCGTGGTTCAGAAGCTCTCGTGTAGTCACATATTCAGGAAGTTCCACAGCGGCGTCGTTCTCTACTTGATATTTCTTGAATACCGCAGAGTCGCTGATAAAGAACGTCGCCCACATAATGGCTCTTGTCTCTGGCTGCGCCAAATTAAGTAACAAGGCCGCACATTATAAACAACAGGCAGTACTTTTCAGGTCGCCATTTCTGACTTCTTCTTTATTCTTTTCTCCTCCCCCTCCAGTCCCCTTGGCGTGGATTCCATCCTCTTCTTCGTGAACTGCTTCAGCTTGCTCCAAGTGCCTTGCCCGAAATTGTTTACTATTTGGCCCTGACCGATCTACTGTCTACAGTCGACATGTGATGTCACTACTACTGCCATAGCCCACGATGGGCAGCAGTATATGTTGAAATTAAAATTTTAAAAAATCTACAAACATTTCCCTGTCAAACCGAACATTGTCTTATAAGTAAAATATGTGTTTATACATGCCGGCCGCAAATATATCTGCGGAGAAGGCTACAGCACAGCAGTGTACACAGTCAACGACCTACAGCAGCCACCGTTGCAAGTCTTATATAAAAAAGAAAAACTGCGCTGTTATTTTCAGTTTTTTCTGCCAACGACTGGTTCTGTTACAGCAAGCAACTTGAGTGAAGACATGTTTTACTTCTTTCAGAAGAGACCGTGACGAGTGGGCGCTTTGAGAGGAAGACATATAATTACACGCTTGCAGGAAGTTGACAGTGCTGGGAAGGCACATGTCTCACTGACAGAAATGCATGAAAAATCCTGACATCCAATGTTTATATTTAGCAGCCATCTCAGTTAAGCACACGCCAGAGAACGAGCCAGTGCCGGTCTGTTCACTTTCGTGGTCTCGGTCTTCGGCAGGGAGTCCACGATGTAAACACCCCCCATGCAGGTGCTTATGCACAGCCAGGTTGTCTGCGAGAAGAGGACAAAATTTTATTCACAATGAGGCCAATGTTGAAGCTCAGAAAACCATCAAGCCTTCAAAAATGTGTCGTTGCATAAGTGCAGGTATTTTGCTGAGATGGCGCAAAACCAATAATCATCATATAAAGGGTCGAAATTTTGAGGACGACTTGAGTGTTTGGGCGACGTTGGTAATTCAACGTAGAGCGAGGGAGTGACAGCGCGAACACACACCCACAAGAGAGAAGACAAGTAAACACAGGCGCTGACCTCCAACTGATTTTTAATGGCAGAATGAAGCACATTATAAATATGTTTCCATTCATTCTCTCATTAAAAATCACTTAATAGTCAGCGCCTGTGTGTCCGTGCCTTCTCTCTTGTGGGTGTGTGTTCGCGCTGTTACTTCCTCGCTCTACAATGAACCAACTCGCCCAAAAAAGAAGTTTTGATGGTAATTTATCGTCAAGAAAGTTTCAACAGCGTGGCAAAAACACAAACGGACCAAAAGAGAGCTGACACGGACAAGCGCTGACTTCCATCTGATTTTTAATTCAGAAAAGGCACATCTATGTAGTGAAAAATTCCGCTGCGCAATAGGAACATGTGATAACCACCGCGCATCATCGCTAACAGGTGACGGAATTTAAAAAAATAGAAACAGATTGCTGCCGGCTTTTTATAGCCAGCGCACAGGCGCGTTACATCATGGACGCGTAAACAGGCACGCAGGCACACAGCAAAGTGGCCTTACGCACCGGCCTTATCAACAGATAGCATCCAGATTGCGCCATGCCGAAAGACTTCATGCGCGGCAGTATTCAAATGTAACACTTGTAACTATTGTGTAATTCATGTCACTGCATAATGTAGATGAATTTCTCATTGTTATAACTTAATCACGTCACCTATGCCATCTGCGCCACCTGCTGCCGCCATATGGCATCGCGGGCTAAGAGCTTCTCAAGCTGCTTACAGCAGCTTCTATCTTTGCCCTTGCCATTATGTAACCACGTTTACAATGGAAAGAAAGAAAGAAAGAAAGAAAGAAAGAAAGAAAGAGCTCGTACCGGAGTGCGTCTTACGCATACTGGGGATGGGTCTCACAATGGATCACGGCGTGACCTGGTGCACGGCGCACTTAAAGGTGAACCTCCGGAAGGACCGTTACGCTCGAGGCGTGAGAGGCCCAGTCGCGGATCACATCTCCCGGGAGGACACTACGACACCTGGCGCGCCAACAGAGATCCTCAAATGTCTAAGACTAGGTAGGCGAACTAAGGGCCCCTCTCACCCTAACCTAAACAAGACACTAGCACGGGACTGGCGTCGCCTCAAAACAAACACTTACTTGTTGCAGCAATACTTCTTTGCAGACTAGTTCGGTTCCTACTGAAATCTAGACTTGCTGCTCAAGCAGAAAAAAATTACACCATCTCCCGCTAAAGGGAACCATGTGTAGATGCGAAGCAGCGGGCGCTAACGCTTACACTGGCGGCGACGTTGACGCTGGCGCTCATCGCAGCGTTGGGCAGGAGAGAAAACTGGGGAGGCGCAAAGCACGCAGTGATGGAGTGGTGTTTCCTACTGGAACATGCCAATCGCTGCTAATGGGCAATGAGAGACAGTAGACTCCGACTGGACACAGAGACCCGCAGTCCGCTTTTAGTCAACGCGCACGCTGCGAATTTTTATTGTTCAACAACGCACAGGAGAAATCTCCCACCGGCACCACCTTGGAGGTCAAGATTCAGTGCCATATATACGGGGTGGCCAGTGAACGGTTGTGAGGCGCGAGCAGTCATTTTTTTTCAACGAAGAAACTCGCTAGCAGACGCTGCCTGCGTCGGCGTCGCGAGGAGGCGAGAGAGGGGGAGCGTAGGAGAGGAGAGAGAGGGGGGGGACGCGCATGCGCAGTGGGAGTGTGGACGCCGCGGGCAGGGATGCCTAGAGGAGAGAGGGGGGAGCGTAGGAGAGGAGAGAGATGGAGGACGCGCATGCGCAGTGGGAGTGTGGACGCCGCGGACAGGGATGCCTAGAGGAGAGAGGGGGGAGAGTAGGAGGGGAGAGAGGAGGGGAAGGTGCATGCGCAGTGAGGGGTGTGGTTGCCGCGGGGAGGGATGCCTAGAGGAGAGAGAGGGGGAGAGGAGGTTTTTTTACTCTTTTTTGGAAGGGCTTGCGCATGCGCAGTAAGGGCGGTCACGCCGCACACCACCACCGGATTAAGCTTCGCCATAAGATGCTTCACATCTAAAAATGGAAAAATTGGAGGACACTTGAGCTTCGCCTTCAAGAGTAGATCGCGGTAGCGTAATCGGGCCTCGTGCGCATCGCCTTCTGAACTGCTAGCCTGCTTCGGTTCTCGGTGCATGCCTCAACCGTACCGTAACGAAACGAACGACTGTGCGCGTAACATTGGCTGTTTCAAAGTATCATTCAATGTCTATTGCAAGCACACTTGTTTAGTGCTCACTGCGTTATAATTATTCCTTTTGCGAATCAGTGAAGGGACCACTACGCGTTCGTATGGCAACACGCGAACCTACGCAGCTGTTCACTTTGTTGATGGTTCTGCTGCTGATGATGATTAAATATGTCTGAGCGCTTTGTAATGGGTGGGCCTTTAAAACACCAACTCGTTGCTCGATTCTCATCTTTTGACGCCTGGCGCGACTCTACGGTTCTGCCACGCAATATACGATGTGTTGGGGAGACTCCTTTCACTACATGGCCTTCATATAGTGTTTTTTTTTTTTCAAAGCAGTTCCAACAAATCTCTTGGCTTTGTAGTAGAACACCTGCTTGCCACGTAGTCGACCTGGGTTCGTTCCTCGCTCGGACCCGGAAATTTTTGTTATCTCTTTTATATGCATCTTTCTCGATTTTTCGGTCACGGACGAAATGATGATTTTTCACTCACAACCAATGACGCCCACGCCGACACCGACGCCAACGACGGAATTTCTGCGAAACGAGCTCTTTAACGCTATACAGAAGGGATACAGCGCATTATCCTCTCTGCGCTCTATTCTGTCTCCACTTTCCCTTCTTTCCGCTTGCGCAGCAAGTCTAGATTTCTCTAGAACACATTCCAACATTTACTCAGGTTACAGAGAATGTACCTTCACAGACACAGTAACAAATGTTCATGGTGCAAAGCAACACCGATATTGGAGCACATCACATATCAGTGCATACTACATCCGGAGGCAGACATACAGCCTCTGCTCACCATCGCTCCCCTGAGCTGTTCGCGGAGGCGCGGCTCGCGGAACTGGAAATTGGAAGCCAACTGGCGACCCTTGACCTGGCACAGTGAGCCGCTGTAGCTAGTGGGGCCCTGGAAGAGGGGCGTCCACAAGTCGCAACCATAAACAGGCTAAATATATACATAAACGTTTCTTCTTCTCACTGTTCCTGCGCCGGTGCGTTGCATATTATACTCTTACAGCTTCATTAGACCAGCTGCAAATCGAGTACTCCTTATGGACCCGCATGAGGCACTGTAACTTTTTTTTACAATTCTTAACACATACGCCTGCTGTCTTCTTGTCACAGCCGTTCTTGGAGAATAACGAAAAAAAGAAAAACAGATGTGCGACAAGGGCGCAGCAGTGAATACGATAGCAACAATTTGGAAGGTTGTATGAAGTAAAGCCAGCAGTGAACTCTTTTGGATCCGTTCTCGCGTGACTCAACAAAAGACTGGTTTTAAGGGAATACAGCTGCTCAATGGGACGGAAGCACTAATCGTGCTGCGAATCCTCTAAACCAGACGTAAGCGTTGAGAGCACGGCAAGTTTATGAGGCGTCGCCAGGTAACTGCGGAAATAGCACGCGCAACCGGTCGCGACCGCCTTACGAGGAAAGGTTCGCCGTTGCTGCTCGAACGACGCAGCCCACCAGCCACTCGTTACCCAAAGACGGTCGAGGCGTTTCCTTTCTGCTTGAGGAGCCATCGACTCTAGGCCTCGCACCCGGGGCAATGTGATCGCAGTTACCGTTCGAACGACGGAGATGGCAGGATGGCTTTACCTCTGCTTCAGCCAAGTTCATCCCCTGCGCTTCCGTGCTTTACTCGCGCCTAAAACATACGATGCGCGGGCGATGTTATGGATTTGGACTTTAAGAAAAAAATCACAATATCGGTGCAAAGACGCGGCAATGAATGCGACAGCAAGGAATTGAAATGCCACACGAAGAATGGCAAAGCAGCTCGATACTTGCAGCGCACCGGTCGCTGAAGCACAAGTAAGGACGCTCGAAAAGAAGGCACAGGTATACACACGACAAGCGCGAACTAATTACTGTCACAGTTGTTACGCTTTTGTGTTTGGGCAACGCGCTGCAAGTGTCAACAATGCAGAACTCGACGCTCTTAGATATTTCATTTTCTTTTAAACTGTGGTGCGTAGAGTGACCTCTCTGCGTCTCCTGCCACGTGGTAGCGTCTGACGCACGGTGTGCCCGGTGTTCTTTTTTTTTTCGTTCGACATAACGAGTGGGTACACAAAAGGGACCACACGTTTCGTGCGCGTCTCAAGGGCAATTTTCAAATGCAAAAAAAAAAAAATGTAGGAGCGTTGCGTGATGGAAAACATGCTTAAGCTCCTCCGAGATCTACGTACCGCTAGCAGTAAATGATGTATATAAATAGCTCGCCGTTATTGCGCCGGCGCATGTGTGACGCGTGGTTGAGTGGCCTGAAGGCACCGCGCTGCGGAGCAAGGGGTCGATGGTTCAAATCCCCGGCCGGGTACTTCGGAATTTTTTTTCTGATTATTTTTCATTGTACCTTTTTATATATATATATATATATATATATATATATATATATATATATATATATATATATACATACATATACATATCCGGGACATGATGGCGGCGGCAACGGCTGAATTTCCGCCGAGAGTGTCCATATCATTGCTATCTCAATAAAATGACGGCGACGGCGAAAATACGCTGCTAGTGTCCATATAAATTACTACCGCAACTATTTCTCAAGCAGCAGTACCGTATAAGCAGCCCTGAAGCTGTTCGTTGACTTGATTAGTCGCATGTTTACATTGATTCAAAATGACTACAAGGCAATACACGGCCTAGCTGAAGGTTGCCTGTTTTGGCACCTAGTGGTCTAAGTTACCGGGAGCGCGATATTACGCTTCCCACTAACCCTTGGCGCACATCGGATAACAGACCCATCTGTTACTACTGCTGTCTACCCAGCACCTCCACCACTTAATAGGATGCGTTTAGCGCTAAGCCCGTGAGACGTTTATTAGCGAACTGGCAGAGGTGAAGCGACCATATGTCAAGCGGAGCAAGCGCGAGCATCAGCAACAGTCCTCGTTCTCTTCTTTCGCCGGCGCTCTTGCCTGTGCCATATATCCATGCTACAGCAAGAATATGTATACGTGCCCAAGGTATTACATCACATGGATCAATATGTCTGTGAACTCGTTTAGATACGGTAAGCGATGCCGTAATCTCGGTGAAGCTCCTGAATGATTATATTCTCATTAATATTACTGACAAATCCCCCTCTGGAACATAGCTTGCGACAGCGAATCGATTGAAAATATTTGTTGTGAAAACGTGTTCGATATGATGACACCTAATATTGGATGGTTCTTACAATCCTCTTCCCTCAAATCATTCCTGCAGCCGAGACGTAATAACGTGGAACAAGACTATTCCCAGCGGACATCAGAAAAGCCTCCGCGGCAGAAACGAGTTACAAGGACTCATTTACGCCATGAAGTACATTTTTGAGCTGTGTAAAATATTTTTTCCACGGGACTATTTCTTAGTAGCATAGGCAACCTGTTGCCGTGCTTCTGTCATCTATGCGGAAGCTTTCCACACTTATCAATATGGAACAACGTCTGCTTTTCTTTCCGCTTTCCTTTCCCCTTTCTCTTAGTGTATGGTAGCAAACCAGGATGCTAGAACTGTGGTTGACATCCCTGCCTCTCTCTCATTTTGTTCTCTCTCCGCTCTGTCCGGCTTATTTTTTTTACCACATTAAAACAGTCGCGTTTTCGAAAGGTATTGACAGCCATGTGACTGATACGGTGACTAAATTTGCTTTGGGACTCGTTCGTGAGAATAAATAACCGTAAAACGATGCGTCGAAACTGAAACTGCAACCAGCAGCTGCTTCGTGCAACGTCTTCACTGATGTCACAGGGTAACCCACCGCAGTGAAGGTACACACATAGGTGTTTTGCCAGGGGACGAGTTGTCGCGCCGAACAGCACCAAGCCACTTCCCAAAACACTGCTGTTGGAGGGAAACGAGTGACGTCAGACACCCCCCATATCCATTTCGTTATCGTTTCTTGGAATCTTCAGCGCTACAGCAGCTTCCACCTAACGGTTTTTACAGCTGAAAAACGGCTTGGAGAACGAAAACATTTTCCATGGTGGCGGTCGTCGCCGTCATACCGATGAGGAAAGACACCAAGTCGTTGGACTGGGCTAGTTGGTACATTGTCAAACAATCAGCGGGAAACATGACAGCGAGAATAAAACGACGAGACAGGTTGGCACTTGCAGCTAGACCTGTGCGCAACCGGCGCCGCCGCCGCAGCATAACGGCGGCACGCCGCCGTTAGCATTTTTTTCTTTTAACCCGAATAGGGAATCTGGACATCAAGTACATCACTTCGCCGGGGCAGTTCGTGTAATGCACCGTCCCATTTCAGCCGCCGCTGGATTGGCAGGAGCCCGGCGAGCAGCGCGCACCCTGTTTTCGGTTTTTGTTCCGCAGCGTCATCTTGACGTCGCGAAGCTTTCACAAATCTCGACATACATGGAATTACGCTTCAACGCAATGGAATGCGCTTCAACGCAATGAACGCAACCCCCAGAGATCCGCTTTGGGTGCACATCTCGGAGGCCGTGCATGAACCTTGATCGCGAGAGCCATCGATTTAGGGTTAAATGCGACCGCCCGTCTAACCGCCCCTGTGAATGTCGGCACGCCTTCCCTGCATCATCCTAAAACATCTGGGACACATTTATATGCAAGTTCAGAGTGGACAAGTTCCTGTTTCTGTACATTTGGTCCACTTTCTTCTTGCGCTGGGAATGTTCTGGCGGGTTCGGTGCGTGGACGTGGTCAAGAGGAAGTGGAAATCACGGCTAGCCGCTTTTTCAAGAAAATGAATGCGCTCTGCCGAAATGGACTGTGGATATTTCCTCTGCAGGGACACATCGAGACCAGCTCACAGCGAGAACATCGTATTTTTCTCTCCTCTAGCCTTAAAAGGCGTCGACCCAACTCGCTCTGTAGCATATTCTTGGAGTCTTGGACCTTGTGAAAGTGGCTAATTTGGCTTGTTCATACATAATTGTGGCACACTGCCAGAATTAGGCAGTGTGTCAGAACATTAGATGCGTAAACGATAGACTAAAGGAATGTGCGAACATTGCAAGAAATGTGCGTGACGGAAAGGATTTTGAAGGTTTCCTGGTTAGCCATTGCATAACCTGTCAGGATTGATCACCCGACCTAAACAACACATCTGTTATTAAGAACAGAAAAACTCCAATCAACAGAGAAATCATACAAACAGAACGCAGTTCCTATGTGGGGAGTTGTGTAAACGTGCAACCGCAACAACGTACTCATAAAGATATGTACTCACGCGTGTGTAGTGGATGACGTCTGTGTCAGACAGCATAAATATAACTTCAATTCTTCCAGTAAACCTTGTTGCAAAGTTCAGCGCTCGTCATTTTCGTTTGTGTTCCGTGCGTTGTGTGTTTTTTGGAGCTGCAGCGTGCCAGAATTGAACCTAGTACACTGTGCATCGATAAATAAAATAATAATAACAATATCTGGGGTTTAACGTCCCAAAACTACGATATGATTATGAGAGACGCCATAGTGGAGGGGGCTCCGGAAATTTGGACCATCTGGTGTTCTTTAGCGTGCGCTGACATCGCACAGTACACGGGCCTCTACCATTTCGCCTCCATCGAAATGCGACCGCCGCGGCCGGGATCGAACCCGCGACCTTCGGGTCAGCAGCCGAGCACCGTAGCCACTGTTCCACCGAGGCGGACGATAAATAATATAGATAAGCAATATATACCGCTGCGTTATTACACGTCTTTCTTTTCATTGTAACTTGTGACTGCGGCCAGCTGGCTGAGATGAGTTTGAGACCCCTGCTATAGGGTATGCTGGCAAGCTATGTACAGTTTTAGTTGGGTTGAATGGATGCGTGTCTGATACAGCAAGCACAAACAGCAGACGATGAGAGAGAGAGAATAGGAATAGAAGAAAAAAATTCAACCAGCTGCGCGTAGCCGACACTGATGAAAGAGTGAAGCTGTTGACTTACAGAAAGACGCCTTCGCTTCGGCGGTTGAATGAAGTAGGAATTAAAGGAAGTGAGCTTGAATAAAGTGGAATGAAGGGGGCGTTGAAGGAAGTGGATGAATGAAGTGGGTGAATGAAGTAGGAAGGAGTGGCAGGAGTAGTAGTGGGCTAGTGGTGACTGGTGGTAGTCATGAGTAGTGGCACCTACACTGTAAAAGAAAATTACTCCCAGGTGGGAGTAAAACGCCTGTCCTCTAGCGACCCCCCTGTTCGGAGTAATTTTTCCTCCGGACCTCCGGAGCAAAGTTCTTACTCCGGCTGGCCGGAGCAATTGCGTGGCACAGCCGGAGTACTTTTCATCGATATTTCACTCCGGCCGACCGGAGTGATTCCGTGGCGCCGCCGGAGCACCTTTTTACCGGCATTTTGCTCCGGCTGGCCGGAGGGAATGCGGGGCACCTCCGGAGTATTTTTCGCTGCTTTTTCACTCCGGCTATCCGGAATTTTCGCGTGGCACCTCCGGAGTATTTTACGAATGTCCTTACTTCGTCCGGACGGAATTGCAGTGCGATGGATCACGAGTATTCTTTTTACAGCGAAAGCTGTATATGGCTAGGAGAAACGAAAAACCGCTCGGCATCTGTGTCACGAGCGGTCTCCATTGGCTGTGCTATCAGTTACGTCGTTCTGAGCGTCGTAGCCAAGCTCGCGCGCCATTGGCGCGCGAGCTTGGTACGACGCTTGCAAGGTCAAACGCTTGCAGCCACGGCGCGCCCTCTGGCGCACCGAAGAAACGGCGTTGCGGGCATGGACAGCGTCGACGTGATTCTGGTGATTCCGGGAGCGCGTTCGCCGGGGCGAACGCCCGCTTTGGGCGAGAGTTTCTCCAGCGGCACTTTGGCTTCGGCTGCGACGTCTGTGACCGCCTGTGGTTCGACCACAACCTGGCAACGATAATTGTGGAAGGATTCAGTGCTGCGTCGGGTTAAACCCACTGCTAAACACTGGGGCCGCACATTTCAGCTTCGCTGGTTAACCATTTGTACGGAGTGCTTGGGCGGTGATTTTTTAATTATTTGCTCAGTTGTTTGTTTATTCTATGCTGATCGAGTCACGCATTGGTTAGATGTAGGAATTCTCATGCAAACACTGCAGAGTTACTGTGTATTTTTTCCACAGAGCTCTAGCAGATGAAATTCAGGAGAACACTTGAGTTCTTATTACTTGATTTATTCAAAATATGCTGCAGTTTGTGGCTGATGACCCACCATTTGGGAAAAGAAGACAAGAAGAAACAAATATACAAAAAGCCACCAAAAAAGAACACAAGAAGACAGATCACATGAAATCAGCAGCACTCAAGTTTTAAGCGCAGCACGTTGAAATGAAGTCCAGAATGCCGTAAAACGATGCACAACGAAGAAAGCGTAGCCGCCGGGAACCATCTCCGAAGGACCATCCATCACATTCATTGACGATGCAAGGGTTCAGCTGATTGTTTCCTGCATAATTTATCAAAAACATAATACATGAGAACTGCAAATCATGCCAGAGGCACGAAAACTGAGGACACTGAAGCCACGGGTACTGATTAATTCCCATACTGTCTGCCTGTTCATGAGAACACCCAGATTCTTAAACGGACCACACAAAAAAGACAGGACGAGCGCTCAATATCAAGAAGCATATCACAAGCAGACCGGTGTCAGCCAGCCGCTCCATGATAAAAACACACCTCCGTGCCGCGGACAAAGTTCAAAACAGGCGAAAATTTTCCATATATTTCTGAATCGATACCTCTACTTCTGCTGACAGATTCAAAAGCATTTTTTTTCACTAAAATGAGCGACCTTTTGGTACTCTCGAAGACAGCATCAGGAATACCTCTCCCGATTAACTTGCTAATTTTCTAAAATATTATAGCTGCATGATTATTACAGTCGCATTTTAGTATGTGCTCATCGTCCTACTTCCAGCATATTAGGCTACAGTTTGTATACTTGCAGCCGGTTCTTAAGAAAAACGTACCTTCATTCTGCTTTGCAAAAGAGTCTTCGAGAGAAGTTCGCGTTGTATTTCTTTTTTTTTTTTAATTTGCAGCGCCCGCTCTGTCGTGAAACTTATCGTAATGAACATTTTTCAAAATAGTTATTGCATGAGCATGTATCGTTTCCAAACGAACAGGCTCGAGCACAAAATAAAGTTTACTCCTACTTAACGAAATAAATTAGCAATCAAAAGTACAAGCATTACGCCAACTATGCCAATTCCATCATCAGTATAGTACACTGACAGAAATTGAGGGGAGGTGGACCAGTTTACTCAACACACAGGTCCGTGAAGACGTCCGGCAGGAGGCCACGGATGGTGATGCACGCCGAGGTGTCACGACGTGTGCACCAGGATTCGAGGAATTTTCTTTTCCTTCTTCTGTTGACAGGCCAGCGTCGTTGCATCGTCCAGGTCAATACTATGTCTCGTCTTCGCGCACTGTTCGTCAGAGAAGGATAGAAAGAAGTGTTTTATTCTCAGAGAGCTATGGGACATGAAGGCGAACATTTCATTTTGACAGTTTTACCCGTTTGGTCGGGGAAATTCAACTCACCCCTTCCCCCCCTCCTCAAAAAAAAAAAAAAAAGACTGCATTCACGGCCATGGCAGCGGGACTGAACACAGAAAAAAAAATGCAGCAGCGCGATAGTTCTTTCTCCCATCAACACAGAAAAGACTGCCAGTTTCTCAAGATGGTGCCCTCTTTTCTTTTTTTTTCTTTCACTACCATACCCCTCCGCCCAACGACGGTGAGCGGTGCTCTCAAATGGGTTGCAGAAATAAGCGTGAACCAACCTCCCCATCCAGACAAACATCGCGCGCCCCACAACACGTTCTGCAAAGCAACCCCACCTTCCTTTCGCATTCCTCGTCACTGGTGGCGTCAGCCCCCTTTCCCCCTCTTTTGTCATGAAAGCACCATGTCCGCCGAAGGGTCAATTATACTTCTAGATTAATATCTCAGATACCATTAATACAATCAAAATAATTTTTTTCACCAATATGAGCACGTATATGCGTTCTAAAATTCTGTACCGAACACATTTCCCAAGCCCAATTCGCTAAATTTATAACGAATTAACGCTGATTTCAGTTATTCCTGTTTTATTAATTCATATGACATGATAAATCAAAATAATTTATACGTAATGAGAGGCCTCGACTTGGCGTTTATCAATATGGAAAGCGACAAATATTACCGTTTATGTATACTGATCAGACCAAAATATCTTTTAACGAATTAGGTTTACTTATAAAAATTAATAACCTTTTAGCGAATCAACCCACAACTATGATGTTTTCTATTAATGCATATCTACGGAGAGTCGATCAGCGCTCCAAATGTTACAGTGGTGTGCTTAAAATTACCGAAGTTATTCATATTTAGAAAGAAAAGCACGTGTTCCAAACAACGCATTTTCAATATTTCCACTGAATTTTTTACTGCCATCTTGCAAAGCTAGCCTAGTCTTGATAACCTACTTGGTTATCAACACAAAATTACTCAATTTTAGCACTTTTTGAAAAGAATAACACAGAGAATTCAAGAAGAGCTCACTCACCAGTTTTGCGCCGCACCAGCGACCGCCGGATCGTTCGCCACTCGCGAGATCACAATGTGTCGTTCGTTGCACGGAACCATCACACGATTAACGTTCCCGCAACTCCCATCTGTCGATGACAACCTTCGCTGATGCTTGTAGTCGCTTGTGATGTCCACAAGGTGCACAGAACGATTTCCTTTTCCCGAACGCGGGCGAAGGGTTCGCGCAATCCTCGCTGCACTTCGATTCGGGTGGCTTGGCCTGCGACATGTTGGTTTGTGGGGACCGGCCGCCCGGCGAGGCTGCCTACGCCACTTCTAGCAAGTTTCACCAAGTTACGTTCCTCCTTTCCCGGTCGTTCATCTTTTTGCCAGTGAAGGCATCCCAACACCACAAAAGCTTTTTCAAACGTTGCTGCGGGGTTGTCCAGCCTCATTGTTGTCTCTCAGCCCACGCATTGTTAACGAGACGCCTGTCGTGCGGGGGGGACGCTTTGTCACTGGAAAGGAGGAGCTGTACCCGCACTAAGCCGCAGTATTTGCGGAGCATCCACGGAGCATAAGTGATGCGCCGGAGCACTTACGGAGCATCCACCGGATAAAAATCATGGAACTCGTCCCGCTTCCCTCCGTCCATCGCCCACCGAAGTAAAAGGGTGGAAAACGAATGTATATGCTCCGGAGCATTCCGGTTTGAGTGAGGCTACCGGAGCTGAGAGGGAGGGCGTCATCCCCCGAAACCCCGCGGCTGGGTATATTTTCGTTTACAGTGTACCCGTTTCCGATCTACGACAGCCCACGGACATCAAAGCCTCGACTAACAAAAGGTTCACTGTTAAAAGTGAAGGGAGTGAACAGCTTTATCTCACGTAGACCGCCACGCGCACCTGACTGATAGGTATCGACTCTTGCGTGGCAATGCACAGATAAGAATTTGTGTCTAACTTCTTTTCCGCCGCTGTACGATTTTAGGGGTGAAGCTCCTTAGGGTGTGGGTCGTTCCCTCCTCTGTAGTTGTATGTATGTAGCCAGGTCTAGTTAGTTTTAAGAATTGCTCACTAAATGGCGATGTGTGTATATGTCCTTGGAAATAATATCACTAGATGGCGTTAGTGGTTTTCGTATAGTTTACGAGTAAAGAGGATAGATATGGCGCTGTTATAATTGGGATCGTAGGGCCGACGCGGCCCGGTATCTGCGGAGCATGCGGCGGCTCCGGTACTCACGGCGTCACAACCCATAGCCAAGGACGCGTGGCTTTCACAACTCACAGCAGCGTTCTGTGGCGATGCATGCGGAGGCGAGGCGTTGCGTCGAGCACTGGTGTGGACTTCGGCGTCTGAGTAGGTCGCATCGTCTTCCTCTGTCGTGGAACGCGAACTGGCGTTGTCGCTGAGGCTGGGAGCGCCCGGAACACAAGTCGGCGACGCTCGTGCCCAGCTCACGATCGAACACCCAGGATCATGCAAAAACGTGACACGTGTTGTCACGTCTTTGCATGATCGAGTGGGCAATGTACGGGGGGGATTCACGGTTACCCGAATGATCCCTCCGAGCTTCGCCCACTCACCATCATTCACTTCGTGAATATGCTGTGATTTTTTGAGTTGCTAGTGGCGTATGTGGTGTCTAAACTACTCTCTTGTGTCCGTGTTTGCATGCCCTGTATTTTGAAGGGGCCCCAAAGCAGCCCCTGAAAATACAAAAAAAAAAGGCCGGCGCGTTATTCTTTCTTGGCGTTTCTCGTCTTTTTGGCTCACATTGTGACGCCTGAACAGTGTTTCACGTGACATGATTAGGTCACATACTCTCGACTGGTCCATTTCCAAAAAATAACAGTCGTGAATTGTCTCCCACACAGCTTTGTCGTGCACTCGCCCACCCTTTCTTGCTTTTCTCGCATAACTATCGCGCGCGATTAACTGATTTAGCTCCATTTTGTGCATTTGCGACTACACATGCAGTGATTACACAGTGTAGCTGACAAGTGCGAAATCTTGATAGGTTCAGTGCTGACATTGTAGGTGTGCCTTATCAGGAAATTAATTAATTTATGTATTTGTTTATTAATTTACTTAAATATACTGCCATCTTGCATAGTAAAATTTTGAAGGAGTGAGTACATACCTACACAAAAAATACAGTAGGAAAAAGAGTTTATACATTAAAAAAAAGAGTTAACTACATCAGAAAAGCATACCCAGTTCATCAGTGAACGAAGTTTGGCAATAAGTGGCGAGGAGATATTCCCTGTCACAAGGGCAGTGAAGGCGAGCACGAAACCAACGTGAAAGGCGCCGGATTATTCGATTTTTCTAACAGACGAACTCTTTCCAGCGGACGCGATGCAGCTTCCCAGGGAAAAGGAAGGCCCGTTTCCACGGTTTTTGTATGTGTTTTATTGCGATAGCAATTATAGGAAACTCTAGACAGGTTTTCACCGTCGGCGTCATATTCCGTATGAAATCGAAATCTATAACATCGCTCCTCTCATTGTATGCTCTACCTGTGGGTAAACGCTTGAGATCGTTGGCGAAGAACACGGCTAACCCAAGTGTGATAGCTGCAACTGTGAAGAAACTCTTGACCACGTCTTGTGCCACTGTCCCGACTTTGAACAAGAGCGCCGGACTCTCCAGTGTGCCTTGAGAAGACTGGATGATCGTCCCTTTACTCTGGAAAAGATCTTGGGTGCATGGTCTACAAGTACATCAGCCCAGAAAGCCACACGAGCCCTTCTACAATTCTTGAAGGCAACACCGCTGAGCGACCGCCTGTGAAACCGTGCACTGTGTGTGTCGTGTGCATTGTGCATCGACTTCTCTCTCTCTCTCTCTCTCTCTCTCTCTCTCTTTCTCTTTCACTCTCTTATTCCCCTCTCCCCACGTGTAGGGTAGCAAACTGGACGTAGTCTAGTTAACCTCCCTACCTTTCCTATATTCATTCTCTTTCTCTCTCTCTAAAGGCGAGATGTAACAAGCTGGTTATCTCCGTCACGTGGAGGGTGCATACGATCACATCAAACCGCGTGCGAGGCCTGCCGTCGATTGCTCCTCAAGCAGAAAGGAAACGCCCGCCCATCTTTCGCTGGGCGAAGGAAAATGAAGGGACGGCGAGGAGGCGGGAGCTGCGTGCCTCGAGCAGCAACTGTGAACTTTTACTACAAGGGCGCGGTCGCGAGCGCTAGTACGCGCGCTTTCTCGGCATACATCAGCGAACGGCTCGTATACCCTTCTACGCGATGTGATTGATGTCACCGCTTCGTGCTGTGACCACTGATACTACAAACTGCATGAAAACTGCTTCTATCCCGGGAGCGGCCTTATTGACAAACACCAACGTTTTGTAGAGCTGCGCGAGATCGGATCAAAAATAGTTAGCTGCTAGCCTTTGTTCATATAACATAATGACATGTTGCTATCGCATTCCCGGCTTCGCCGTTTCGGTGAGAGAGAGATAAGACTGTTTCATAGAGCGGGCAAATTTTAAATCTACCATTTCCCCTTGAATTGCAGACTGCAGGTTCATTGTTGTGGTTGCGTAGGGCAGTTCCCTCTCAGGGGAAGAAAGGAAGGAGGGACACATGGTCACTCAAAAAGACTTACTTGCAACGGTGTTCTTTATCTCTGTGACGAGAGTTGAAACATCTTGCTTCTTGCCTTCTTCTGTGAGAACGATGGCCGCCGCGGGAGCTTCGCCGTATTCGTCGTGGGAAAGCCCTACCACAGAAACCTCGGCGATCTGTGTAGCGTGTACGCGGAGAAGCAGTTCTTCAAGCTCGGATGGAAAAACTTGGTTGTCCATGCACTTGATCATTTGCTTGAGGCGTTCACAGATGTGAAAGCAACCATCTTCGTCGTAGTACCCAGCGTCACCTGAAGAATGCAACCAAATAACGTTAGCAACAATTATTGTTAGTGACAAGAACTGAACATATTGCAGCACGTTTCATCTGGCATTGAGTGTACATATACCAATATGACATACGTACTTGAAGAATTTCTATCAAGGAAATATTAGGCGGGCTAGAAGTGTAATCTAGGCCGAATTAACATCTGGACGCATTTCGTAAGCATCTAAAACGATGTAAACAATAAACAAGAATGTCCAATAAAAGACGCATAAAAGCGCTGCAGAAAAGTGTCAAAGTTTCTACGTGATGGCGACACACTGAAGGGTATAACAACAAATTGCAAAATTATACAAATTTAGGCTAGCAGCTCTCTACCTTAACAGCCGTCCTTGTGTAACTCAAAAAAAACTCCAGCGCAAGTCAACGCGCCGCTCCTGCGAGTGAAGCGACGTTCGCACCACCGTCGCGTCAAAGCGAACTCGGTGGTGCAAACAGAGCACGTACAAAGGTATTCCTGCTAAAGGGACCGAGAACTGCCCAGAACATCATCTGAGATGACTACACTGATGGAAATATTGTGCGTCGCACTGACTCAAACCAACCCTGTTTTTTTTTTTTCGTGAGACGTGGATTTGTATTTTTATTTCTTCATCAAAAGACGCAAAAAATGACCTTTGGCGCCTCTGGTGGCAAATACATGAACGATTCGATGTATCCTGTCACGTGACCGTTGATTGCTGTAGACGGTCGAGGATCTTTTTGTTGGTATTGAAATATTGTTCGTTTCTTTATATTAAAAGATATTACTCCATAAAAATGCACACATAGGCCTGCGTTAAAGGCTAAGTATGCATTAAAGCGGCACTGCCTAAGCGTGACGTAATGATACCATGCTCGTCAGCGCGTCTTCAGCAACTTTTCAGCGTGATCATGCAATCGTGCACGCAGTTTGCAGATCGCTGAGATTTTAAATGCGAAGCATTTCTTAGCGAACTTCGGCGACTTTGAGCGTATCTATCTATCTGACTATCTATCTATCAAGCTATCTATCTAGCCGCCTACGAGTTTGTGCTCTCCTGGCCGTATCGTTAATGGGATTTCTACCAAATTTGGTATGACATATCATGACTGTATGACGAACATAAATGGCTGGTCATATCATGAAAATCATTACTAACTTGTCATGAAAAGTATGATTTACATGCCACGCTCATGGCGCGCTCGCGGCCGTTTCGTTAGCTTGAGATACACCAAATTTGGTATTGAGTGACGTGACTGTATGACGAACATAAATGACCAGTGATAATATGGAAATCATGACTTGTCATGAGCGACATGACTTGCATTCCACGCTCATGGCGCACTCGCGGCCGTTTCGTTAGCTTGAGATACACCAAATTTGGTTTTGAGTGACATGACTGTATGACGAACATAAATGACAAGTGATAATATTGAAATCATGACATGTCATGAGCGACATGACTTGCATTCCACGCTCATGGCGCACTCGCGGCCGTTTCGTTAGCTTGAGATACACCAAATTTGGTTTTGAGTGACATGACTGTATGACGAACATAAATGACAAGTGATAATATTGAAATCATGACATGTCATGAGCGACATGACTTGCATTCCACGCTCATGGCGCGCTCGCGGCCGTTTCGTTAGCTTGATATACACCAAATTTGGTATTGAGTGACATGACTGTATGACGAACATAATTGACACGTGGTAATATGGAAATCATGACATGTCATGAACGATATGACTTGCATTCCACGCTCATGGCGCGGTCGCGGCCATTTCGTTAGCTTGAGATACACCAAATTTGGTATTGAGTGACGTGACTGTATGACGAACATAAATGACCAGTGATAATATGGAAATCATGACTTGTCATGAGCGACATGACTTGCATTCCACGCTCATGGCGCACTCGCGGCCGTTTCGTTAGCTTGAGATACACCAAATTTGGTTTTGAGTGACATGACTGTATGACGAACATAAATGACAAGTGATAATATTGAAATCATGACATGTCATGAGCGACATGACTTGCATTCCACGCTCATGGCGCGCTCGCGGCCGTTTCGTTAGCTTGATATACACCAAATTTGGTATTGAGTGACATGACTGTATGACGAACATAATTGACACGTGGTAATATGGAAATCATGACATGTCATGAGCGATATGACTTGCATTCCACGCTCATGGCGCGGTCGCGGCCATTTCGTTAGCTTGATATACACCAAGTTTGGTATTGAGTGACATGACTGTATAACGAACATAAGTGGCAGGTGCTAACATGAAAATCTTGGCGTGCATGTCATCGACAACGCCATTTACATGCCACGCTCATGGTGCGCTTGCGTCCAGTTCGCTAGCTTGATATACACCAAAATTGGTATTGCGCGGCGTGACTGTATGACGAACATAAATGACAGGTCCTAACATGTAAAACATGACATGCAAATTATGTAAAGCATGATTTGCTCCTTCCTGGTTGCTTCGCATTACATCGATTCCCACAGTGCGTGGGATCTGCCGGCTTTTTGAGCGACATAATTTGGCTACCTACACTTCGTCTCAGAAGTGACGCGCACTGCTACTCGGCGCGGCCGTGCATATGCGTAGTGACGTTTTCGGTGACTTGGCTTGGCTCGTGCATCGAGAGAGTAACGACGCCGGGACAAGCCACCTATGAAACAGGCGCGGGCAACCTTGGGCGCAGGCGCACACAACGCGGTATAAATACAGGGAAGGTGTATAATGCCACATCATCTCATTGTAGCAGCTTGTTATTTTCAAAAATAGTTTAAAAGCTCGAAAATAAAGGTGGTTAAGCACAGTTACAGGAACTCCTGCGAAAGCAGAACGACGACAGCTTTCACACATCGCGAGAAGGGGTGGCGGCATCGCTATCAATTCTCAGCGTTGCTGGATGAAAGGTACATCTGTGTTTAGAGCCTTTCAGTTCAAAAAATACTGCTTGTAAGGCAACTACGTGCTTTTGGGATTAACTACTGCAGCTACAAACACTACGAAGGGTGAGCTTTCTGTCGCGCCGTAAAAAAATGAATTGAGAAAAAAATCAGTTGTCGGTCCCTTTAACATAGGTTGCGAGCGACCGCGTGTGGTCACTCAAGGTACGCAGTTCCTGCTGGAGCCACGAAGCTCCTCCTCCAGGGCACCGCTTTTCGCAGGACGAAAGACGGCCGCACGTTTCTTCTACGAGAAGGTTCAGAAGAGGAAAAGAGGCTATTTCTAGAAGCGTCAACAGGAGCACGTCTCAGCGCCTGCAAGGGAATGGGGAGAAGGAAAAAAAGCTCGCAATCCCTATGCCTTTCCCTTGTGCGTCCACCTCAGTCGACTCGAAGGCGAAAGCCATCTTTTTTTTCCCTTAGTCAACACATTGACTTAGATTAAAAGGTCTCCGGCCTCGTCCGGCCTCGATCTCTTTCGGTATTTCGCGAAACCTTGGCCTTGGCGAGTCGAAGACGAAATCTTAAGAGTCCTAGGCGGCGTACGGGCATTTACTGTATACATGTCCGGCTTCACCACAGTGATAGCACAGCGGTCGCCTGTTGGGTGTACGTAATACGTCCGATTATGTTGGGAGCGGCTGCCGATTTTTTAAATGCTGGATTGGTTGCATTCATGGCAGTGCGTCGTGAGGCGGAGGCTGCACGAAGCGTGGTGAAAGAGGAATGTGACGAGACGCAGCTTCACCATATGATGCATGCCGCGGCTCCATCGGCCCAGACGCTGTAACATCGCTGGAAAGCGAGACCTGCAGAGCCTGCTGTACTTCCTTTCTGGTGAAGCTGGAGATGAATTCCACAGAAGGCTGAGGGTGGCAGTAAATGCATTGCAGCTCGTCGCGTACTACTGATCTAATGAGGTTGCCGAGGCTTTCTATGCTGATGCTACTCCCAGCAGCTCCAACCCGACCCATCGGTGTAGCCACATTGAGCTGCCGGTTGTACACAGCCGACCACTGCTGCAGTACTTTTTCCATCGTTGTGGTTTTCGTTAAAAAATCAGTCAGCTTTCGAGGGAATCCGAACGATGCCAGCGATGAGCTCGAGCTTAACTCATCGCGCTAAGTGGTGGAACTTCTTATCTCCTGCCTTTGGATCAACGACTGAATAGCCTGCTCGACTCGTTCACGGCAATCTGGATTGGCGTAATTTGCCACCAGCTGGCGGGAAAGCACGCTCCACGTCGAGAAGGGTTCATGATTCTTGTACCAGGTACGAGCGCAATTAGTCTTACAATCATACCACCGTTCTCTATAATTTTTCAACCCACCAAACATCTACATAATAGAGTTCTACGCTTGAGTTTACTCTTGGCAGAATACACTTTTACAGTTGACTACATGAAGGGTTAATTGGCGTATTCATGTGGGAGGTAGTGGCCAAGTACTGCATCAGGGTGGTCAATCCTGCTCTGGTGAGGGAGTGCATTGCCGGCTATGGTCGAAAGTGAGGCCGCACCCCAGGCCTTTTTACGCAATTCCATCATCACGCGGATTTTTTAAAATCCGGTGTGGCATTGTCCGGCACCGGGATTCGAACTACGGACCTCTTGCATGCGAGGCTGATGCTCTACATCTACGCCATCGCTGCATCGCTTTAGAGCATTTGAGCGTGCTCTAAAGAACGGAAGAAGCCTCAAAGCTGTGAAGAGAAAACTGTACATAAGCAAAAATCCGATGCATGCATTAAGGGACAAGGAAGGCAAAGTTCCACAGGAATCTGTACAGCAGCCGAGACAATCACAATGATAACGTGAGAAGCAGTAATAGCCCAGAGGAATCCGACATGCCACCAGTATTGACAGAAGTAAAGAAAGCCCTAGAAGGAATGCAAAGAGGCACAGCCGCTGGTGAGGATCAGGTAACATCAGACCTCTTGAAAGATGGTGGAGAGATTGTGTTAGAAAAACTGGCCACCCTCTATACGAAGTGTCTCTTGACGGGGAGGATACCCGAATCTTGGAAGAATGCCAACATCATCTTAATCCATAAGAAAGGGGACGTCAAGGACTTGAAAAATTACAGGCCGATCAGCTTACTGTCCGCTGTCTACAAGCTATTTACAAAAATAATTGCTAATAGAATTAATACGACATTAGAGTTCAATCAACCAAATGACCAAGCAGGATTTTGTACAGGCTACTCAACAATAGACCATATTCATACTAACAATCAGGTGATAGAGAAAGGCTCGGAATACTACCAAACCCTATTTATAGCCTTCATAGATTACGAGAAGGCATTCGATTCGGTGGAGACATCAGCAGTCATGCAGGCACTGCGCAATCAGGGCATCGACGAAGCCTATATAAACATACTAGATGTTATCTACAGCGGATGCCCAGCCACCATAGTCCTCCATAAAGAAAGCGACAGAATCCCAATAAATAAAGAAGGGTGTAAGGAAGGGAGACACGATCTCTCCAATGCTATTCACCGCGTGTTTACAGGAAGTTTTCAGGGCCCTAGATTGGGAAGAGTTAGGGATAAGAGTTAATGGAGAGCATATTAGCAACCTGCGATTCGCTGATGACATGGCATTGATGATTAACTCAGGGGACGAATTACAGCTTATGATTACTGAACTGGACACGGAAAGCAGAAGAGTAGGTCTGAAAATTAATATGCATAAAACTAAAGTAATGTGGAACAATCTCGGCAGAGAACAGCACTTTGCGATAGGTGACGAGACACTGGAAGTTGTAAAGGAATACGTCTACTTAGGACAGGTAGTAACCGCGGCGCCGAACCATGAGAGTGAAACACTAGAAGAATAAGGATGGGATGGAGCACATTTGGCAAGCATTCTCAAATCATGAATGGTAGTCTACCACTATCCCTCAAGAGGAAGGTATATAAAAGCTGCATCTTACCGGTAATTACCTACGGGGCAGAAACCTGGAGACTTAGAGGGTTCAACTTAAATTGAGGATGACGCAGCGAGCTATGGAAAGGAAAATGATAGGTGCAACCCTAAGAGATAGGAAGAGAGCAGAGTGGGTCAGGGAACAAACGGGGGTCAAGGATATCATAGTTGAAATCAAGAAGAAGAAATGGACATGGGCCGGGCACGTAGCACGTCGGCAAGATAACCGCTGGTCATTAGGGGTAACTGACTGGATTCCAAGAGAAGGCAAACGCGTGAGGGGGGAGACAGAAGATTAGGTGGGCAGATGAGATTAAGAAGTTTGCAGCTATAACGTGGCAGCAGAAAGCATAGGACCGGGATGATTGGCAGAACATGGGAGAGGGCTTTGCCCTGCAGTGGGCGTAGTCAGGCTGATGATGATGATGACATGAAGGGTTGTCATAACTTCCCAGACAAGACAAACTACGTCAGCATACTGAGCGAGAAACCGCGTGCCTAGACGGGAGAAAAAGTTACACGAAGCACACAGACACAGCGCTGTGTCTGTGTGCTTCGTGTAACTTTTTGTCCCGTCTTAGTGCCGAGTGGAACCGACTTCCCCCCTCCATCGTCTGCATCGAGGACGTGTCATCATTCAAGACTGCACTAACCGATTATATTTTGAGCCAGTAATAACTTAGTGTTGTTTCAACATGTATTCTCATTAATTTCTTGTATTTCTATGTTCTATTTTTATTGCATTTCTTTTTGTTTTGGATTACCCACCCCACTCTGTAAGGCCTTTATGCGCCCTGAGGGTAAAATAAATACATAAGTATGCAAACGACAGCGAGTAAGGCTGCCGCACTTCTGTACGCCGTAAAGGCAGCGTCATTACATCGACTGTCTAATGAAGTCCATCGGAGAGAGGATTTAGCCGCATGATAATGTTGGACGTGACTTTACGCAAGGAAGAGTTTTACATGATAAAAACACTCGACTTCGATATCTCAACGAGGCGTGGGTTCGAGCGACTTGGTACTCCATGCTCTACTACTTCTGGTGCAAAAATTTTTTAGGCGAAAGACGAAAAAGACACGTACAGGTGAAAGTTTCAACTGAATTTGATAATAAATTCAGTTGAACGTTGCGCCTGTCCGTGTCTCTTTCGTCCTTCGCGCAAAAAACTTTCGCACAAGAGGTTGTACAGTTTGATATCTCGCCTTACCCGTGCGGCACCATCCTTCTTCGTCGAAGAGCTCGGCCGATTCACGAGGCCTTTTGTAGTATCCTCTCACCATAGATGGCATTCGAAAGCAAATCTCTCCTATCTGGTGGGGGCCGAGTTTGTCACGCGTGCTCACGTCGACGACCTGAGAAAAGGAATTTAATGGCTGTAAGAGGGTTCTCACCGAGTGTATTAGAAATACTCAATGCGCCCCGATATGATGCAAATTTGTAATGTTATTGTAGAAACTTGAAACGCACTAGCATTTTCACTTTTCTTCTGCAAATATTTCTGGCAACACCTCTAAAAAAGCAAAAAAGTTACTAATTGCAGCTCTTACTACCCTTGCGACGACTGAAAATAGCGCAGAAAAAACGGGGACACAAAAGAGGACACACGACACGTGTGTCCTCTTCGTGTGTCGTGTGTCGTGTGTCCTCTTCTTGTGTCCCCGTTTTTTTCTGCGCTATTTTCAGTCGTCGCAATGCACCAACAAGCCCAAATTTCGACAGTGCTTACTACCCTTCCTTGGGCATAGCTAGCTTTTTCCAGCGCCTTTACAGCCTCCATTCCTGAACAGTAAATAGATGCATGCAAACAAGTAGCAACTGTGACGGCTACTACATTCCTTGAATTGTAACTTTTCTACATGTTTATTAAGCACAAATTTGCCGTCACTACTTTACAAGACAGAAGTACAGGGGAAGAAATGGTCATTTCTAACGGAAAAAATAACACTTCTGACGTGTCTCGTGGTCGAACGCGTCGTCGCGTCATATTGCCTTCAGCAAAGTGATCGTATAAAACCAGCACGCTGCAAAATAAGTTTAAATAAATACATATTTATTACGCAGGCGGTTCAATTCATCCAAACCTCTAGGTACCTGCTGTTTCTTAGCGACTAGTTGACACAACTAGCAAAAACAAGTTGTCTACCCAAATGTGCACAAGGAGTATCAATCAGTTAAGCAATACTAATTCGTATCATCTGAAGATATCAATTTTAGTCGAACTTGAGAAAGATGCCTACTGCATAAAGGCGAAATTCCGTTTTAAGAAATTTAGGCAACCCCAAACTTTAAACACCCTGTCTGCTATGGTGATAGTGGACCAGTAAAAAAACGTTCAGCATATGGAAAATGAACTACCAAAAAGGAAGGCACTAAAAGTGTATTTCACGTTAACAGCAACATGACATTACAAGGAACATAGGCATTTAGCGTTACCACATTTCTTCTCGGTGGAAATAGGGTCATGTTCGCGCAACTCGCTGTCCCTGCAAAATCTTTTGAACGGAAACCTTAAGCTGGCCGTGGTCTTGTGCCGAGAAGCTTTATAATGGTGAGGTGTACTGGTTTTGAAGACATTCCTGCACTTGCACATGCGTTGCTCAAACTACCATAGCTCTATGGGCATGTCATATGCAGGGTGTCCCAGCTAACTCTGACCAGAATTCGAAAATATTCCGACGCACATAATGACGATGCGACCAAATGTGTGTCGCTGAATACAGCACTAAGTCATACATTCTTGTGTTCTTTGGCATCACTTAATTAGCCACGATTAAATAATTAACTACTAAAGCAACAAAGCTGGGCAAAAATTTCAGGGAGGGAGTTACAGATCGGTTTAGACAGTGTTTAGCTTAATATCTATTATTACGTATTAGTGCTTTTCAGGCCACTGCAGAAACCCGCGATATACAAAAAACTCAAAATGCAAATGCAAGATCCCCACGTGACATGCCCGCTTGTGCGTCGTAGTTGCAATGTTCCCAATGTTCCACCTGAAGACTACCGTCGCATTCGGCCACTAGCGCTATTGTTTAAAAGGAGACAAAACATCGCTGATTTAGGTGACCATGAGATGACAAACGTGGCGCTGGCGGCAGCACAAACGATACCCGGTGTCCGCATAGGCGTGTGCTCCATTAGGGAAGACAAAGTTGAACTTAGCAGCAGCGCCTCCCCCCTCCCCGCCCATCGGACGAGTCCGAAAGAAAACGAGCTCCGCAAGGCATTCAAAAATGAAAGTAAAGCGATGGCGTCATTCTCACAGCCGCCTGCAGTTTGTGTCTGGCCTTCCGCGGGGCAACGATGGGAAGTAAACAGTTCTTCAATGCAACATTAGGGAACCTTGGTCGTCATTATCGTCCAAAAGCTCGCGTAGAAGAAACCCTGCGCATTAGAAAATGACGTGAAAGTTTCTGAGTGAGCAATGCGATGAGGCAGAATTAACGCCGTTCTTTAGGTGATGAAGGGGCGCTGCCGGCTCGTGCACACTCCTATGGCTGCGTGTGCTTATCGCTGTCATAAACCACTGCGAGGGAAGCATATCGTTTGTACGGGGAACGTTAGGGAGGACTGCAATTACCGCGCTCAAGTAGGCATGTCACGTGGTATATTTTTGTACTTCGCTAGCATCTGTAGAACCCCCCCCCCCCCCCCCCAAAAAAAAAAAACACTAATACTTATTAGATAGGCAGTTATAATTGCCTAATCGGACGTGTTGCAAACCGATCTACAATTTTCTCCTTCAGTTTTCCCCAGTTTCGTTGCTTCTAAGCGGGGATCTCAAACTCACATCAGCTACCGGGCCACAGTCGCCAAATTTATTCCCCTAAAGGGCCGGGACAGTGAAGACGTGGGTAGCGGAGGGTGGGGGGGGGGGGAAGCCTGAACAGAATTTCAGCTAACGTTGCCATCTGAAAGAAATGTTTTCCCATATCTCATATATGGGCCGTTTCTAAAGGGGATTCGGCGTCAGATTTCGAGAAGCATATCGATACCGATCTACACAATGACTAAAAACTGGACGCCGATAGTATTTGTTCCGCGGTTATTTTTCAGCACAAGCTGACTGCATGGGGTGTTTCACGAAAAGCTAAATCCTAAAGTACAGTCACGCTTGAGCAGCTTACCCGTACAGAGAGATATTATTCACGATAGGCGAGAAAATAATGCGAGAAACCATTTACCAATGTCACGAACAGTCACAATGTCATACAAAATATGGAACGAAGACTGTCATGTGTGAGTCGCGGGCAGCAAGCGAGAGGTCGGCGGGCCGCGTGCGGCCCGCGGTGCACGTGTTTGAGGCCCCTGCTTTACAGGTTAATTAGTTCAGCTGGTCTATTTAAGGAAATTTGTCGAAACTAAAATATATACTCCATGCAATTGTCAGTGACATGCATTTGCCCGCTTCGTTATAAAGTGCGTCGAAATAGTTTAAAACTCTGGCTAGCGTGAGCTGGAGCACCTTCACTATGTGCAGTGACATGCAGGGGACCGACGAGAATCCAACTGTGTAACAATATGTGCAAGAATTCATGTCCAAAACAAAATGAAACTGGCGTTAGCGTTGCCTAAGGTTCCCTATCCCTTACGGGCTCGTTAATGGGCGGCGACATCATCTTTGACCTCCTTGTGCTCATCACCATAATCCTCGGCCTCTCTTACGTCCACTGCTGCACGAAGGCATCTTCCAATGATCCATCTCCATCAACAGCCCCGCATAGTCAGAAAAAATAATTGTTGACTTTTAGAAGCTTGCATCTACTAAAATATGGGCACCAGATTTTAAGAATATGCGCCTAAACTACCAGTAAAACACGTTTTGATTTTGTATCTACTTATTTATTGCACTGCCGCTTTCTTCTTCCTAAAGAAGCAACTAGGTTCCGACCATACCAGTTTATGCGACAGACCGCTTCTAAGATTTTACATCCCATTTGCAAATATGGAGACGAAGTTTGTGAACGCTACTACCACTACTAGGCGCAGTTTCTTATGCTGTAAATGCGACAGCGTGATGCAAAATTTTAAGAATTCCTAGTTTTCTTCATTATGGTGCAATAAGAATTGTGCTACGTCATGAAACAGGTATATGCAAGCAATAACCTATAAGAATTTCGTTAAAAACATCGATAATTTAACCAAATTCATGGCTGTTCACCGGTACAATATAAGCTAACTCAACACAGGCCAAATGGTGGCCTTAAAGCTAGAGCATATATCGCGTTCGTGCCTTGATATTTTATCTGCATGCGCAGTCATTGAGGGTTCGTTCAGAGGGTTGCCGTTGGGTAGACTTGAAAAGGAGCCAGAAACCAAGCTAAAAGTAGTCCAAAGTAGCCATGCCATTTAACTTTATCGCCAAATTTGTAGCCAAATAGAAGTAAACCAGTTTATGACTAGAATTTTTGTAAAATAAATGATTTTGAGTCTGCAGAAACAGAAATAAGACCACATTTCTTTCCCTCTAGCTCTTCAAGCCACATGTGAGCTGCAAAAAAAAATGATTTTTTTATTTATTTATTTACTGCAAGGCAAAGAACATTAATGAGGAGAGTGGAAAAAACAGAAAGAAGAAAAGGAAAATAGTGAGTAAAAAAAGAACAATGAATACACTTCCAACAGACTAGTAAGCTTCGGGTTTTACAAGATAGAATTATCTCAAAGCGATAACCAAAGGGTTGGATATATAGTGCGGTGATAAGATAAGTGGATCGGGGAGCACGCTACTCTGGTACATTCTATGAAGTAAGCTCAAGCGGCAAAAATTTCGATGTGCAGCTAGAGAGGGAGCAGAAAGGCTGGATTTCGCGGCTCTTATTTTAGCAGTGCGGTTGCAGTCAAAAAGAATTTTACATTCTTCCTTTTAATATTACATGATATATATGAGCATGTAAATATTCATAAGAAGGGCGGGTTATGTAATGCAACGCTGTTCAAGAATATTAGTGTTTCGGGAGACGAATAACCTTGCAATTTCTGAGATTTATTTCCCTAAATCATATTTTGCATCCAGTGGCGCAGCCACTATATCGTATTAGTAAGTATAAGTTCCGTGCATCTGTATATATTTATGCAGGAAGGAGTTCTTCCCAGAGACAAAGTAATATTGGAGCATGCATTCCCGCCAATAAGTCGGTGGGAGCGTTAAACGTTGAAGCAGTTTTGCCTTGAAGCCGCAGACCGAAATTCATTAATAGATTTACCATAACAGACCAGCTTCATTTTTTGTGCTAATATTTGTTTTGCGTGGGGGGTGCTTTGATGACATTAGCGTGTCGCTGGGGCCATTACATGCGCGCGCATTAGCTTACGTGGCAAAAAAAGGTTGAAAAGAGGGGTGAACTTTATATGCTTTCTTGTTCTTTTACCTGCAAATATCATGAAAGCTGGCTACTAAATGCGCCTAAGCAGAAGTTTAATTTAGCCAAAAAAGTAGCCATGGCGCCAACCTCAAATTTTCGTAGGCCAGACGGGTCCAAAAGTAGCCAATTTGGCGCAAAGTAGCCTCCAACGGCAACCCTGTTCGTTCATGCCTCCATGTATACGTCGTTGGCCTGAACATAGAACTGTGCTTTGTAGTTACCGGGCTAATGAAGTGGAGTGATAGGCGAATATTAATTCTCTTAACGAGACAATCGTGTAGCGAATCACATTTTTATTCAATCTTATGTTTTGTAACAGAATCGACAGGATAAGGCAGTGCATATGGCGCATATGGGGATCATCCAAATTGATGTAAACGTATGGTTCACCTGTATTAGTAACCTAAATAACAAGGTTTTAACAGTCATGGCACTAAAGCTGCCAACTTTTTGTTGCTACTTCCCTGCAGCTAGTAACTGCAAGTATTAGGTTTCACCGTAATAAACCCTACAACTTGGCGCTTATTACCTGAGGTTACTCCATGGGTATTCAGTGTTGCCACATTTATTAAGTACTTCATAGGAAATCTGACTACTTGCTTTATCTATGCACTACAGAGGCTGTAGTGCAACTGCGACCACTGTAGTTTTTTGTGTTTTTTTGTTGTCGGGGGAAGGATTAGTGCAAGAGGCAGTAGTATTTGCCTGACGTTTCTTCTAGGCGCACCGCCGTAGTAGCACCGTGGCTAATGTTTGCAATAGTGTTGAAATTTTTGACACTACGAAATTGTTTCGCGTATTGAAATAGCTGGCATTATGAAAGGTGGAAATTCTTTACAAAAGTCTCAAGATTTCAAGTTTAGACCATGCGTAATTATTAGAGCGCAGAAACCGGCGACTAATAGAACGGCATTGTCGCTATTTATACGGCGACATCTATTCGTAGTGCTCTACCTTGACTGTGACTCCGGTCGCAGGTATTCCAACATCAGTGCTGTTTCGACATCCAGCAGACTTTGGCTGACCCGTGACAAAACCACAGGACTCGGTCATGACGTATGGATTCGAAAGTTGCTCGAGACCACCGAATACTTCGTAGGCTGCTTTTACTACGGATGCCGGAAGTACGCTGCCTCCAGTGCCAATTTTGCGTAGTGTTGGTAACATTCGTCCTGCGCGGCGCATCTCCCGCACTATAACTTGAAGCTGTGAGGAGAAGAACAATGCCGCCGTCACCTGCAAATACACCGGTGTAATAGTAAACATAGTGAATGAAGACGCTTAAGCACATCTGTGTTTGCATGTGCCTTCATTTAAACGCGCCTTCGCACACTACATAACGAATTAACGAAAGCGCTTGCGATTCGCCAGGTGTGCGACCAATGGTGGCGCTGCCAACCATGCCGGTATGACGTCAGAGCGGGGATTCGCGCGCTTTCGTCTGCTACGTAGGCCCGGCGCCATGTAAAAACAGTGGTCGTAGTAAAACTCAACAACGGAGCAATTCACTTGGTTATCTTGTGTATGGTGGCTACCGGTGCTGTTCAAACAACCGTAGGTATCTGCTTTTGACGTTCATTTTAGAAGCACAGTGCTTTGTTTCTTAGAACTGCGGCCGCTTGTCTCCGCGGCGAGTGCTGCGCAATGGTGAAGTACTGCTCTGTTGCCTCAGTATACTTCGTCCGCCCGTTAAAAGGGCGTTAGCTTTACCAACTATCCTAAGGACCTGAAGCTGAAGAAGAAAGGATAGTCAAGCTCAGAATGGGAAAGCGCCCCATGCCTTCATCGACCGTGTGCAGCAAGCACTTCGCTGACAGGGACTTCTGCTATACCCGCCGTACGCGCCACTCTTCGGTAAGCTTGTAACCATGTTTGAATGCCTCGCCAGTACTTCAGCCATTTATTGCACACAGGCTATATGCATAGGCGAATTACACCAGGTGCGGTGCCGTTCCAAAAGCTGCCGCGAAGGCCCCTAGGCAGTGAGCCGACGACGCGGCCTCCGAATCGCCTCGCTGGTAAGCGCGCCTTGTGACCGCAGCTGAGCGGCGCAGGATATCTGAGACTGCGGCTTTACTTGGTTGGTGTACATACATACGTAGTTTACTCATAAAGACAAGTGCGCGCCTAGCGGACCGCTTATCATAAATTCATAAGCGAAACCGGCTGCCGCTGTTTAGAGCACATTGGCAGTGCAGACAACTTAGAAAGCGGAGCCCTTTAAGCTTTTCGTTATGCCACGCACGTGAACAGAAACTCGACCCAGCTTGCCTTTGCCACGTTAATCTTTGTGGCCCGATGCGCGGTATATATCATCAGCGATAACTTATATTCTGATACCCAAGCGATGGCCCTGTGCGGTATTAATTTATGAACTACTTCGTGATATCCTTCTCACTGAACCAACATTACTGGGACAAACTGCAGTCATTTGCATAGGCCATGGGGTGCTGCAAGGCGGCTCTTGCCCTCCCCCCAGTCACACCAGCACCTGCCCCTCAAGCACCACTTACTGCGACACAACGCGGGCTTCCGCCCTCAAGACAAAACCCTGCCCACGCCCATGACTGCAATCCAAGCACGAATATCTCAAATTTGGTAATTTGATGCTACTTTGCATTTCTAGTAAATACTATGAACGATCGATTGAATGCCGAAGCAATAATTTAAACAGCTGCCCTACAGTAATTTTCTCATGTGTTGTTTGCGAATGCCAGAGTGGCAGAATTAATCAACGATTATCACACATTTCCGCATGTTCACTGTCACTAGCGATGCACTGCAGAAAAAAATTACACCATCTCCCGCTAAAGGGAACCATGTGTAGATGTGAAGCAGCGGGCGCTAACGCTTACACTGACGGTGGCGTTGACGCTGGCGCTATCGCAGCGTTGCGCACGAGAGAAAACTGAGGAGGCGCAAAGCACACAGTGATGGAGCGGTGTTTCCTACTGGAACATGCCAATCGCTGCTAATGGGCAATGAGAGACAGAAGACTCCGACTGGACACAGAGAACCCGCAGTGCGCTTTTAGTTAACGCGCACGCTGCGAATTTTTATTGTTCAACAACGCACAGGAGAAATCTCCTACCGGCACCACCTTGGAGGTCAAGAGCCATTGCGATATATACGGGATGCCCAGTGAACGGTTGTGCAGCGCGAGCAGTCGATTTTTTCAACGAAGAAACTCGCTAGCAGACGCTGCCTGCGTCGGCGTCACGAGGCGAGAGAGGGGGGAGCGTAGGAGAGGAGAGAGAGAGGGGGGGACGCGCATGCGCAGTGGGGTGTGGACGCTGTGGGCAGGGATGCCTAGAGGAGAGAGGGGGGGGAGCGTAGGAGGGGGTGAGAGAGGGGGGGACGCGCATGCGCAGTGGGAGCCCAGGCAGGGATGCCCAGAGGAGAGAGGGGGGGAGCATAGGAGGGGGAGAGAGGAGGGGGAGGCGCATGCGCAGTGAGGGTGTGGTTGCCGCGGGGAGGGATGCCTAGAGAAGAGAGAAGGGGAGAGGAGGTTTTTTTTTATTTTTATTTTTTTAAGGGTCTGCGCATGCGCAGTAAGGGAGGCCACGCCGCACACCACCACCGGATTAAGCTTCGCCATAAGATGCTTCACATCTAAAATATCCTAAGTAGAAGAGCACGCCTGCCGTTCTCCTGACGGTAGTTGTGAAAGCTGAGGCACGAAGCACATTGAGGCACAGAGCAGTACTTCACCATTGCGCAGCACTCGCCGAGGAGAAAAAAACTTCCCCATCTCCCGCTAAAGGGAACCATGTGTGGATGCGAAGCAGCGGGGAGATGGTTAGCTTGAGCGTGGGAAATGTCGCCGCTCCCGTTTCGCGGCAGCGGCCCGGACGCTCATCGCGGTGCGCATGAGAGAGAATGAGGCGCGCGCTCTGCGTCATTTTCATACCGCGGAACTACCGTGGCGCAACCAGCAATGTATACAGCTGTCGCACCACCTGTCGTGCGCGCCGCTCCGTAGAGGATTCCTAGAGGAGAGAACGGGGGGGGACGGAAGGAGAGGGCGAGGGGACGCGCATCTGCTGTGGCGGTGTAGGACGCGGGCGCCGCTCCGTAGAGTAGAGGATTCCTAGAGGAGAGAAAGCGGGTGAGCGTAGGAGAGGAGAGAGAGGGTGAGGGGACGCGCATGCGCTGTGGGGGGTGTGGGGCAAGGGACGCGGGATGGACTAAGCCCCCGCAAGCACATGCAACCAAGATCAAGGAATGGAGTCAACCTGGGCGACAGACACCACCTGCCTAGCCATTGCTAAGCAGCCCCTCTGTTCTCTCGGCCATGACTCTGGTGACTGTAGTGGTGGTTGACGGCCTTATTGTACTAGAGTGTTCTGGTTCGCATAGTGGGTGCTTCCCTACTTCATGAAAGTGGCGGGACGCGGGACGCCGGACGCGGGAGGGACGGACAAAGCCCCGAGCGTAAGATGCTTCGCATCTAAAATATATTCGTTTGTAACACACGGCGTCCAGAGAAACTGAATGAGCATTATTCGTCACGAGCTCGATTGCCACGGAGACATTGTGCGGCGGGTTCGGAAGTCCACTTCTTTGCAAGACCAGAGCCTCGACGGTGATGGGATGTCCGTTGACTGCCTCGACCGCGCATTCAACAACGTGGCCTGCGTCGTACACCGCCTCGCCCTCGATCAGATACCGCGATGTTTCGCAAGCTGTGTTATACACTTGTAGATGCTGGAGAAAGCCACGCTTACTGAAATACTGAAAGGAACACCCGAACTAATTAATATCTCACGGCGGAAACTGTAGATGACGAGCGAAAACACTCGCACATAGTTTCACTTTCTTAACAGCAATGCGGTTGGTGGCATCGGCGTGCTCGACGGTCATCCGGTAGATTTCTTGGCCCTGTCGATTGGGCCGCAACTAAAACAAGTTCATCATTGCACTCGAAAACATTCGTTGCAGGCGTTAGTTCACCCTCGCGAGGCCTGTTCATTCGACAAAATTCCCGCCTGAAGCAGAAGATCCGCGTGCAGGAGCAGCGGCTGCTGCAGCGCGGCTGAGAGCGGAGAGCGGAGTCCCGGCTCTGACGTCACACGCGAGAGGGCGCCACTCCAAGATCTCGAGGCGAATAGGAAATAAAAAATTTGGCAGATGCCAAGTACCGTGGGAATCGATGTTATGCGAAGCATGCGGTAGCAAGGTTCCTGGTTTGTAACTTTTTTTTGAGCGAAACGTTACGAAACGGCGTTAAAGATGCGTACAAATGTTGTACGCACAATTGACGTTAACCCGTCATGACGCCTGCCTCATAGGAGTACATATGTAATGTTTATAAAATTTGATAAGCAATTACGCCTGCATAGGGTCTTTTTGCAAAGCAGTTCCGAGACCTGGTGTGGCTCTGTGGTAGAATACTTGATTGCCACGCAGATTGCTTGGGTTCGATTCCTGCTGGGACCCTGATATTTATTATTCGCATTCGTCAGGTCAACGCTGCTGACGTCAGTTTTTCTTAACGCTCTCGCATTTAAAATACTAATGTCTTTCCTCGCCGTTCCTGGGTAGACATAAATTGTCAAATACCTGTGGCGCAAACCCGCATACAACGGCCCATGGTATACGGGTATGTGCTGCTCGTGTCTGCAGGAAAGGGTCTGACGACGTATGCGACAGGATTTTCACGTTATTCATGTCAGGACAAGGCAGACATATTCGTCAATACCTCTTACCCTCCCGTAGAAATTTTGTTCTACACCAAGTTAGGGAGGCGATCACGAGAGCACCCAGACGTAGGCGGCTAGATAGATAGATAGATAGATAGATACGTAGATAGAAACGCAAAAGTACTTACAGTACGCAAAGAAATGCTTCGCATTTAAAAAACAAAAAGCAGGAGTCAGCGGAAGATGGAAGCTTGTCATGAAAGTTCTCGAAAACAACGAAGTCGTCCTTTCGACAAGCAGACTTGCCTTCTTCGAGTAGTAGTAGTGGTTTATTAAGGAAATGACGCTTATTTCTGCAGCCCAATAGGGAGCACGGCGCAGCGTCAGGAGAAGGGGAAGTGGGAAATAAAGAAGATAGTAGAAAAAGAAGAAGAGAAACAGACAGGGTCTCGTCCATTCATAAGGGAGGCCGATGGTGAAGTGATGCCAGCTAGTACTGGGCGCTCAACGGAAGGTGGTGATCCCGGTCACCTCCACAAACTCCAAGAGGCTTTGGAGAGCCCGGATTCTGGGAGGCGATGGGAACAGCATGCAGCTGCCTTCCTTAGCGCGAGTGTGTATATGCTTCGTACCCTCTACTCCAACCCAAACCAAGAAGGAGGAGACGGCGAAAGCGAGGTTGGGGGGTGGGGAGAAGGAGAAGTTGCCGTGTCGAATTGGGTAAGTCGAAAGTAGCGAGGAATAACCCGTGAAGAAGAAAGAAAGCGGGGGGTGGGCAGCAGGGGGAGTAGACGCTTCGCTGAGGAGTGGTTGTCAGAAGGAAGCACCACTTGGCAATTACAATTTCACGCGGATAAGCCCCGTTACATAAAAGCAGGGCTTAATTCTCATTGGTTTCGTTTTGTATGTACGATACCGACTGCATTCAAGAGCCCCGTTTGAAACATTTTTATCTGCTGGCTGGAGTATACTAAACTTGTGAATAAGCTATGACGGCTTATACAGGCTGTTTAAAGTAATGTGTCGAAAACCCTCAAAAATCAGGAATATGACATGTGTGCTTCCAGTCCTCACTACTATTTTTTTCTGTAGCGCATGACATCTTAAGATGGTGAAAGACATCATTTCGGACAATAATTAAGAAAATTCGGCAGATCCCACGCCTTCTAGGAATCGGCTTCTTGCGAAGCAGCCAGCCAATGATTGTCTAGGCTGCATTTTTGGCCTTGAGCCAAGCGTTAGCAGGATGATCGACGGGTTTTCGTCAGTGTAGTAGCTGTGTTGCACATCGTGCGCTTGCCAGGAACCTCGACTACACTGGCGTTGAAAGGGTAACTTATGGTCTGCCGTAGCGTCAGAACTCGCGTAGATCACAGACATTAGTACGATCGAAACGAACTCCACTTTACGACACCATGATGTGGATATCGTAGGTAACTTTCGTTAGCGTATTCCTCCGAGGTCTAGCAAACCCTGAATATAGCTGTCTTAATCATAATAATGAAAATTTGAGGACACTTGACCTCTGCCTCCAAGAGTAGATTGCGATAGCGTAATCGGGCGTCATGCGCATCGTCTTTTGAACTGCTAGCCTGCTTCGGTTCTAGGTGCGTGCCTTAACCGTGCCGTAAGGAAACGAACGACTGTGCGTGTAACATTGGCCGTTTCAAAGTATCATTGAATGCCTAATGTAAGCACAGTTGTTAGGTGCCCACAACGCCACAGTTATTCCGTTTGCGAATCAGCGCAGGGCCCACTACGCGGTCGTAGGGCAACACGCGAACCTACGCAGCTGTTAACATTGTTGATGGTTCTGATGCTGCTGATTATTAAATACTATGTCAGAGCGCTTTGTAATGGGTGGGCCTTTAAAACACCCACTCGTTGCTAAATTCACATCTTTTGACGCCTGGCGCGATTCTACGCTTCTGCCACGCAACATATGATTCGTTAAATGGGACGCCTTCCACCACATGACATTCATATAGTCTTTTATTCCTAGGCAGTTTCAACAAATATCGTGGCTCTGTGGTGAACACCTGCTTGTCACGCAGACGGCCTGGGTTCGATTCCCACTCGGACCCGGAAACTTTTATTAGATGCGAAGCATATTATGCTCGGGGCTATGCCGGTCCCTCCCGCGTCCGGCGTCCCGTGTCCGGCCACTTTCATGAAGTAGGGAAGCACCCACTATGCGAACCAGAACACTGTAGTACAATAAGGCCGTCAACCACCACCATAGTCACAAGAGTCATGGCCGACAGCACAGAGGGGCTGCTTAGCAATGGCTAGGCAGGTGGTGTCTGTCGCCCAGGTTTACTACATGCCTTGATCTTGCTTGCATGTGCTTGCGGAGGCTTAGTCCATCACTCCTTCCCGCGTCCTACACCCGCATAGCGCATGCGCGTCCAATCCCCATCTCTCTCCTCTCCTACGCTCACCCCCTTTCTCTCCACTAGGAATCCTCTACTCTACAGAGCGGCGCCCGCGTCCCACACCCCCCACAGCGCATGCGCGACCGCCCCCCTCTCTCTCTCCTCTCCTACGCTCACCCCCTTTCTCTCCTCTAGGAATCCTCTACTCCAACAGAGCGGCGCCCGCGTCCCACACCCCCCCCACAGCGCATGTGCGTCCTCTCCTCCTCTCTCCTACGCTCACCCCCTCTCCTCTAGGAATCCTTTACTCTACGGAGCGGCTCCCGCGTCCCACACCCCCACAGCGCATGCGCGTCCCCTCCCCCTGTCCTACGGTCCCCCCCCTGTTCTCTCCTCTAGGAATCCTGTACGGAGCGGCGCGCACGACAGATGGTGCGACAGCTGCATACTTTTCTGGGGGGCGCCACGGTATTTCCGCGGTATGAAAATGATGGAGCGCGGGCGCCTCATTCTCTCTCCTGTGCAGCGCCACGATGAGCGCCCGGGCCGCTGCCGCAAAACGGGAGCGGCGACGTTTCTCCCGCCAAAGCTAACCATCTGCCCGCTGCTTCGCATCCACACATGGTTCCCTTTAGCGGGAGATGGGGAAGTTTTGTAGATGCGAAGCATCTTATGCTCGGGGCTATGTCCGTCCCTCCCGCGTCCCGCGTCCGGCCACTTGCATGAAGTAGGGAAGCACCCGTTATGCGAACCAGAACACTGTAGTAATATGAAGAACGTGAACCCTATCAAAGTCATCAGAGTTATGGCCGAGAGCGCAGGTTGACCCCATTCCTTGAGTCATGGCCGAGAGCACAGAGAGGCTGCTTTGCAATGGCTAGGCAGGTGGTGTCTGTCGCCCAGGTTGACCCCATTCCTTAATATTGCTTGCATGTGTTTGGAGGGGGCTTAGTCCGTCCCTCCTTCCCGCGTCCCACACCACCACAGCGCATGCGCGTCCCCTCCCCCCTCTCTCTCCTACGCTCACCCCCCTTCCTCTCCTCTAGGAATCATCTACTCTACGGAGCGGCGCCCGCGTCGCGCATGCGCGTCCGCTCCCCTCTCTCCTCTAGGAATCCTCTACTCTAGGGAGCGGCTCCGGCGTCCCACAGCGCATGCGCGTCCTCTCCCCCCTCTCTCCTCTAGGAATCCTATACTCTAGGGAGCGGCTCCGGCGTCCCACAGCGCATGCGCGTCCTCTGCCCCTCTCTCCTCTAGGAATACTCTACTCTACGGAGCGGCGCGCACGACAGGTGGTGTGACAGCTGCATACTCCGCTGGGGGCGCCACGGTAGTTCCGCGGTATGAAAATGACCGAGCGCGCGCGCCACATTCTCTCTCTTGTGCAGCGCCGCGATGAGCGCCCGGACCACTGCCGTGAAATGAGAGCGGCGACGTTCTTCCCGCTCAAGCTAATTATCTCCCCGCTGCTTCGCATCCACACATGATTCCCTTTAGAGCTGTGCACGGGCTCCGGGTAGCCCGAAAGCCCGAGCCCGGCCCGGCCCGCGGGCCGGGCTCGGGTACGCGGACGTCTTCCCAACTCGGGCCCGGGCCGGGCTCGGGCTACTCATCTCGGGCATCGGGTGGGCCGGGCCAGGTGCAAATCCCGCATCAAACCAAAAAAAAATATAGAGGTTGTGCCGGAATTGTTTTCTAGCACTTAGCGATGAGCACACAGATCACCTTTGTGATTATTTATCCATACAATCATCCTCCTGTCCTGCATCATAGATAATAAACTGCTGGAAGAACAAGGAGTCTAATTATTCTAAGCTTGTTATGCTTGCGAAAAAGATATTTGCGATTCCGGCTACCAGTGCGAGCAGCGAACGGAACTTCAGTTCGACAGGATATGTGATGCACCGCACTTCACTGAAGTCCGAATCACTGCGCAGCATTTTTACAGAACTTGTAATCTGTGTATACACATTAACATATGTCGTTTGCATATGTTTAACTTTGATATGTTGAATAAAATGCAACATGATCAAAAAGTGATATATCTTGTCTCCGCAGCAAACTTTGATAGTGTCGGGCCGGGCCGGGCCCGGGTTTGTGTTTTCGTACATCGGGCCGGGCCGGACGGGCTCGAAGCCCTTTGGGGGTCGGGCTCGGGCGGGCCTGCGACGCTGTCAATGGGCCCGGGCCGGGCTCGGGCTTGAAAATTAGGCCCGTGCACAGCTCTAATTCCCTTTAATGGAAATGGGGAATTTTTAGATGCGAAGCATCTTATGCTCGGGGCTATGTCCGTCCGGCGTCGCCCGTCCCGCGTCCCGTGTCCCGCGTCCCGCGTCCGGCCACTTTTATGAAGTAGGGAAGCACCCATTATGCGAACCAGAACACTGTAGTAATATGAAGGCCGTCAACCACTATCACAGTCATCAGAGTCATGGCCGAGAGCACAGAGAGGCTGCTTAGCAATGGCTAGGCAGGTGGTGTCTGTCGCCCAGGTTAACCCCATTCCTTGAGTCATGGCCGAGAGCACAGAGAGGCTGCTTAGCAATGGCTAGGCAGGTGGTGTCTGTCGCCCAGGTTGACCCCATTCCTTAATTTTGCTTGCATGTGTTTGGAGGGGGCTTAGTCCGTCCCTCCTTCCCGCGTCCCACAGCGCACACGCGTCCCCCTCCCCCCCTCTCTCGCCTACGCTCACCCCCCTTTCTCTACTCTAGGAATCTTCTACTCTACGGAGCTGCCCCCCGCGTGACCCACAGCGCGTCCCCTCCCCTATGCTCTCCTACGCTCACCCCCCTTCCTCTACTCTAGGAATCATCTACTCCACGGAGCGGCGCCCGCGTCCCACAGCGCATCCGCGTCCTCTCTCCCTGTCTCCTCTAGGAACCCTCTACTCTACGGAGCGGCTCCTGCGTTCCTCATCCCCACAGCGCATGCGCCACCCCTCTCTCCTCTAGGAATCCTCTACTCTATGGAGCTGCTCCCGCGTCCCACACACCCACAGCGCATGAACGTCCCCTCCCTCTCTCTCTCCTCTCCTACGATCCCCCCCCGTCCTTTCCTCTAGGAATCCTCTACGCAGCGGCGGGCACGACAGGTGGTGTGACAGCTGCATACTCCGCTGGGGGGCGCCACGGTAGTTCCGCGGTATGAAAATGTCGGAGCGCGCGCGCCTCATTCTCTCTCCTGTGCAGCGCCGCGATGAGCGCCCGGACCACTGCCGTGAAATGAGAGCGGCGACTTTCCTCCCGCTCAAGCTAATTATCTCCCCGCTGCTTCGCATCCACACATGGTTCCCTTTAGCGGGAGATGGGGGATTTTTTTATTTATTTTGCGGTCACGGACAAGATGATGAGCTTTCGCTCACAACCAACGGCGCCCACGCCGACGCCAGAATTTCTGCGAAACGAGCTCTTTAACGATATTACGTTAAAATGTAATATGTATTAGACGGCTATAAAAGCGGAGTCAAGACTGGCACCTCTATTGATGTTAACACCACATCAACGCTGCTTAAGTCGGTTCTAAATAACACTATCGGATTTAAATTTACCAATGTCCGCTCTCGCCGTTCCTGGCTAGATATAAATTGTCGATCTCCTGCGGCGCATATCCGCATTCCGCGGCCCGTGGTATACCGGTATGTGCCACACGTGTCTGGAGGAAAGGGATTGACGACGTACGCGACGGGATTTTCACATTATGCATGTCATGACCCAACAGTCATATTCGCCAAACCCTCTTATTTTGGTCTACACCAGCAAAAAGCGTGGCGCAAGTAAAATAATCTACTCTTTGTAAGAAGAGATTCCTGCGTATTATTCATTCTTTCTATGACATGTTTTCTGGAGATTTTTCGGCAGATCCCACGCACTGGGCGCGATCGACGTCGTGGAAAGCAGTCGACCGTGGAGCTGCATATGAAGCAATGTTTGGCTTTAAAACATTAGTTACTATATGGATCAAGGTCATTGTGTGAACTGAGTAGCTCCGTCCGGGATAGGTGCTAACATGACACCTCGACTTCACTATGACGCCAAAAAGGTGGATCGCCATCCCACGTAATGTTGGGACTCATGTTCGAGCATAGTCGTCAGTTTCATCGAGGTACCTACGGCGCACTGACGGACGTATGAAAAGCAGCGTTTGTTGGCGCTTTCCGGCGGGGCTGCCAACACTTAGTGGCGGTCATAGTATGAATGAATGAACTTTATTTCAAGTCCGGCTCCTTCGGGCGAGGCGGGGGGGAAGAGGGGATAGCCCCCTGTTCCGTCCCACTCTCCGTCAATGATGGCGGTGCCTCAGATGACGGCGGGAAGTCCTTGGACGCGGGCGGCATCTTCGGCTTGCCGGACGGCCCAAAGCTGGTCGGAAAGCTTGTCGCTGGTGAGTGCCGCCTGCCAGCGGCAGCGACGCCGACGCAGCTGATCCGCAGTAGTGCCAGTAGTGCCCGCAGCCGCGGCGGCGGCCGGCCCCTGCCCTCGCGCGGTGGTAGCAGCAAAGATTGCTCTCGCAGTTTGTCCCTGCCTAGCATGCGTCGCGCAGTGAGCGGCGGCAGCAACATTTACTCTTCCGGCACATTCCCAAAGCATGTGCCGCAGTGTGGCTCTTTCCCCGCACGCTTTGCACACGTCCGTCGGGTATAGACTCGGATAACAGAGGCGTAGGATCGCCGGGCTGGGAAAAGTGTTGGTTTGTAACAACCTCCAGGTTACGGCCTGTTTTTTGTTTAATTTGTCGTGTGGTGGTGGGTATATGCGTCTGTTTAGTCTGTAATGTTGTGTTATCTCACTGAATGTGGTCAGGCGATCACCCCATGACCATTCTGTTTGCTGTTGTTGTGTTGTTAATGATATCGCCCCGCTCTCAGAGGTGTATGCGGCCACCGAATCAGCCGCGGCTCGGTGAATGAGACCTCGAGCTGCGGTGTGGGCGGCCTGGTTACCTGCAAGCGGGACGCTAGTGTGAGCCGGGGTCCATAGGAGGAAGACTGTCACATTTCCGGTTTTGAACTGCGAGGACGACGACGTCGAGGCCATCGCTCCTCGAAGCCCGCCGCCGTCCCTGCTGCCATAACAAGTTTGAAGTATGCGGGCCGCCTGCCATGAGATGCGGCCGCGCGCAAAGCCACGAACGGCAGCCTGGGAGTCGCTGATCACGACCTCAGCTTCCGGCGCCGCGACCAGCGCAAGAGCGATCGCCGCCTCTTCGGCCGCCTCAGTGTGTTCCGTACGCACAGTGGCGCTCGCGACCACGTGAGCACACCTTCGCTCTGGGTATCTCGCGGCGTCCACGTACACCACCTCGTCGCTGTTGCCATACATTCTTTGCAGGTCACTCGCTCTTTTGTTGCGGCGCCCTGACGTGGTGCGTCGGGTGCATGTTCTTGGGGAGCGGCGGAACGGTGAGACGATCGCGGACCGTGATTCGGAACCATCGTCTTCTCCCCGCATTGTGCGTGGTATGCATTGCCGAGCGACTCGAGGACGCGCCTGCCCGTCTTGGAGCTTGGACAATCGCTCGTATTGTGCAATGTTGTGCGCCTCGATCAGTTCGCTCGGGGTGTTGTGCAGGCCCAGCTCGAAGAACGTGTCCGTGCTCGCGTTGACAGGGATGCCGACCGCTCTCTTGAATGTCTTGCGTATCATGCAGTCAACCTTGTTTCGTTCGGACGCCAGCCACTTTAGATAAGGGGCTACAAACGTTATGCGACTGATGGCGTACGCCTGTACGTGGCGGATCGCGCAGCTTTCCCACATACCGCTGCGTCTGTTCGTTATTCGGCGGAGGAGTCGAATCGTATCGTCTACCGAACGTCTAAGTCTTCGTACCATCTCGCCGTTGTGACCGTTGGCCTGCAGGTGCAGTCCCAATATCCGTATGTGCTCTACGCTCGGTATGGGAAAACCGTCCGCCGTTACTATTCTGATTTCTGATCTCCCTCCGCCGGGAAGAACGGTTTTGCGGCCCCTGCTCGTGGGTCTGTAGAGCAATAGCTCGGACTTGGCCGCCGAACATTCGAGTCCCGTACCTCGCAAGAACTTTTGGACCGCATCCATGCCCATCTGAAGCGTTCGCTCCACGTAGCCGTCGCATCCTCCTCCGGAGACCCAGAGGGTGATGTCGTCCGCGTAGAGGCTGTGATGCAACCCCTCTATTGTAGCTAGTTTTTCGGGAAGCCCAAGAAGGACGAGATTAAACAACATGGGCGACAGGACGGAGCCCTGCGGCGTACCCGTCGGGCCCGTCTCGAATTCCGGTGATTCTGCGTTACCGACGACGACGCTCGCACGCCTGCCCGTGAGAAAATCGCGTATATAATTATACATTCTTTGGCCTAATCCCAGCGATCGGACACGGTCGAGAATCGCCGCATGCTCGACGCTGTCAAAGGCCTTTTTCAGATCAAGGCCGAGAATCGCGTTGGTAGAACTAGAGGTGTCGTCTACGATCTGGTGTTTGAGCTACAGCATCACGTCCTGCGCGGAAAGGTTGCGACGAAATCCCAACATCGTGGGGGGGAAGACGTCGGTGTCCTCGAGGTAATCAGTCACGCGAGTCAGTACAGCGTGTTCCATGACTTTGCCCACGCAGGACGTGAGAGAGATTGGTCTTAGGTTATCGATCGTCACCTGCTTGCCCGGTTTCGGAATCATGACCACGCGGGCCCTTTCCACGCGTTAGGGAGGGAGCCCTCTCGCAGCATTCGTTAACGTAAGCCGTCAGTCGCGTAATTGAGTCGTCATCCAGGTTGCGTAGAGTCTTGTTGGTCACCCGATCCGGGCCAGGAGCCGACCTTGTGTTGAGACTGCTTAGAACCGCCCTGATTTCTGCTTCGCTAAACTCTGCGTCTAGCTTCTCGTTGTCGTCGCCATCGTAGGTTGCGTGTTCTATTCTTTCTCCCGTTCTAAAATAACGTTCGCGCACGGCCTTAAGAAACTCATCTGGCGTGCCCCCCAAAGTCGCGTACGAGTCGGCGAGTCTTGTGCCCTTGAGCCGTCTCGGTCTCCTCAGGATCCAGGCCAGGAATTTTTTCGGGAGGGGGGGGGGGGGGGCACTCTTTGAAGGCCTTGAAAAACCCCTATTTTCATTATTTATTCTCTGTAAAAACCCACTATAGCCGTATTTCGTGTGGGGCCCGGGCCCCTAGCCCCCCCTCCCCCTGACTACGGGCCTGTGGCACATAAATATGAAATGTTTATTGCATTGCTATAAAAGCGGATAACTAACAGTACACAAAAGTAACCAACACTCAGGCAGCATTAGCCAGTGCTATGAAATATTAGTTAGTGTAGCGTCATCATCATCGCCCTTCATAATCATCATCATTTACTAGCCACCGCGCCGCGCCTCTCGCGCAGCTCATGCAGAGCTCGAGGCGCGAGCTAGTTAGAACGAGCTCTCGCACCTGGCGGTATGGACGCCTGCAGCCGCCGCCGCTCCGCTTGGCCTTCCCGAATAAAGTGGCGACACATCGACACGGCCACGTCAGCCGCCTTCACGACGTCTCACGTCTTGTCTCTCTCTCGCGACAGTTAGGACTAGCCGACACTAACCGAGAGTTAGCGAAAATTACGCAGTTCTAGCCCACAAAAACGATCACTAGAAAAAATCAGTAGCTACAAGCAAACCCTAGCCGACAGCTATTCGACATTAGCAAGTCGTTAGCCGCCACCAGCCAACAGCTACTAACAGTTAGTCAACGTTCTGCAGTGCTGGAGAATATATGCCACCACTACGCAAAATTAGCACACACGGGCAACGCTAGCGGGCAGTGATCAAACATTGGGCTATACTTAACCATCAGCAGCAAACATCAGCAAGCCCTCACCAGCTTTAGAAAATACAAGCCGCCACATCACACCCGTTAACCTGTGATAGTCGGGTCTATCCAATATAAGCAAGCACTAGCCACAACTAGCTCACACTTGGCCAGCGTTATTAAATAGTAGCCAAAGTTATTCGTGATAGTGAACAATTCGCCAACACTTGGAACACATGACACTAGACGCCATTCTCTGACGCAGTGTTGGACTTACACGAGTGGATACGATGGATGACATGGAATATACAGGGTCTTTCAAGAAATGTGTCCACTATTTTTTAAAAAATCAGGAAAATGCGGTCTTTGCTCGCTGTCTTCACAATTGCTTTTTCTTTAGCGGCAGGCATCTTAAGATAGTTCAAGACATGATTTGGGACAGTAAATAAGAAAGTTAAATTAATTAACTTTGTAATTAGAGCACCTAAATTGTTAAGTCGAATGGGTGAATTGAAGTCCTTCATGCGAAGAACCCATTTCAGCTTTGAGATTTCGAAAAAGCGGCTTCTAGGAATAATTGCGAATTAATGAAGTTCTCCCAAATTCAGCGGCGAAACCGAAACCGAAACGCGGAAGAGCGCAACTGCCACATTCGTCTGAGACGTCCGCAATGAGTGATCCGTCATTATATCAACAATCAACCGACTTCTTGGTGTGAGTATGTGGGCTGCGCTTGCAGTAGTAGCACGCATGACGCACATACGTTAAAGAAAGGGAAGGAACTGCACCTCTGTAACCGTTGTCTTGAACTGTGACGTCATTGTAGTCGTCTGCTTGTTGCGCACATCGGTGCTTGGGTTTCGGTTTCGCCATTGAATTTGCCTGAATTTCATAACGCCACAATAATTAATAGAGGCCGCTTTTTCGAAATCTCAAAGCTGAAATGGGTTCTTCGCATGAAAGACTTCAATACTCCCATTGGACTTAACCACCTAACATCGCTAATTAAAAAGTTAATTATTTTAGCTTTCTTAATTACTGTCCCAAATCCTGTCTTCAACCATCTTAGGATTCCTGCCGCTACAGAAAAAGCAATTGTGAAGACAGCGAGCAAATACCGCATTTTGCTGATTTTTTCAAAATAGTGGACACATTTCTTGAAACACCCTGTATATATGAGTGCATTTGATGCTGAAATAAAACGTGATTGATTGATTGATTTATGGCATGTGGTGGACATTGACATATCACAGATAAATAAATGGCGGCAATGGCATATTATCATCTAAGCCGTTCATGCAGAGACATACACGGTATGCATGTCATGTATGCATGCCCATCTTGGTATATACCATGCTAATAAAATGACAGCGGTGGTGCGCACGACGTTTGAATCATGTAATTTCTGTAAGCCATGCAAGGTTACAGATGGCATGCATGCCATGAGTGTTCATGTGAGGTGTAATTGATGTTTGTAGCACAAAGATGTCATGTCATGCAGATTTGCGTATAGCACAAGAGAACGAAACGACAGCCATGGCAGCACAACAGTGAATTGTCTTGTCAATAACGAAGTATACGACATGCATGACATGCTATTGATGTCATGACATATGTTTCACGTTAGCCTAGCACTAATGTCATGCAGGGCCGATTTCGGCAAATATTAGGCTAGCGAAACGGCCACGTGAGCAACGAGGCTTGTTCATCAATGTCATGACGTACAATGCCCACGGATAGAAAATCTACATCAATATTTTGTAGCACGATGACTACTATGCCAACTTATTTTCTATTGGAAGTATAGCACAGTCCTCGTTGGTAGATAACATCATGGGAAAATAAAATAGGCACACGTGAAGTAAGAATAACTATCGGGCCTTGGTTCGGGAACTTGGAACCATTGATGATTTCCTCAAGGTTTGCACGTATGGTAAGCAACATATTGCCTGGACCTATTGCGTGTAATGTTGCATGTGGTTACATCCACCACCATTTCATCCTACTTCCTGATAATGCTTCTTTGGTGAAAGACAAGTTTTTAGGCTTTGTACATGGTTCTCAAATGAAGAAAAACACATTGACGTTCTTTCAGAAAGCAGACGTCAAGACCCAACCTTGTATTTATCAATGGTGTCCATAAGCTCCAAAGGCGTCATCGTCGTCGGCACCATGACAATTGTCGTCCCGCCAAGAGCACTCAACATGGTGTACATCATACCCGATTGGTGAGTAATAGGAGATGGTGCAAGTAATGTATCGGAACTGTCCCACGGTAGATGTGGTCTGCAAAATAAACGAAGAAAATGACCACAGTTAGTTAGGTACGTTTATAAGACCGCTGAGAGAACAGCATTCGTAGTTTTACGGAGTACAGCCTTGTCTTAATATTAGAACACAAGAATCATCTAAGCTTTCATTGTGTTTGTTGTGGGCCCGTCATTCTATTAAATACAGATTGAATAGTTAGAACACAGAATATTCTCAGAAAATTAAAAAAAAAAACTTCGAGGCAACCTTATCATTGGACGTAGGTGGTTGGTGTGCGTGGCGCAAGCACAGATGCACGTGTGAGCAAAATGTGTTTTTTTTCTGTTTTTGTTTCCTACTTGCCGCTGGTTTTTATATATTCTAATTCTTTTATTTATCACTTTTTGTCTTTTTTCATTTTATTGATATTATTTCTCACTTTATTTCTACGTGTAGCTCATGTCTTCATCGTTAATCGTGATGTAACTGAAGAGAAGGTCTTGTTATTCATGCCACAACCAATCAGTCATTTGTCCCTACGTAAATGCGTTATCCTTCACCTAATGGTGTGAAAAGTTGACCTTGTCATTGCCTACTGTGGGGCTCCTCAGTGTCTGCATACAAAGATTCTGCTAAGAAAGCGGCTTCCCTCGGTGTTCTCTTTTCTAATTATTCCTGAAATTTAATCGGCTATTAGAAGTTATTTCAATCACAAGCTCTCTGATATCATATCTAACATAAACATTGAATACCGCCTCTTTTAACAGCGCAGTTTTTTTAAGCACGCAGTAAGGCCGGCCGCCGCCGGCGTTACAGAGAACTCGGCAGGTACGCGCACAGAAAGCCGGTATGTGCCAAGCAGCTCCCAACATAGCATGGCCGTGCATGGTATAGTATAGCAAGGAGTTGAGAAAGGAAAGTAAGGATGAGGAGGAATGAAATGAGGAGGGGAGAGCGTAAAGCATGGAATCGCTTTTTATAGTCTAGTTAGTGCGCCACAGACAGTATGTGCCAAGCACCGCATAGCATAGCATAGCCATGCGTAGTATAGTATAGCAAGGGTGTGTGAAATGGAAGTGAGGGTGGAGAGCACTGATGTGAAGGCTTCGAGGCAAGGAGAGAGGAGGGAGTATGGTAAAGCATGGCACAGCCTCGTATAGTATAAATTAGCAAATATATGTGAAAGGGAAATAAGGGTAAGTAGGGCGGCAGAGGGTGAAGCATAGTATAGCCATGTATTGTATAGTAGAACACGGGGTGGGGAAGTAAAGTGAGGGTGAGGAGGAGGGAAAGGCTGTTTCCTCAGTATTCCCACCATTATTGCATAGCTGCTACCATGTGTTGGTGTTTCTATTTTTTGCAGATCTACACGGGAAGTCGGTAGGTGAAGTGAAAATGCTGCGCAAGAAACATGAGCTTAGCTCGGTGCTCGCGCCACTACGTTTGCCCTTCGTTCTATCTACCAGTGTATACTTAAGTGGGTGGAGCATTTTTTCGGCTACCTCGCAGCCATATTAACTGGCCAACCGGATATCTAACCGCCACTGGCGTCACACAAACAGTCACACGCACATGAGTGACTTTAGCGTAACGCATACCCTGTGCACCGAATAAGTATAAAATCTTTCAGCAGGATATTCCGTCTGTGGTTTGGCGACATAGCTCATCAGCATTATTTGTAATTGCATCGCTTTAATACTTACGGTAATCTTAATCATTACTAGTCAGAATTAGTAGACACGGGCTTTAATTATTCGTTATTTAGAAAAAGATATCCACAATTTGACCAAAACTAGCCTATGTGTTAGGGTTACTAGTCGTGGAAGCTACAGTGGCCTACATTTTTTCTGCACCGACTGTATGGTATGGTGATTTGCTGAAGTGCATCGGATTCCTTTTCGAGCAAAATGTATGTTATGGTTACAATTTGCGCCAACTATATGAAATATGTGTTTACTGCAATATTTTAATAACATTCAATTGAACATTCAATTTATTTGAACACAAAGTTGTTCTAGTTGGTAGGTATTCATCATAAAAGAGGGTAGGCGTGCAGACACGAAAACAAGTGAAGACAACACAAACGCTTTCTAGTGTAGACTCTTACTTGTATCAACAGGTAGTGCGCACTGGGCCGGAAAAGGAAGGGGAGGGAAAACTTAAATGCTCACGCTCACGCGTGGAAACGCCACTGTCAGGCACGCGTGGGTGTCCACGGGAGATGTAAGTGCTTAATATATTTAATGTCTTCTCTATAAAAGTAGGTCGAAGACAGGCGCGCTAATTCGCTTGCACTACTAGAGATATGACGAACTTCCACCGTTGCTCTGCATAAATTGCGCGGTGACGTTTGATGTTGTACTCTACAGCACCTCTGGACTCCTAATAGTTACAATAGAACCTGAAGAATAACGACGGAATGAATGAATGAATGAATGAATGAAAAACTTTATTGCAAACAAATTCTTCCGGAGAAGGTGGAGCCCTTAGTCCAGGGCCCCTATGGCCTTTGCCATCTTGGCAGCTCTGTCGATCAGCTTGAGCTGTTCTTGAGGCTTCAAACAGGACAGCGCAGCCTCCCACTGCTCTGGTGTTGGTGTGTTGTTTCTTGGCACAACCTTTGAGTGTTGGCAGCCCATCTTAGGTGTTAAAGCAGTTGGTTGCCTGGAGACACCTGCAGTCTGAGTCTTCTCAGCAAAATATATCCGGCAACATATGACAACAAATGCCCGCTATGCGGGGAACACCGAACAATATCGAATCACGTGTGAATACGACTGTGACGTCTAGCTACCGGCTTTACAGGAACATGCACCGAATTTACACATTCCTTGCTGCTTTACGCCACAAATATAACTGAAAACTCAGTTAAAACTTTTACTCAATTTTTCGTTGGTGCAGCGCGCACGTGGACCTTTTCTTTTTTTTGAATAATCTTTTGTCAAGATATTTAAAATTTCACACGAACAATTATTGCTAATTGAGAAAATATATGAAACGTATATGAGAATGGTATCATCAGCAGCAGCTGTGTGGGGAAATCACTGGAAGGCACAAATATAGTTAGGCCCTCTATAAGCTGCATAGACACACATAAAATAAAAAGAAAAGCGCCCTTGATAGCCGTTGGCTTTCAAGGGCGCTTTCAGGGAGAGAAGACTCAGAGAGAGAAGACTCCGACTGGACACAGAGACCCGCAGTCCGCTTTTAGTTAACGCGCACGCTGCGAATTTTTATTGTTCAACAACGCACAAGAGAAATCTCCCACTGGCACTACCTTGCAGGTCAAGATCCAGTGCCATATATACCGGGATGGCCAGTGAACGATTGTGCAGCGCGAGCAGTCGGTTTTTTCAATCAAGAAACTCGCTAGCATACGCTGCCTGCGTCGGCGTTGCGAGGCGAGAGAGGGGGGGGGGAGCGTACGAGAGAAGAAAGAGGGCGAGGAGACGCGCATGCTCAATGAGTGTGTAAACGCCGCGGGAGGGATGCCCAGAGGAGAGAGGGGGGAGCGTAGGAGAGGAGAGAGAGGGGGGAGGGGACGCGCATGCGCAATGGCGGTGTAAACGCCGCGGGAGGGATGCCTAGAGGAGAGGGCGAGAGCGTAGGAGAGGAGAGAGAGGGGGGAGGAGTCGCGCATGCGTAGTGGGGCGTGGTCGCCGTGGGAGGGATGCCTAGAGGAGAGAGAGGGAGGAGCGTAGGAGAGGATGTGTGTGTAGATGGTTTGCGCATGCGCAGTAACGGTGGTCAGTCCGCACACCACCACCACTGGATCAAACTCGGTCATAAGCTGCTTCGCATCTAATAATCTGAGCCACTTCTTCCCGAACAATGAGCGACGCAACTGGTGGAAGTGCGTCGCCTGCCGCTGCTGCTAAAAGAACTTCTGCAGCAGATGCTCAATGCCGCAGACGCCAGAACCCAGAGTTGTGCGTCGCAGAAGCAGCAGCATTTGCCTCAACTTATCGCAATATCATAAAACCTAAACAGCTGCACTCAGAGTTCGCATGAAGCAGTATCGTAATCGTCGGTAAATTTTTTATGTTGGGATTCGTCCTTCAGTAGACGTCACATTCCGCATCTGGTGACCCGGAAAACGGACAATAACGCATCGCGTTGGACCAGCTAAACAACATTCAGCAATACCTGGAACCACTCAAGAGGCAGCTTCTTCCACAGGAGCTGACCAAGAAGGAAAATCAACAGCTTCCGGAACGGAAGCGCCAAATCCAGAACTCCGAGGAGCAGCATTCTGGCTACGCCTTCGCAGCCCTTACCTTGACTACACGGCGTCTGGCGTGCCGCTGTCAAGCTTCCACCGTTTTCGGCGGACTCGCTCGAAGTATGGTTCGCCCATGTCGAGGCTCAGTTCTCTTGGCGCGGACCGGACCCACTACGATTACGTCGTCATCCTCCTGGACGCCCGCTGCGCCAGTGAGGTCCTCGATACCCTTGCCAGCGGACCAACGGCGAACCTTTATAAATACCTTCACACTGAACTCATCCGCTGCTTGGTATTCCTGGAAGGCCAGAGGTCGCGACAACCTCAGTCCGCAGGATTTGCCGAGCGCAAACCTTCGCAGTTCTACCTTCACATGTGTGCTATCACGGGCAACGGGGAAGTCCAGGATTCTTTCCTGCGAGCATTATGACTCCAAAGACTCCCACCGTGCGTCCAGGCCATTGTGGAGGCTCATTTTATGTTACCTTTCGATGAACTTGCCGAGACTGCTGATAGCATCATCGAGGTGTCTTTGCCGCAGTTGTCGCCCACCGTCCAGGCTGTCGCGGACCCCTAAACACCACAGAGCTTGCGCACTGTATCGACGATATCGATCTACAGCTCAGCTCTGTTCAACGATGACAGGATCAACGCCTCTGGACGCGCCCAAGCTACCACTTGCAAAGTCACTACCGTAGCAGCGCGTAATCAATTCGATTTTCATTTTGAAACTTTATTCATTCCAACATTCCATCATTTGGGATGCTGAGGGCCGGGGTCAAAAAGCCTCTTCACGGGCTTGACTAGGACCACGACCCCGTACAAAATGGCAGTGATAGGCAAGCGTACACGGCAATAAAACAATGTACGGAGTGAAAAACAACATATCTAGTTCAAATTTCATCAAACATAAACAGAAAAAAGAAAAAGCTCAGTGAATTTTTTTTAAAGAAAAAATACGCAAACGGCAACTGCCACAACCTGAGTGAGATAGTTATGATACAACAGAGATCAGACAACACTATGTCGCGGAATTAGAACTCTAACAAGACTATGAATGAATACATAAATATATACATATGCACATATATACACAAATCAAAAAGTAATACAAGTCAAACAGAGTGAAAATAAACCGGCAAACAATGTACCAACTTTAATTCCATATTCACATAAAATTCAATGAAACCGTAAAACGGAAACACAAGGTATGACACGATATGTAAGGAAAAAAATGTCACAGTTTCACCACTAGGGCGAAGCAATGAATGCGATAGCAAGAAATTAGTTTGTCACACGAAGAACGACAAGCAAATCGATACTTGCAACGCGCCGCCGCAGCCCAAAGAAGGACGCTCGAAAAGGACGCATAGGTATACACAGGACAAGCGTGAACTAACAACTGTCGTTTTTCTCTTTTAAACTTCGGCATGTGGCAATGACCCCTCTGCGTCTCCCGCCACGCCGTGGCGTCTGACGCCAAGTTTGCCCGGTGTTCTTTTTTTTTCCTTCTACATCATGACTGGTATGGAAGGGAGCCACTTTTTCGTTCGCATCTCAAAGGTAGTTTTCAATGTGAAAGAAACTATAAAAGCGTTGCGTGATAGAAAACACGCTCAAGCTGTTCCGAGATCTGCGTACCGAGAGCGGTACATGGTGCATATGAATAGCTCGCCGTTATATCGCTGGCACGAGCATGGCGTGTGGCTGTGTTGGCTAGCGCAGCACCCTGCGGAGCGAGGGTCACGGGTTCGAACCCCCCGGTCAGGTGGTTTGGTAATTTTTTCTACTGATTTATTTTTCTTTATGCCTTTTTTATATACACACATATATATACATATCCGGGACATGACGGCGTCGACAGACGGCGACGGCGAATATCAGCCGAGAGTGTCCATATAATTACTATCGCAATAAAAAGTATCTTTAGCAATATTTTCATATTGTTAGTTGATTCAGATAAAACGGCAAGAGAAAGCACAGCATCTCATTGCCGAATTTAGTGCGCGTGCGGGGAAGAAAACACGTGTGAACATGACGAGTGTTATAAAAAAGGGTCCGGTGGTTTATTCGAGCAAGTGCGCCCAAAAAGTTATCACTTTTTAGTCCTGCGTGGTAGCGTTTCATAAGACTTGTGCGGTAGTAATCTGGTAGGGTCAATAGCTTCATTTCATCAAAAAGCGGGGAAGTGTGACTTCCGTACGGAACATCTGCAATGGCGCGAACTGCCCTTTTCTGTATTACATGTAATTTGTGAATGTTCGTTAAAGTTGTCCTGCCCCAAACCAGATGACAATAGTTTATGTGTGTTAAGAACAATGATTTGTAGATGAGAAGTTCAACTTCTTTAGGAAGCAGAAAACGCAACGTAGACAAATTTCCGGTTATCCGGGATACACTCGAAGATAACTTTTCAATGTGGGCATTCCATGACATATGTTCATCAAAAATTACACCCAGACATTTAAAACTCGGTACTATCTGAAGTTCCGAGGTGCCTAGAATTAACGGTGCATGCAAAGGAGAAGGTTTATTTCTAGGCCTAAAGTAAACAGCTTATGTTTTTGCAGTGTTTAATTTTAAAGAATTAATGCATGTCCAGGAAGCCAACTTTAATATTACCTGGTTCGCGTCATTGATCAGATCTTTGTAGCGTTGCGCAGTGAGAAGTAAGGTTGTGTCATCGGCGTATATAACACACTTTACAGATGCGTCAATGTTTACAATATCATTGATATATACGCAGAATAAAAGGGGTCCAAGGATACTACATCGGGGCACACCTGCTGAAATTGCTTGTAAATTGGAGGTGTGATTGTTGATGACTACCACCTGCTGGCGATACTTTAAGTAAGATTCAATTAATTTTAAAAAGACACCTCGGAAGCCGTAGTGATTGCATTTCTGTAAAAGTGTAACATGATTTATGGTATCGAAAGCATTTGAGTAATCTATAAAGATACCTATACTCCATCTCACAATTACCTTGCAGCACTGCCGAAGCTACGAGGAGTAAACAGGCAGTGTCCTTGCGCAGCACATAATATAGTCCCGGGCTTAACACTCATTATCAATGAGGTGCAAGTGTTTTAGCTGTGCTTCTCGCATGAAGCGTTACGGCGCTACGTGGCACGTTAGGCCCTTCACGCATGCACTTCGAAATTTCTGAAATAATGAAGAGATTACCGGCTTGTAGCCGTAATAACCACCCTAACCTCGGTGACGTACAGCAACATGGCAGCCCCCCATACATCCCCGACCACCCGCTTTCATCCGAATTCGTGCTTTTTACTGGCTCTCTGCCCGGACAGCAAGAAATAAGTGGCATAATCTGTCATCGCTTAGTGTAATCTAACGCTGAGGGCAAATAATCAGGTATCTTCTTTCGCTATTATTTATATCGCTCGTTTGTTTTGGTGCTGCTAGGACTACTGAGGCGATGCCAAGCCGTAAAAGTGGTTTGATATTAACTGAGCAGATGTCGCCACAACATTAAGCGTCGGTGATGCGTTGACAATGCGAAACACCCTGAAGGTCTATATTGTTTTCTGTTACCAATCATTTGCTGTTCCACTCAAGAATGATACGCGGGATAGCTGCTGAAAGGGCGTCGACCGCGCTGACAAAAAAGAACTCGGTGAAAACGCCAATATGAACGCTGCTATGAAAAGAACCGCGTTCCTCACAAACGGCCAGCGAACACGCCCTGCACAAGTGGGTTTCTGAACATGAAGAAACAACGAGGTGGCGTTCCCGCAGAGGTTTCTGCGTTTGGTACTAATTGGAGGGAGTAAGTATCGACAAGGTAGGCGAGCCGACGCCAAACAGACGACGAGCAGACGACGCGACGCGGATGAACATGTCTCGAGGGGGCTTTCGCCTTTCCTATTGGCTAGCAAGCCCTGCAGCTTCCACAGTGCTGCAAGGTACTTCTGAGATGGTGTATAGTGTGTGTTGTTCGCGTTCAAAAGCATCTAATATGAATTCCTTCTGTGGTAGGAGAGCATGCTCGGTTGTGCATCGTCGCAGCAGCCGGCTGATGTTACTAGTATTGGCTCTTTGAGGGCAGAGCCCAACAATGTCGACCAGCCTGCTCCGCTGGCCATTTCCGTCATGGATATGACGTTGCGAAATATACGCTAACAGCTCTATTGGAAAAACTTACACCATCTCCCGCTAAAGGGAACCATGTGTAGATGTGAAGCAGCGGGCGCTAACGCTTACACTGGCGGCGGCGTTGACGCTGGCACTCATCGCAGCGTTGCGCAGGAGAGAAAACTGGGGAGGCGCAAAGCACGCAGTGATGGAGCGGTGTTTCCTACTGGAACATGCCAATCGCTGCTAATGGGCAATGAGAGACAGAGGACTCCGATTGGACACAGAGACCCGCAGTCCGCTTTTAGTTAACACGCACGCTGCGAATTTTTTTATTATTCAACAACACAGAGGAGAAATCTCCCACCGGCACCACCTTGCAGGTCAAGATCCATTGCCATATACAGGGTGTCCCAGCTATCTTTAGCCAAGGGTTGAAAAATACAATATTTGAGGCAGGCGAGTGAAATCAGTTGAATATTGCTTACAGCTATCTTGCGCACTACAGGCAACTTTTTCTTTTGTAATTAACGAATTTGTTAATTAGAATTAATTTACTATCTTGATAAATATGGACTTTACGCAAGAAACGGCAGTTGCAAAGTTCGAGGGCGTCTTCAGAAACCCCCCTTGCATCATTTGCGATAAAGAAAGTTTTACGCGTACCATTTTTTCCGTGCTGCAAAGAAAGCCCGCGAAATACAAAAAATACCACGTGACTAGCGCATTCACGCGCCGCGACCCTGCTGCTCTCAGCCGTGGTTTGAGCGAACAAAATCGGCTGCGACCACGAACCGCCCGCTGCGTTGCAGCAGTAGGCCGATAAGTTTACGGTGGTTTCTTCCCCGCGCTCGGCACAACTTGCACAGTCACGCGCGCCAATTGGCTGGCAACGGGCCAAGAAACCACCATCAACTTATCGTCCTACCGCTGCAACGCAGCCGGCGGGTCGTGGTCGCAGCTGATTTTGTTCGCTCAAACCACGGCTGAGAGCTGCATGGTCGCGGCGCGCGAATGCGCTAGTCACGTGGTATTTTTTGTATTTCGTGGGCTTTCTTTCAAGCACGGAAAAAATGGTACGCGTAAAGCTTTCTTTATCGCAAATGATGCCATGGGGGTTTCTGAAGACACCCTCGAACTTTGGAACTCTCATTTCTCGCGTAAAGTCAATATTTATCAATTTAGTAAATTAATTCTAATTAACAAATTTGTTAATTACAAAAGAAAAAAATGCCTGTAGTGCGCAAGAGAGCTGTAAGCAATATTCAACTGATTTCACTCGCGTGCCTCAAATATTGTATTTTTTAACCCTTGGCTAAAGATAGCTGGGACACCCGGTATACGGGGTGGCCAGTGAACGGTTGTGCAGCGCGAGCAGTCGGTTTTTAGATGCGAAGCATCTTTTGCTCGGGGCTCTGTCCGTCCCTCCCGCGTCCCACGTCCCCCCGTCCCGCGTCCGGCCACTTTCATGAAGTAGGGAAGCACCCATTATGCGAACCAGAACACTGTAGTAATATGAAGGCCGTCAACCACTACTACAGTCATCAGAGTCATGGCCGAGAGCACAGAGAGGCTGCTTAGATATGGCTAGGCAGGTGGTGTCTGTCGCCCAGGTTGACCGCATTCCTTGATCTTGCTTGCAGGTGTTTGGAGGGGGCTTAGTCCGTCCCTCCTTCCCGCGACCCACACTACCACAGCGCATGCGCGTCCCCTCCCCCCCTCTCTCTCCTACGCTCACCCCCCTTTCTCTCCTCTAGGAATCCTCTACTCTACGGAGCGGCCCCGGCGTCCCACAGCCCCTACAGCGCATGCGCGTACCCTCCCCTATCCTCTCCTACACTCACCCCCCATTCTCTACTCTAGAGAGAACGTCGAACGTTACCTAGAGAAGGCAATGGCACAGTACACACAGACATACAGCCACACGCCCTTCATGCTTGTGGGTGACTTCAACGTGGATATAACCACGAACGACTGGCTCGTCCACCACATGGTAGACGTGTACTCGTTGCGACGCATTTCCGACGACAACCGACAACCATAAGGGGAACGTGCATAGACCTCATCTTCGCAAACTTCACAATGAAAACTCTTCAAAAGCAACCCCTGACGCTACACTGCACCGACCACAAGGCCCACGTTCCCTAAATAAACACGCAAACACCACATTCTCCGTCTTCTCTTATACATTCTCATTTATCATTTCAATAAAATTCCCGCTCAAGCTATCCATCTCTCCGCTGCTTCGCATCCACACATGCTTCCCTTTAGTGGGAGATGGCGAATTTTTTTAGATGCGAAGCATCTTATGCTCGGCGCTCTGTCCGTCCCTCCCGAGTCCCGCGTCCCCTGTCCCGCCTCCCGCGTCCCGCGTCCGGCCACTTTCATGAAGTAGGGAAGCACCATTATGCGAACCAAAACACTGTAGTAATATGAAGGCCGTCAACCACTACTACAGTCATCAGAGTCATGGCCGATAGCACAGAGAGGCTGCTTAGGAAGGGCTAGGCTGGTGGTGTCTGTTGCCCAGGTTGACCGCATTCCTTGATCTTGCTTGCATGTGTTTGGAGGGGGGCTTAGTCCGTCCCTCCTTCCCGCGTCCCACACCCCCCTACAGTACATGCGCGTACCCTCCCCTATCCTCTCCTACACTCACCCCCATTCTCTACTCCAGAGAGAACGTCGAACGTTACCTAGAGAAGGCAATGGCACAGTACATACAGCCACACGCCCTTCGTGCTTGCGGGTGACTTCAACGTGGATATAACCACGAACGACTGGCTCGTCCACCACATGAAAGACGTGTACTCGTTGCGACGCATTTCCGACGACAACCGACAACCATAAGGGGAACGTGCATAGACCTCATCTTCGCAAACTTCACAATGAAAACTCTTCAAAAGCAACCCCTGACGCTACACTGCACCGACCACAAGGCCGCCGTCTTCAAAGCGCCCCGTGCACCGACGCAAGGAATCGCACACGTTCCATAAATAAACACGCAACCACCACATTCTCCGTCTTCTCTTATACATTGTCATTTATCCTTTCAATAAAATTTCCGCTCAAGCTATCCATCTCTCCGCTGCTTCGCATCCACACATGCTTCCCTTTAGCGGGAGATGGCGAATTTTTTCAACCAAGAAACTAGCTAGCAGACGCTCCCTGCGTCGGCGTCGCGAGGCGAGAGAGGGGGGGAGCGTAGGAGAGGAGAGAGAGGGGGGGACGCGCATGAGCAGTGGGAGTGTGGACGCCGCGGGCAGGGATGCCTAGAGGAGAGAGGGGGGATCGTAGGAGGAGAGAGAGGAGGGGAGGGGCATGCGCAGTGACGGTGTGGTTGCCGCGGGGAGGGATGAGGAGAAAGAGTGGGAGAGGAGGTTTTAGATGCGAAGCATCTTATGCTCGGGGCTTTGTCCGTCTCGCGTCCGCCGTCCCGTGTCCCCCGTCCCGCGTCCGCCGTCCCGCGTCCCGCGTCCGGCCACGTTCATGAGGTAGGGAAGCACCCATTAGGCGAACCAGAACACTAGTAATATGAAGGCCGTCAACCACTACTACAGTCATCAGAGTCATGGCCGAGAGCAGAGAAGCTGCTTAGCAATGGCTAGGCAGGTGGTGTCTGTTGCCCAGGTTGACCTGATTCCTTGATCTTGCTTGCATGTGTTTGGAGGGGGCTTAGTCCTTCCCTCCTTCCCGCGCCTTACACCACCACAGCGCATGCGCGTCCCCTCCCCCCTCTCTCTCCTACGCTCACCCCCCCTTCTCTTCTCTAGGAATCCTATACTCTACGCAGCGGCCCCCCGCGTACCACACCCCCCACAGCGCATGCGCGTCCCCCTCCCCTATCCTCTCCTACGCTCACTCCCCATCGCTCCTCTAGGAATCATCTACTCCACGGAGCGGCGCCCGCGTCCCACAGCGCATGCGCGTCCTCTTCCCCCTCTCTCCTCTAAAAATCCTCTACTCTATGGAGCGGCTCCAGGCGTCCCACAGCGCATGCGCGTCCTCTTCCTCCTCTAGGAATCCTCTACTCTACGGAGCGGCTCCCACGTCCCACAGCGCATGCACGTCCCCTCCCCCCTCTATCTCCTCTCCTACGGTCTCCCCGTCCTGTCCTCTAGGAATCCTCTACGGAGACAGGTGGTGTGACAGCTGCATACTCCGCTGGGGGCGCCACGGTAGTTCCGCGGTATGAAAACGACAGAGCGCGCGCGCCTCATTCTCTCTCCTGTGCAGCGCCGCGATGAGCGCCCGGACCGCTGCCGTGAAATGAGAGCGGCGACGTTCCTCCCGCTCAAGCTGATTATCTCCCCGCTGCTTCGCATCCACACATGGTTCCCTTTAGATGGGGAATTTTTTTTTATTTTTTTAAAGGGTTCGCGCATGCGTAGTAAGTGAGGCCACGCGGCACACCACCACCACCACCACCGGATTAAGCTTCGCCATAAGATGCTTCACATCTAAAACACAAATGATGCGCATGGTGGAAAACACCATCGACCATTATAGTGGATTAATGTAGTGGGTGGATAGTGGGTAGTGGATAGTGGATGGACAGTGGATAGTGGGTAGTGGATAGTGGATGGACAGTGGATAGTAGATGGTGGGTGGGTAGTTGATAGTAATAGTAGTTTAGGTGGGCAGATGATGGACGGTAGCCTAGGTGGGTAGAAAGTCCGCTGTGTACAAGGTACGTGGCAGGTACGAAATGGCGGGCATATTCGTCAATGAAATATTTTTAGATGCGAAGCATCTTATGCTCGGGGCTCTGTCCATCCCTCCCGCGTCCCCCGTCCCGCGTCCCGTGTCCCGCGTCCGGCCACTTTCATGAAGTAGGGCAGCACCCATTATGCGAACCAGAACACTGTAGTAATATGAAGGCCGTCAACCCTACTACAATCATCAGAGTCATGGCCGAGCGCACAGAGAGGCTGCTTAGTATTGGCTAGGCAGGTGGTGTCTGTCGCCCAGGTTGACCCCATTCCTTGAGTCATGGCCGAGAGCACAGAGAGGCTGCTTAGCGATGGCTAGGCAGGTGGTGTCTGTCGCCCAGGTTGACCCCATTCCTTGATCTTGCTTGCATGTGTTTGGAGGGGGCTTAGTCCGTCCCTCCTTCCCGCGTCCCACAGCGCATGCGCGTCCCCTCCCCCTCTCTCTCCTATGCTCACCCCCTTTCTCTCCTCTAGGAATCATCTACTCTACGGAGCGGCGCCCGCGTCCCACAGCGCATGCGCGTCCTCTCCCCCCTCCTCTAAGAATCCTCTACTCTACGGAGCCGCTCCGGCGTCCCACATCCCCACAGCGCATGCGCGTCCTTTCCCCCCCTCTCTCCTCTAGGAATCCTCTACTCTACGGAGCGGCTCCGGCGTCCCACTTCCCCACAGCGCATGCGCGTCCTCTGTCCCTCTCTCTCCTCTCCTACGGCCCCCCCCCGTTTTCTCCTCTAGGAATCCTTTACGGAGCGGCGCGCACGACAGGTGGTGTGACAGCTGCATACTCCGCTGGGGGTGCCACGGTAGTTCCGCGGTATGAAAATGACGGAGCGCGCACGCCTAATTCTTTCTCCTGTGCAGCGCCGCGATGAGCGCCCGGACCGCTGCCGTGAAATGAGAGCGGCGACGTTCTTCCCGCTCAAGCTAATTATCTCCCCGCTGCTTCGCATCCACACATGGTTCCCTTTAGCGGGAGATGGGGAATATTTTTTTTCTTCCAATGCTCTTTTTGTTACGACTTAAAACTTATCTTCCTGTTACACAAGGTACACAAGTTAAGCACAGAAAAGAAATTGTTGACTTCAGTTCCAAGTGTGTTATCAAGCGTAACAGGCATAATAATACCCTGTTTGCACCAAGCAACAAACAGCCTGGCTCAGTGAATAACTTTATTCACTTTTATACATTTATTGGTGTTATGCTTACTCTTTTGCCTATATAAGCAGCTTCTGCAGAAAACCCTAGTAGAAAACCTTTCCCAACAGCATTACAGTATCCTCTCGGTGGCTCTAATTGAAGTGACTACAAAGAAATTCACTTTATCATTAAAAATATAGAAGTGTTTGGTTTAGGAAATCAACATATTGATACACCTTACGTACACTGCTCCTTTCGCATAATGAAATACATATAGTGAGTCCTTTTTGTAGGCATGGTATATTGTAGGGCTAGTTGGTGCATAGATACAGCAGAGACGTTCAATCTGGGCGAAGACAACACGTTAGAACGCAGAAATAAACACAGACACGAAGCGCGTGGTGTCTGTATTTGCTGCGCTTCATGTGTGTGTTTCTATGTTTTCACGTGTTTTGTTCTTGTAATTTAAACGTGTCTTTTATAATACAGTATAATCGCAGTACAAATCACTACTGCTGGTTAACTATTACCGGCTTTTATTATCATTTCTTTTTTTTCGCGAGCTGCCGTAAACGGAATAGTGTAGGCATTCCGTGCCGGGACAATTGCTTGCCCTCCCAACAGGTCGGCAGCGTTAGCTTGATGGCAGCTCTTGAAATAAATCTCGTTAAAACCACAAACGGGTTAGTTCTGTAGTCCAATAACCTTCCCCTCGCAAAATAAACACGTGATCCGCTAGCCCGAGCCGAGCATGAAAAACAAAACATAACAAAACCACAGCCGAAACTTTCATACAATGCAGCGGCAAATCAAATCCAGAGTGGACGATGCCGGAGGCCGGCCAGTTGCCGACCCCCCCCCCCCCCCCCCCCTGCCCGCCTTCCCCCGAAGCCCACCTTCAACATTTTCTCATCCTTGAGGGGCGGATTCTGAACAAATGCCCGTGCTTTCCGGCATAAAAACTTATGAGTGCACAAGGGTGCTAGCATAAACAGTGTTCATTATTGCTTGAACAAATGACACAAAATAAACGCTAAGCAAACATAAGGCCAATGCAACTTATCGCACCTCACCGATTCTCAATCCCCAACCCGGTGCTACAGTATTGAAATTGCTGTAGCAATATTTTTTTTAGTTTGGTTATTCCATGTGCGGTGACGGTTGCTAAATACCTGTGTAAGATGAGCGCCTTTCTGGTGAAAATTTTATCTCTGCCTTTCAGTTTTATGGCGGCTATTGCGTCCGTCTCACATATAGCAGCACATTTTAACAGCAGCGATTAAGCTCTTTACAAACTTCGTGTGGTAGCAGGTGCAACACAACTGCAGGAACATTCAGCACCACGGCATTCAATGTCCCTTGGCTATAACGCATACATTAATAATAATGCATAACATGCACAGAGTAGCACTCACAGCCACCTACCTTTCTCAAGAAAACATGCTGGCAGCGTGCACTTGCGACGTCCGCCAGCCTTCAAGTGGCGTGGCTAGTCGCCATCGGCTGACAAGGTCGTTTGCGAGCATCCGTCGGTCTAGAGGCAATGTGGTGAGTTCCCGATGTGCACCAACTGTCACGTCGATTCTCCATGCCACAGAGCGCGTTGCGAAAAACTATTCCGGCGCTGTTCTTCTATGTTCTTCTTTCCAGCATTCACGCGATAGTGGGCGCAGTCCCCTGACACTACCCACTATTTTGCTGCTACTCTTCACCATCGTCCACAATCCTTTCCACCTTGCCCATCTAACGTAGACCATGCCACCCACCACTGTCCACTATAAACACCATGATTTCCAGCATACCCAGCATTATTTCCACTATATCCACCATCTTTTCAGAAAACGTTCTTTCGCCTAGAGTGAAACTGACGACCTCTCGATCCACAGCGCGCGGCGCGAGACGACTAGGCCACGAACCAACGTTACTACAGTAGTCTAATAACGTTGGCCCCGAACCGCACGCTCTTCGGATTACTAACGGCAAGCTATTTATATACACCATTTACTTTCAGCGGTACTCGGAGATCGGCGAGTTCAGCGTGTTTTCGTTATGACTAGCGAGATGGGGCGACGGGTGCGAGGGTGCTCTCTACACTAAAAACAGAAACTCCAGCAGCAAGAGTAAAGAAGCTTTGTTACTCTCTCTGCAGAGAGATTAAGAAATTATACTCTCTCACAGAGAGTCACTTTACTGTCTCTGGCCAGAAGGAGTGAAAGGGGGCTTTCACTCCTTCTGGTAAAAGAGAGTAAAGTGCCTGTTTCACTCCTGCAAACCGCAAGAGAGTTAAATGCCTGTTTTACTCCTTCCAAGATCAAAATGGGTGCCGACAAATGGAAACACGTAGTGGGCTAAGCAGGAAGAACAGAGTGCTGGTAATTGCAGTCTGACTGCAATTACCAGCACGGACATGCGCCACCACAGGAGATGACGTCAGTACTAACCCCCCTTAAAACTAACACGCCAAGGATGACAAGGCGCCTTTGACAAAGATAGGTCCACCTATCGAAATGTCGGCCAGCCTGTCTGAGGCACTTCATCTGTTCTTCCTGCTTGGCCCACCCCTGTTTTACTCCTTTACCATACGACAGCTTGTTTCAGAGCTTGTTTTACTCGTCCCATTCTCCCAATTGGAGAAGCTGCAAAGATAAGTCCGCGCAGTCTTGTATCTCGGACTGTCGCTCATTCGAGAGAGAAAACATTTTATTTTAAAATAATGGCTGCGGCATAGCTCGGCTAGGCCCGGTTACGAAACACCAGGCCCCTAAACCACCGGCAGACGCTCGCGTGCTCCTTTGCTAGCAAATGTGCGCGCCCCTTGCGTTTTGACCTGGGACGCTGAGGAAGGCCATTCGGACAGACAAGCTGACGACCGCGTCCACTGTAAGCTCGTGCACATCTGCAACGCCACTAATAATTTCGCGCGGCTTGTCACGGGGTATCCGTTCTTCGCTTCAAGGCCACGCGGTGATGCACAGCGTAACTCACTCAAAAATGATAAACTAAATAACCTGACCCTATTGCAAAACCCAGCGCCGCTGGGTACCAGCGTCCAGTGCCATGCCGGATTATGGGCCCAGTATCGCGCTGGATACAGGGACGCTGGAGCTGCATTTTACTGGGAGGCGCTGGTACTCCCGCGCAATACAGCTCTACAGCGTTGAAATAGCGGTGCCTATGTGCCATAAATAAATATATTAGTGAAAGAAGTGATATAGAACGCATTAACGCAATAAAAAAAAAGAAAAAAAAGCCATATGAAAAAAAAGTATCCGTCAGGAGGATTCGAACTCGCCACCTCCTGCTTCTGAACTGAGTGTTCAACCCACAACGCCACGGCGGAACATGCTTTACTATGCGTAAAACAACTATTTAACCAATAAACACACGGTTCGGCTTCATGTTTACATGTCGCGCAGTCACGATAGACGCGATCTTCCTTTCCAAATAACAACTGCGTCTTTATTATACACAAACGTACGGCGGCCGGTACCGAATGACATGCCGATAATGGCAAGAGCGCTAACTTTCTTTAAGAATTCACATGTTAACTACGAAAAATATGAAATACACCTAGAGCAGGCACTGTTTGCTGGCTGTTCCTGCCGATTTTTTTCATAGCCGTTTCTCGCTCTTGCTACTGGTCAACATTTACAGAGGTCTTATGATGACTAGTTCGATAAACAGGTGCGTACATGATTGAGTATTGAGTAGTGTTATCGCGCAAGCGACGATACGCCAGTACAGCGAACGTGCCAGTGTACAGATTTGCAGTTCTATCGATACCTATAACTAAGAAACCGATCAACTAAATACAAATACAATGCGCTAAATAGGAATATGTCACAATCTTAGTTCACTAAGGCGTACCAAATTACCGACTGACAATTATGCGTTCTTACATAAGAGTCACGAGAAGTACCGGTAGCGCGGCCGGCAGCTTTCGGTTTCAGCTTGTGTGCGTTGCTGAAAGCGCGTCGCTTCGATGGTTATCGCTCCTTGTGCGGACACCGTACACAAGGAAAAATGGTTGATTTATGTTAACGAATGTCCAAACTGTACTTTACAGTCATCCTTACGCTTTAGAATTGCGTGTACTTAAAGCGCGAAGCGCCGGTAACATGCATATAGACGGACACGGCCGGCACACTAGGCCTAACGCTCGCTGGGAGTCTCGCTGGGTAGGACCGATCTCGGCGCAGCTGAGTTGCGATGGTTGAAGTTTCTGCATTCAAGCTTCGGAACATTTCTAATGGTTAACTAAAGTTCAGCTGAAGTAAGTAGAAGGGCAAACAGTGCCAGAAATGCGTTTCCGGTGTGGTGATATCGAACGGCGGCTGTTTTTCTGGCCTCCGTTGGGTGATGTTGCGAAGCCAGAGCTCAATTGCTTCTCGCCAACTGTGCGGCGATGTAACGATTTGCTGTTTCTGGTAGGACCGGCGCCTCCAGACTTATAAACACTGCAAAATGTAATCATTACAACAACCCATCCCTGATGCCAGACTGGTATATGCGCGGCGCATGCACAAAACGTGCATTCATCGCTGCTACGTTCTCCGCCAGAATTAACGCCGTTATTGAATCTGCATGAATAAGAAAAAAAAAAGTACGCTAACAAGCAAAATAATCAGTGTTGGCTCCTTTGTGTTATTAACGCAATTTTTTTCTGCATTCCAAAGGGAAAAATAAAAATGACGGTGATTTCGCATATATCACATAATATATGACTTGCGCTTATCATTCTCTTTCTCTGCCAAGCTAGAAGTTGGGGGGGGGGGGGACTAGGGGCCCGGGCCTTCCCTCGAAATTCGGATGGAAGGGGGCGTTTACCGAGGAAAAATAATAAAAATCGGCGTTTTTCAAGGCTTTCAATAAGCAAGTGCCCCCCCCCCCCCCCCCCCCGAAAAAATTTTTTGGCTACGGGCCTGCCTGTTAGGGTAGCATCCATTGGTACCATCGAATCAAACATTCTATATTCAAAGATACCGAAACATTCCGCCGCATACACTTCAGAAACTTGCATGCCGCACTGGAAGAAACAGTGCAGGCTCCAGTGTGCACCAGCGCACTCCAGTGAAAATTCCAGCGTTTCCAGCGCTTCCCAGTACGCGCCAGCGTCACAGCGGCCAAGCCAACGCCCCTACCAGTGCGACCCAGCTCTGTCCCAGTGCGCTCACCGAAGTGCCAGTGAATCCCAGTGTGTACCTGTGTTCCCAGTGCGATCCAGCGCCAAAAAACGTACTGGTATCACGCTGGGGGCGCTGGTTTTTGCAATAGGGGACTTTATGATAATAATAACATTTTATTCATACATTCAATCATGCGGGAGGGATCGTCCTGGGTCCTGGCAACACGGGCCCGTTGAACGCCTGGAGGCTCTCGAGAAGCCCGTGGCATGCTGAGGGCATCACCCCACATTTTAAGTGCGGAAGGGACGCAAGATGACAGGAAGGGGAGGCAACAATTTTTCGGCGCACTCCACCGTGACGTGGAAAGCCGTTGGGGATCTGCCGCAGGCCGGGCTAGAATTCACGTAGCGGTCTGGATTCTCGATGAACGGACGACGAAACATATGCCCCCTCAACGTGTCGTGTCGAAAACCGCTCACATGCCCAAAGAATCCGGGATCGTAAATACACGCGATTATGTTCACTCGTACTGAAACACTCCCAGCGCTCCCAAACATCGCACCTGCGTTTTCACGACCACTTGTGCTCGGCAAGCTTTGCTGACACTTGTATTTGCGAGCGCAAGGCGAACGCCAGTAGTGTTTCGGTGACTTCACATCCCGGCTTGGTAAACATGCAGTCCCATAATCTGCTACCTAGCTCTGCTCGTAATTTAAGCGAGTTATCACAAGCATTTGTGCCTGCGGCAGTTCTGCACCGTTCTGCGCAAGCACAGGGGTGTGCTTGTCAGGGGCCGAGCGCCAGTAGTCGAAACAACACGCACATCTCACTCATCTGTGCACTCCTCCGTAACACGCAAGAAATAAAATGCTCATTTTTAATCAATTAATCGTTGGGGTTTACCGTCCCAAATTGCAAAGTGCAAACGCGCCTCTGGCTCCTATATTTAATTGCATCTAGCACGAACTTTCGCTCACGGTAGAAGCTGCTTTTTCGCTCAAAACCAAACATGCCAACGCCGCCGAAACCAAGCTGTCGCGATAGGAAAAAAAAAAAAAAAGAAAAAAGAAAAGACGCGACTTGCATCCAGCGGCGGCGAAACGGCGAGAGAGAAGCACGAGAAGCACGATAACAGAACCCTACGACGCATGCGCGCGCGAGGAAAGAAAAAAGAAGAAACTGGCAAAACAGGGAGAGGAGAAACGTGCGCGCGCCCGAAGCAGCTGCAAAGCGCTGAAAGGCTGAAACCCTTAAACCCCGCCGTCGCCCGTCGTTGTCTTCGCCGTTTTGACGCGTTGTTCAGTTGTTGAAGTTTGGTGATTGCTCAGCTGCGTCGGCGGCGTGTGCACGTGTGTGCGCGACTGTGATCTCGACACTGGACGTGAACCGCCTTTAGCGACGGCAGTGCAACATCCCGTGCTGTGTGCGCGTTGGTTTCGCGATTGTTTGCAGACTCAAGCGAGCTTGCAGCTGCGTGACTGAGTGCCCGGCCAACACATGGTTCGGCACAGTCGGAAATATGAACGGTAAGTGGTGCTTCTGTTTTATCTGCTTCGCGTCCTATCGTCGTTTAGATGTGTAATAGTGCATGCTGTGTCGCCTGTAAAGTACAATAAATAACATTAGGCGCACATACGTGTGATGCCTGATGCGCGTTTAAAAAGCTTTTGTGAAGGCACAGGCGTCGCACGGCCAGTCTATCGAAGCTCGCATGCGCCTCGATAAAGTCAATTTGTGCGTTATAATTTATTTGCTTCCCATAAAGCATGAATGCGGCAGCGTGTTTGCAGAAAATATACACTTACGCGAAAGCCCGCGGTTATCATGCCGTAATAAGTGCTTTAAGGCCAACTATGTTTTCATTTGATTCAGTTGTCATTCTTGGCCGCCTCAGTGGTACAATGGTTACGGTGTTCGGGCTGCTGACCCGAAAATCGCGAGTTGGACCCCGGCCGCGGCGGTCGCATTTCGATGGACGCGAAATGTTAGAAGCTCGTGTACTCTGCGATGTCAGTGCACGTTAAAGAACAGGCTTCTGAAGTCTTCATTAAGGCGGGCCTCATATTATAGTTCTGGCACGTAAAACCCTCAATATTAATGTTATTATTAGTATTCATACTGGATGTGTTTGTGCTTTTCTTGAGTCTCAGTGCCGACTTGTGTGCATTATTAACCTGTGGCATCACCCGGCGCTCTTGTTTTGGCAGAATTTACGCTGGATACTGAGTGAACTACACTGGGCGCACTTGTTCTTCCGCCGTGCAAAAATGGAAATTTTATCGAGGCACAGAATATTAGTGAGGAATACTTTTCCATAACATTTTTGCATTACACTCTTTTTCCGTGTCTGAGACAAAAAAAAAAAACCTTGCATCAATATCGCAATAAAGTTATTTTCCTTCCTTCCTTTGCATCATTATCATCATCATCATACCATGGTCTAATAAAGTTATTAGGTTGAGTTTAATTGACTAGTGGGAATAAATTCTGCGGCATGGATATAATTATGGCGATATGTGACAGTCATCTGCTAAGTGACAGCGCGTATGGTGAAGCACATGCATTTTACGGTATTGTCATTTAATTAGTGACATATATCAGCACTGGAACCTTCCTGGATTTCATGTGAATATTCTCAGCCATTTGAAGATGTGTGAGCTGTGCCCGACTAATGCAGTCACATCAGCGCAAGTCAGCTCAACGCAATCGTGATGGGTAGAGGGACAATCGTAAATAATTGTCTTGAATAAGGCTATTATGAAGTTGTGAAGAAATGCTAAGCAGCAGTTAATCATTATCGCATTTAAAAAAAAACAAACTAGTGTTCGGCGAGGACTAGACATCTTTAGTCATTTGTTATGGTTTATTTCTGTAACCCACGTGTAAGCTTCCTACATTCATGCTTCTTGATGAATGTAAATATTGAGTTTACTGCGGCGTCAGAAAGCAGTAGCACGCAGGTCACCAGATAAGTCCATTGCCAATTCACAAAGGACGTGCTGTTGTGTGCCTAGTCAATGCTGTACCATGGCTCTGTTTTCAGCTCTTTCGTTAGAATGATACCTGGCAAACAACCTAATTTATAAGAAACTTAAATGCCGTGCTTTTTGACGAAATAGGTGTGCAGCGAGCTTGAAGCTGCAAGTATTTGTTTTTTGGTCTCACCACACAGGCAGTGCAAATTTGGTTGGCCATAGTGTGAAGTACTCAGGGCAAGAAAAACGCAGCACACAAGGAGATAGACAGTGGAAAACCGATTGTCCCTTGTGTATCTTCTTTGTGTGCTGCGTTTTTCTTGCGCTAAGTAATTTTTTGTCCAGTATGCACCAACTAGACCCTCATGAAGTCTTGTGCAGTGTGAAGGTTATCAATGTTTGTGCAGTTGGCAACGCTACACTACTGAGCTTGATGTGTATATTTCGAAATGCTCCAAGACTTTATTTGAAAGAAGGAAAGGAAGACATAGATGGCAACACAGGCATGTTTGCCAGCTGTTAATCTGGCTGGCCAAGCTGTGCAAACGAAGGACGTACAAGGGTAAAAGATAACAGAGAACAACTTTAGAGGAAAGAGTTACGACACCTTTTAACGCCTGTCTCTAAGGTCACTTTGTGTAGGAATCACAGCAACGCTTTTAATGCTAATATTAAATGGGAGCAGCAATGACAAAAATCTTACAGCATAATACTGTGAAATATTTTTTTCCCATAGTAATAGAAAAAGCCTTATTCACACTGTCAGGTTTATGTATTGTGTGCTGAATTATTTTTTTCGTGTTCGAGTGCTTTAGAATAATAAATTTAAGAGCTAAAGAAGTGTTTCATGCATGGACGTCAAAGTGAATTTATGCCAGTTATCTGATATAGGTATTTGTGTGCTTTACAGCTGATCAGTGCGGCATGAAATACTGAGTCACTACATAACATATACACTCTTTCTTTTTTTACTTTGCAGGTGTCGCTCAAGATAGTAGATGCAACGCTATGCATCTATGGGCACCGGCAGCTTTCTCGCAACACTTGAAGCTCATCTGAATGCTTCACAGAACCTGGGTTGGTAGCAGCAATCTCATTTGGATAGGGTGATCAAATAGAATGCATTTCTGAATTCTGCTATGCATACCAGTTTGTGACGAAGCAAGTCACTGATACAATGGAAACCTTGAGAGTACCACTATTTTGAGTCCTATTTCATGGTAGCTCTTATCTCAGCCACGCTGATACATTCTGCAGAATCTGCACCTGCACTGTCGCACCCATTACACAATATTGAATTTACAGCGGAGTGCCTCGATAACAAACATCTCTAGCATGCAATGGACTGTATTGCAAAATATTTGCAGTGTTCTTAGCCAAATGGTCAGCATTTCGATGCATTACCTTTACAATGAAGTGGCATGTGCGTCCAAGTACTTCGAAGCTCCCTAGCACATCGTTATAATGGCGTTTAACTTTATTTTTGTGTTTGGTAGTTGCAAAACTGTTCACATATTTGTGACACCAATATTTCTCCTGCTGCGACTGCTTGAAATTAGGCTTGAGCCCTGAACTATGAAAGTTAAATGTACGTTTTAATTCATGGTGACACATGTTTTTGCCTATCGGGCTTATTCAAAACGTTGTCTCAACCTATTAGCGCCCAGTGTACTTTACAAAGTACACTTAATTTTTGGGAATAGAAAATACACAGTCCAATATTCCGATTTTGCTAATTGGCGTTTTTGAAGTCAGAGGTTGCAGTAAGATACTCCTAAGCTCGCATGTTGACTAGGGTCAGTATTAATGGGAACAGACAGTGATGCCAAGGAAAGTATAGGGGATGTTATTAGAAGTAATTGCAATGTAAATGTGAACAAAGAAAAGTGGATGAAAAGATAACTTGTCGCCGACAGAGACCGAACCTGTGACCTTCGGATAACGCGTCCGATGCTCTACCACTGAGCCACGGCAGCGGTCATCCCCACGTTTGCATTTAAACGTGGGAGCGTCAGTCAGCGCCGCCAGAAGCCACTATAGTGAGTCTGGAACACTTTTTTTGCCTGTTGGTGTCACGTAGCACGTGATCTTATTACGAGTTGGCAGCGGACCAATAATTCCTCGCATACTACCTCAAGGCATCGAGTCCGCCAGAACGAGACCCTCGCTATGAGCAAAGAGCAAATTTAAGTGCTCGTTTTTTTTGTTAGACACAATATTAATGAGAACTAACATACAATAACTCCAAGGAAAGTATAGGGATGGGATGTTATTAGAATTAATTGTAACGTAAATGTTGACCAGGATCTATTGTTTCTAAACTACAAGTCTTTAAACTTTCCAAAGACGAGCGCACATCGAATGCACGTGTTGCGTAGCACATTTTCTAAAATAATTTGAAGATTCGCACTTTATATATCGAAAAAAAAACAACAAAATCATTGTGTTTCAGAAGGAACAACGTAATAACACCTGCAACGTGCAAGAACCAGCTAAAGTGCATTCATTGTTTTGCTCTGAACAGTAACCAAATATTGGTGCACTTTTAGTAGTACACCAATATTTAGTGCCTGCTGTTATCCTCTATCCGTACGGATATTTGTACAAGAAGCTCGAAAGACAGCTGAGGTGTACTGTCTGTCATAAAAGAAGGATATGGTGCTGCAGAAAGTGTGGCGTTACGCTTTTGCAAGAAGCGTCAGTGCTTCGATAAGTTTTATATGCCAAGATAACTTTGGTATTAGTTTGGCAAGGGCCTAGCATGCTTGCTATTCTTGTACCGAGCCAGCTTGCCGATTGCTATGACAAGAGCCCTGCGTACTTTCTGAAGTACAGTACCATAACTTCTGAAGAAATAAATTGTAACTCTACGAAAATTTGCAGCGGTTGTTGTCTACTGTAGTTTTGTAAACGTATAAACTGTCAATAAAATCGAACGGATAGTTCTTGCATTGGCCTTAATGAGTTAAGAAAGTGAATTAGTAAATTTTAAAGGTTACGCGCTGCCTCCATGCTCTGAAATGCTATCTTGGAATCACAATGTTGATCCAGCTTGTGGAGGTTTCTTAGACTTTCCACTCAAGTAAATAAGCTGAACAGAGGTGAACGGTAAAAAGGATTGGTTGCATACACATCGTGATTTAAGTTATAATGGTTAGGAAAATTTTTGCATTCGTGTAGACTTGATAGCTATGTTTATTGCATGTCTAGTGTCTGTTGGCTAGGTGACATTTAAGCTAATATCAAGCAGTAAGCAGCGTGGAAAATTTTCAGAGAACACTTATTTCGTCATTGGCAGCAGCAGGATAGTGCATGACTTATAGGCAGGCACTGTATACACTGTTGGTTTAGTCAGCTATGTGTGCAGTACTAACAATATTGTCTAGGTGCTGCTTTGGCATTAGCATGGGTTTAGATTTAGATGTACATTAAAGAATCAAGGGTGTGCACTTTGGCATGCCTCATAAGTATATATCTATATCTTGTCCTGTCTAGCCCAACTTTTAAAATAATTCATTTGGTTGAACTTGGCAGTAAATTTTGAGGGTGAATGAATTATTTTTCTTGTAGGAGTTGCCTCCATGAAACAACAAGCAACACTGCACACTAGCCATCGTACCTTGTTCTTTTGCTATGTGTATCAAAACATGGCAGAAATACATGGACAAGCAATGAGCCCCGTCTTTCTGTATGATATTGCTGCATCGTTCAGATTTTAGAATAAAAGCATGCTGCACTCGTTGGAGATCTCTCAAGGCAGCATTTCAATTTTTGCGTTTTTGTCATGTTTTTTTTTCAAAAAGTCTGCAGCAAGAGATGTCATGTTAGTCTTTTGTAGGACATTCATTTGTATGGATGTAGAAAGCCGAATGCACTTCTTTATTTGATATCTTTTTTCAGGAAGACTAGACACTTCTGGCGAAGCAGCAAGAGTTCTGGCCCACCTGTTGGTCTACAGGACGGCCTGTTCTGCGAACACTCATGGGCCTTACAGTACACTATATTGGCAATCTTGTACATCACTCAGCATTTAGGATTGCCAGCACTTGGACTCCTGCACTGTGTTATGCACGATGCTGTGTCCAAACTTTCCAATAAGAGTACGCATTTTGAAAATTTTACATGTCTTGAAAAAAGGACGTAAACTCATTTAATTGACTAAACTTAATTCCTGGCTGTTTTACAACCTGTATTTATAGCCTGTTCAATATTTATTCAATCTCATGGCATATCCAGTCCTTGGCTCTAATGTGTCAAGCCACCACCAGTATTGATAGGCAATTTTTAATTTAAAACTTGTTGCCTAACGTAACTATCCAGTTATGGTATTCGGATTCATTTAGATGAGGTAGCTTTGCATGAGCCATAAATTCAGCTTTTAAAGATGAACTACTTTACCGGTAGCAGATGATGGCACGGCACTAGCTGGCATGAAAATATTATACCTGTAGGCAGGCCCGTAGCCAGGAATTTTTTTTCGGTTGAAGGAGGGGGGGGGGGGGGGCACTTGTTGAAGGCCCTGAAAAACACCTGTTTTTATTATTTGTCCTTGGTAAAACACCCCCCTACATCCGAATTTCAGGGGGGGGGGGGCCCAGGCCCCTAGCCCCCCCTCCCCTGGCTACGGGGCCTGACTGTAGCTCTACTGCTTAAGCATAATTGTACGGGTGAATCATAGTTAAAAAATAATGCGTAGTTCCCAAGCTTAATTTTAGAAATTTGCATCATCATATGAAAATATGTGAACAAAGGCAAGCGTGTTTACAAATTTTGGCAGGTGGATCTATGGTCGACACCACAGGTCCTTATACAATAAAGTTGACTGCACAGTCGTGTATCATGTTTCACGCCTGAGGGCAAACTAATGCAATATAAAGAAATTTACACTACCACGCCTATTCCACAGTCGCATTTTTCTCAAAAGTGTTGTAAGCCTTCATTGACTTATCGAATTGCCTTCATTCGTAAGCAGACACCAAGTCCCTTGTGCATGCCGTCTGTTTGGATTTAAAAGCATACTGGCATTGCTAAGTATATGTGTCGTGCCTTGTGATGTTTTTTTTCTGTACTTTCGGTTGTGCTGTGTATCTTGTTTCCTGTGTTCAATAATGAGCATACGGTGTGTACTGTAGATGAAAATGTGTATTTTTACATTGACATTATGGTTGTTATTGTTTTGATTCCAATAAAGTACTACAATTCACATTTTTTGTATCAATTCATGTTTAAGAATTTCTAATGCATTCAAACAAAAGAGCTTGTATTATGCAAAAGAAATTGTTCAAACACTGACGTATAGATCAGTGGGTCTCAGCCACGTGTGTTTCGAAAACCCCTTGTGGAATGAACAGTGGACGTGATGAAGGTAGGGGCCCTTTATTTCACTGTGCGAAAGAATGGTCAAACTGATGTGTCATGCCAGTTTGATCTCAACAGCTTGTCAATAAGTTGTGCGGTCTCCAGCCACATTCCACCTGTTTCTAGCTATGCTTGCTCCTGAAATATGCAAGCCTGGGAACTAAATATGTCGCAAGACAATGGCAACTGAAGATCTGCAGCCATCTCATGGGGATGGAAAAACGTAAGTCAGCCCCGCCGCAATGGAAATCAGTTGTGCGGTGAAGCATACCAAAAATCAGATGGGGCCTCTGGTAGTGGACAGTATGCCTTGAAAAGCATACTGTTCTTTTGTTCTAGGGGGATACTGTAGCTAATCCTTGTGTTATACCAGATGGACTGAACAGATGATTTTTGCAAAATATGCAAATAAGCGACAGGCAGTGAACGGAAACAGACCAACATTCATCGAACATAGATGGGTTGATCATTTATCAACGGTAGCATAATTTGTATAATGAGTTTGGCCGCACCTAAAGGTACACGAGGTAGTACGGAGTGCTCGTGGCACCCACTTGTGACCTGCTGTGACAAAAGATATCCTACGAAATATAAATAAACGTTATTTTCAGAACAGGCTGTGTCGCTGAGGCATAAAATTACGCCATTTTTCTAGCAAATACTGCACAATTTCTTCAGGAGGACCGCCAAATACACGCGGACGTTCGCAACAGAGAAGTGCAACAGTACTATCTTGTTATTATTAGGGAGACATGTCACTCGCGAATTAGTGGAGCTTGGTGCACGCCTACGAAGTTCATTATAACGGCGCGCGACACTGAAGAGTAAATGTTATTTAGTGAAAGGGTAGCTAGTCTCCCCGTGTATAAAAGCAATTAAATACTGACTATGACTAATTGAGAAGCACTGTCTATCGCGCCGCAGCGCGCGTTAAGTGCTCATGGTGGAAATATTCGTCTAACTGCTCGGAAGGTGGCCACTGACCCGGCGTGCAGCCCGCAACAGTACGTACGCGCGCAATAAATACGCATGGTTGTATATGTGTGCGCTAAAATACCCTTGTAACTCAGGCATTGACTTGTGTAACAATGAGATGCCATATCACATGGTCTACGAACAGGTGAGAACGCACTGGTGCCACTGAAAACACTTGCAGCTCGCGGCAAAAATAACCAAAATCACTCAACAGCACACGCTCGTAGAATACACATACGTGAGTTTCGCTGCCTGAAGGTACTTGTCACGCTGGCATCTGCGAATTTTGGGCGAGAAAGACGTCCACAACTTAGGGTGATCACTCAAAAGGACACACGTTTATCATTTTGCTTGCGGCACGACAGACGACGAACCGAAGTCGGAGCTTAAGGTGCTAACGGAGGTCTCCGCGAGTTCATGACGCCGCGTAATCTATTTACGAACTTAATGCAGGCGCAATACACGCTGACGATGCAAGAACACAAGTTGCAAGCTCCTCCCCCTTTTTTTTCAAAGCACTTTGTGAATACATATGCTTGAGAAAACTCATCGTAGCATGCGGTGGCTCTGTGGTGTAGTGGTTAGCGTGTCCGCTCTCGGTGCGTGTAGTCAGTGGTTCGAATCCAGTGTTGTGTATTATTTGTGTATGCATGTATGCACTGATGTGTCTTCTAATTACCCCCAGAGTTCAGTATTAATGAAATTAATCCGTTAGACGCTCTCACAGTGCCGAAAAAAAATTTTTTTTTGCAGCCGCTTTGGCCGCCAACAGCACGCCACGCGTAAGCGCTGCAGGCTGTATACCTAGAATCTTGCAAAAGCCACGTCAAGGCTATTGTGTTGCTTTCTCTGGGAGCCCGCTGCGTAGTCACATAACGAATTGACTGGCAGCGCCGTAATTTGAACAGATTTTATACCTGCAGGCGTGGATTCGAGCGAGTATTCGACTGGCAGTGTAGCCAAACGCTTCCAAACATCACGCCTTCATTAACATCTCCCGTCAAGACAGCGGGAAGGTTCTGTTTAATCTACGTGTTGTAATCGCGGGCGCTCTGCGTGTTTTGCTTGCGTGGATGTGTGCGTGTATGTATTTGTCTTTCTTTTTTTGCGCTTGATTAATTTTATACCAGAGCTATTTCAATGTGCCAGCTTCACTCTCTCGGTGGGAGTGCCTTCACTCTATCGCAGACGGAGTACTATACTCCATGAGAGGGCGTTGGATCACTCTCTCTCTAAAGAGAGTAGTTTCACCCCGGAAAAAGGAGTGCCCTGCGGGACAAGCCAAAACTCTCGCAAAGGGCGTAAAGGCACTCCCTTTGTTCTAAGAGTGTAAAGGTCGTAGCTCCGCGCGTTGCGATGCGCGCGCGCTTATCTCGTCATCGGGGCGGTTTGTACGTCTTGTGCTGGCGTTGAAGTTCCAGACAGGACGAAGGTCACTTCGTTCGCTGCAGCGGCCTCGTTTGCGAATTAAGCGCGCTACTCAGATACAAAGAAGTAACTGTGGCAGTTGTTAGTTCGCGTTCGCCCGTGTACTTAGATTTAGGTGCAGGTTAAATAACCGAAGGTGGTCGAAATTTGCGGATCCCTCCACTACGGCATCTCTCATAATCATATCGTGGGTTTGGGACGTTAAACCCGTGATAACGTCAGTTCACGCTCGCCCTGTGTATACTTGTGTGCTCGTTTCGCGAGTCCTTCTTTGTGTTTGAGCAGCACGCTTTAGTGCCTAGCTGTGGCAGTTGTTAGTTCGCGCTCGTCCTGTGTATGTTCTTTTCGTGCGACCTTTCTGCTTGAGGAGTGAGTTGCAAGTTTCGAGCTGCTTGCCGTTCTTCGCGTGACATTACGTTTTGTTGCTATAGCATTCATTCCTTCGCCCTGTGGTGAAACAATGCACAATAAACGTTCAACTACTCTATGAAGACACGTTTCACTTTCGTGTTATACCGTCAAACCCACTTACAACAATACTCAAGTGCCACGAATATTTCATTATTCTAACCGATAATTGCTATCAACGGGTTGCGCGAAAAAATCGAACTAAAGGACTATAATACCGGGGTGGGATGTGCCAACAAAGTAATAAGGATGACAAGGCTGACGATTTTTCGGGCATGTTTTCGGACACTTTCGGGGAACCGCCACGAGCTCTATAAAGCCAATGTATGACGATGCCTGAAGTTCCGAACGCCGAAACTTTACCAAGTGTCAACTTTTTTACTCAAATTGCATGTCCCAATGTGCATTAACCGAAGCCACCGCCGCACCCACGCAATAGCGGATTTCAAAAGTCAGCTTTGTCGCAATGCTACCGCGCTATGCGTTGAAGAAGCATAATGCGAATCAGAAGGGGCGCTGGGGGGACGTTGGGGTTGTGAGCGGGGGTTCAGCAGCTTGAAATTTCTTGTTTTGTTTTTTATTTTCACTGATTTCGCGTTCCATTACCTTTCGGCACGAACACCCAACAGCCAGAATTCATTGTTTTAAGCGATAATGAGGCATGCGGGCATTCTTGTAAGCGGGTTATTTCACCATAGAAAACATACAAAAGTTGACGGTGCAGCAGGTTCTCATTGTTATAACCGATATATTGTTAAAACCAGTATCATTATAAGTGGGTTCGACTTATCGATTGCTATCACAGAGGGATCGCCCATGTTTTTTTTTGTGATTGCTACGCCTTTTAGTACTGCACGCTGGCTTTTCGCCGTGTGACCATTTCCCTGAGACATGTAAGCATTCTGCCTTTATCCGCTATATTTATTACATGCGAACTATTGCTTACTCTGGGCTCAACAATTAAGAAAATTTCATGTTTTATTCGCGCATGTTCCTGGATGGACCGCTGAAGTGATGCAGAAAACAGTGCTTAGTGGCAGTGAGAATCTGGACGCCTCTTACGTTGTGCAGTAGACGGCGCCCACGTAGTTGTTATGCGTGATCTCCGCCCCCCTTCGGCAAGCCCGTGCTTCCAGAGGTGTAGCACACAACAAGCACCGTGTCGCGAGGCTTTTCAACGGGCACCTCCGCGAAGTCTCGCTCGTCCAAATTCAGGAATTCTCTGACTGATATGAACCCTCGGGCAGGTCCCATACAGAAAAGGATCTGGTGAAAAGGATATGACAATGGTGAAGCTTGCATGACGTTTTCACATCTCGCAGGCTGTCGAACTGCTCATGCGCATTACGCATTATATACAGTGAACGTGTCCATGGTAATACCATGTCTTTGTTTTGTAAGCCATAGAAGCCCTGGTTTTAAACTAGCGTACGCTGCGTCAAATGCCAATGCTCAAGTTTTATTTGTTTGGTCATCCTACAGCTGTCACAAAAGATGGTAAATATACCTTAAACACACCAGGTGCCAACTCCTTCGTGTTCTTCGATGGCTTGTGTTAATATTTTTTTGCTCTAGCTCATTTTCCTTACTGTATCATTCAAACAAGTGTTACGCACGCCACTTTTAAATAAAATGTCCTGAATTCTCCAAATAAGGCGCAAGATCAGGAAAGAATACTGTATTGAAGTGATGATAAACCGTCCAGCAAGGATGGTCACGGGAAGCAGCCTTTCGTCAAGGCTTCTCTTCGTCAGTGCACAAGCGCTTTGCTTAGCAGTGTTATTCGATGTATGCCTTGCATACTCTTTGGCACCATAACTGGGGGATGTCGAGAAAAGCGCAAAAAAAAAATAGTGAGCCGGCGCAAGAACAGGTTAGGGCGACCAGTGGAAGCTTCCGTGCTAATAACATTCTCAGAAAGTTTTGTTATGGTCTGTGCGCATTGTTAAGGAGCTGTAGGAACCACACAGCTCAAATTGTATTCACCAGGAAAACACTGTGACACCGCCAATATAGTACGTATAGTAAACGTTACGCAATATAAGGTGTTTCTGGCAGTGCAGTATGTACAAAATATATATATTTCACAGCGAGAGCTGCTATCTGATCACAACGGCAGTGGCAGTGGGGTACTTGTCCGCCACCGCCGGTGTCCGTAACCACTATAGCGGGAAACAAGAAAAAATTGAAACGAGAAAAAAAATTTCTACCAATGTTGGCCACTCTTCCTGACTATCACCTCTCTATCACCTGACTATCACCTGACTATCAGCACCTCTAAGAGCGGGTAAGGAACACAAAAACAACAGAATCGACGTTTCGGCGCCCAATGCGGGGGCCTTGGCCATCGGTAAGCCACCTCTGTGTGCTCTCGGCCATGCCTCTGGTGACAGTGGTGGTGTTTGGGCCCTTACACATGTCATAGCGAAAGCAGTTATGAGATCGCAAGAACCAATTTTGGTGCTGTTGCTGCCCGCTACCAGCGCCGCTGCCGCGGTGTCCGTAACCACTCTCGCGCGAAAGAAAAGAAATAATGAAGAAAAAAATTTCACGAAGGAACGGGGTTTGAACCCGGGCCCACTGCGTGGAAGTGGAGTATTCTAACACAAAGCGACGCTGGTACTCGAAACTCCTTCGCAAAAAATTCCTCTACAAGTGTCATGTCGGGCAACCAATCGTGCTAACCTATGTAATATGGCGTCGTAGTAGATTAAAATGAAAACCAGGCGCCACACAATGCCAATGGCGCGACGAGTAGGTCGTTGATTGCATCTAACACATTACAAAAAGGCTCAGCCTTTTGTAATGTGCAGCTATTACAAAAGCCTCTGCCTTCTTCATCGTTATCAGCCACAGCACAAATAAAGTGCACATAATGCCTTGCAAATGTGTAGCGGGTACCACGCTTCTCCTCAGAATGACAAATAATGGCATACTAGATGCTTCCCTACTTACTAAAAGTTGCCATGATTTATGGCATGGCGGGTACCTTGCAAGTGCACTTGTACTAGTTGTCCCACAAGAATCTACAACGGGCTCTAGAAAGGCCGCTCTTCCAGCTTTCGCTGTGGATGTGCTGCGTGCTCCGCGCAGGCCTGGCGATAATTTGACCGGCAGATTGATATATAGAAAACTGGGCATCACCTCTCCTGTACAAAGTATTCATATATATTCATACAGCTTGCTGCCTACTAGAAGGTCTTTCTTTTTTATGGAATAAATCTATTACCTAAAAGAGTGATAATCAGGAGGCGACAACGCAGTTAGAGGAGTTCATGCGTGATATTTTCCTAAGTCTCGATTTTGGCATTCACGTTGATGTTAACGCAGATTTTTCGAAACCACTGGAGACACCGCTATGTTTTGAAGTCTTTGTTAAACTTCACGTTGTGCCAAATATTGCTGGATTAACATACCTATACTTGTAGCTTTTTGTTATTTTGCTGCTCTGATGATCTCTCACAGCTTTACCAGCTATTCCGCTACTGATATCTGCAGTGCCGCACAGCGCCGTTCTTGGGCACAACATTTCTTTAGACTGCATAGATGATCTGCCCGGCTACTTTTCTTCAAACCTTCGTCCTTACACCCATGGCTGTGTTTTAACGCAGTGATTATATGTTCTTGTGGTTCTCATAGCATCTAGGGGTAACTTCGTTAGTAGATCGCTTGGAGAAAAAACGGAAATAAGCGTTAGTTTGGACAAAATCGTGCTGATCCCCGAAAAGGAAGCATTCGTCCTGATGTCCGAATGCTTCCTTTTCGCTTTCAGTGCTTAATTACCATCACAAAAGAGGATGTCTGAGTGTAAGCAAATGAAAGGAACAGTAAACAGAACACGCAGCACAGTCACAGCGAAAGCTCGACGAGCGTCTTTTAAACAGCCCGTTGCAGACTCGATATGGGGCAACTAATACAAGTAGACATGCAAGGTACCCACTGCGCCATAAACCACCGCTTAAACCACCGTAACTTTCATCAAGTAGCGGAAGCATCCGCTATGCCATTATTCGTCATTCTGAGGATAAGAAGGGTAGCCGCTACACATATGTAAGGCAATATGTGCACTTTGTTTGTGCTGTGGCTGATGAGGTAGAGTTATGGCCGACCCTTTTATAATGGGTTGGAAGCATTCAATGACCCACTTGTTGCTCAATTCGCATTGTGTGACGCCTGGTTGTTATTTTACTCTTCTACGACGCTATATCACATATGTTAACACGATTCCTTGCCCGACATGACATCTTTAAAGGGTGTTTTTGCGTAATGAGCTTCAAGCACCAGCGCGGATCTGTGGTGGAATACTTCGACTGCCACGCACAGCGTCCCTAGTTCAAATACCAGCCATTCCTAGAATTTTTTTCTGATTACATTTTTTTTCTTATTTCTCGCGATAGCGTTACTGACACCAGTGTTGGCGGCGGCGTATAACTACGGTGCCAAAATCGGCTCTTGCTGTGATCTCACAACAACTTTCACTGTAGTATATGAAGGGCCTCAAACACACTCACTGTCACCAGAGCCA
>JALIZH010012434.1:0-81793 GCA_030522465.1 Rhipicephalus appendiculatus
CTTCATGAAAATAATATTGGTATCACAAACGAAGAAAGAGCTAGTGATACGTTCTAAAGCGACTAATGTCAGCCACGTTCAGTTGTTACGTGACTGAACAGAACAGAATTATGAGAGATAATTCGATGCTTAACTTTCGCAGACTTTCATGTGGACGAGAGGTTGTAGGCTGTAACATAATGCGCACGGCAGGCATAGATCGGCAAAACTTGTGTAACTCACTCAGACTCACTCATGAAATATATTTTGCGCTTAGGGCTCACTCGGACTCAGACTCACCAAAATTTTTCTGAGCCGGACTCACTCGGACCTAAACTCACCAAAACATTACTCACTCAGACTCAGACTCACGGCTCGATCTGCGTGTTAGTGAGTCCGAGTGAGTCGACTCATGAGTCCATTAGCCTAGAATTGTCTTTTTTGACCATGGTGTCCATGCTCCATAACACCAATATGTCACTTAATCGGTGCTCTTCTTGGCGCCTTTTGATATAGTACTTTCGAATACGAGTTATGAGTGCTCTTAAACCAGTAAGGTCATTTTTCTTGGGAGAGATGACAACATAAGATATATTTATCAAGAACATTCTTGGCAGAGTTGGCAAGCGGGGGGGGAGGTCAAGGCACTCACCTACGTAATTCGCGCCTCTGATCAATAAGTATTGAAATGGTGTATGAAAGAGACACTGCTTTGGAATACGTCTGACTAGGCGTGAGTATAAACGTGAATCCAGGCAAGGCTGATAGTAATGTTGAAGATGAGTAGATATGACCATAGGTCAGCAAAAGTAAGTGGAAGTCACTCAGACTCACTCAAGAAATATATCTCGCGCTCTGGACTCACTCGCACTCAGGCTCACCAAAATTTTCGTGAGCCGCACTCACCCGGACTCAGAATCACGAAAATTTTCTTTAACCGAACTCACTCGGACTCAAAGTGACCACAATATTACTCACCCGGACTCGCTCAGACTCTGACTCACGGCTTAATCTGAGTCTGAGTGAGTCCAAGTGAGTCGACTCATGAGTGAGTTCGCCGACCTATGACGGCAGGAAAGAGATTCTCTAATACGATTATTCACTTGCATTTCGCGAGTCAATTCACTTAACTTCTGTAACACCAAGGAGTAATACACTTTACCTAAAGCCGTAGAAAAATGTAAAAATATACAGTCAACAATAAAGCTGCAGTGAATTAAGCTGATAAGATGAGTTTGACTAGAGAGGAACTTGCGTCAACCATTTTGCGTGGAAGAAGAAATACAGTTATCTTTTAGATAGATGACAAGATGTGTATAAATGATATGTTCAAAAATTTTTACATGGAACTGACGTTAGTGAAATCGGCCGAACACTCAAGAGATTGTCTTGTGAAAATTCGCACGATTTTACCTATTTGCCACTCTTCGGGCAAAGAATCGCTGCTGTCGAGGTTGCGGCAGCCTACGGTTTAGATACCAAGGACACGTGACGTCAATTCTTTCTCGGCTACATTCGTGTAGGACCTCGGTGTCATGCGGCGCTATCGCCGTATGCCACCGACGTCCTGCGCGACAACTGGCTGAGGAAGCAGCGGCTGTCATCAAGCTCAGCCGACGCGCACAGCACCTAAGCCCAGTGAAAGTAAAAGAAAGGGAGATACCGACCGCACGAAACTTTTCCGAGCGACCAGGTCCATGCACAATGCCGTATCGTATTACGCTACGTGGACCGAAATTTCCATGCCAAGCCCAGCGTGACGAAAGTGGAGACTTAACTCATGAGGTCTAAGTGCCCTCATGTCATACTACTGAGGACACAGGCAGGCTACCTTCAGCAGGCTATCTTAGCGCTGTTCGTAAGACACACGGCTTCTGAGCGTAGCGTCATAGGTTCAAAGCGCCTACCTATATGGATTTTAATTTCGAATTTGTTATTTTCACGATACACATGCCTTCTTTAGGGCGACTTCCAAGGCGAAGTTGGAACACAAGTGATACCTTGCGCTTACATGATTTTGTTTGTGGGACAGACAGACAACGAACTATAATGGATCCCAGGACGCTCCAGTAGGGGGGCCGTCGTAACCACTGGCCGCCCCCCACGTAGAGGACAGAAGGCCATGACGCTCCGCCCTTTCCTGGGCCCTCTCGATAGCCTGGGCTTGCTTTCGGAGTACCGTGCTTCTGATAGCTTCCTCCCTTTCGGGTTTGCTTTAGCCCACTTCGTCAGAGCATGTGCGCTACAGAACAAAAGCTTCCACTGCAGTGGGGGCAACCAGTGTCAACGTCCGAGTATATTTCACACAGGAAACCCCGCGACGGGAGAGACCCCGTCTACAACATAAACAAAGTAGTGGACTGATTTCTGCTGAGCTTCGGCTGAGGAAGAGGATAGGCTCTCCTGCTAAGTTAGTAATGCTTAGTGATTTCATTCAATGTTAAAAGTCGGTCGTTCTGTTGAGTCCCTTCCTGCCCCTCCGGAACATCGAGACCGTTGCGGCGCGTGAGCTCTTGCGCACGATCGCGGGCCAGCTCGTTGAGGATTGGGAAGCCCTCGAAAACGTTCTTCCAATTATGTGCAGGAAAACAATTGATAAAATGAGAACCGGGACAAGCCCTATTCTCTAGAATGGAGGCTGCCTCTCGAGCGAGGTTGCCCTATTCGAAAGCTCTGATTGCCTCCCTCGAGTCGGTGTAAATGTAGGGACGTTCTGGGTCTGGCAAGGCCAGCGCAACCTTGATTTGCTCGGATATACCTCGGGTGGCCGCCCTTACCGAGGCAGAGGAGCGAAGCACTTCCCGCCCGCCTATAACCGACAGCGCGAACATTCTCGTTTCCTTACTGCGTTGCATCGAAAAAGACGACGGAGTCCATGGCACCCCAAACTCTTTTCAAGAGAGCTCGTGCACGCGCTTTACGCGTACCCTCGCTATACCGGGGATGTACGTTTCGCGGGAAGGGCCCCACAATAGAGGTCGCGCCCGTTTCACGGCTCAGTGTTGTCCATTGAAGATATAGCGCTGATAAGACAGGGACCACATAAAGAGGACGGGACGTGCGCTTTCTGTGGTCCCTGTCTTATGAGTGCTATGGCTTCAATGAACGTAACAAACCAACTAGCCCAAAAGTCTGTTCTCTTGGAGTGTTCTCCATCGTTCTTCTGTGACCCTAGGAGCCATGCCAACCTCGTCAAGGCTTCTCCTGCAAGGCTTGGATGATGATAGTCTAGCCACCTGGGCAGTGAACTGCGCCTCTGTGATCTCGCCTGTTATTGTGCATCCTGAGCCGATATAGCCTGTCCAAGCTCGTGCAACTCTGCCAGCCTACAACTTTCTTGGTGCTCTTGTGCATGACCGTATTTAACTTCATTTTTTTCTGTTATGGTCCATACTAGAGCTGACGCCACATAGTTAATATGACTCATGGGAAACGCTTAGTACATCCCAAGGAGGTCCTCACCTAACCCATTCTTTCGGTTGGACACCCTAGCGATTAACGTCAGAATATTCCCCCGTCTCGGCTGTGACGTGGGTAATTGTTCTGGCACTACAGTCCCTCGGGTCTATGAACAGGCCTAGGCACTTGACTGAGTCAACTCTAGGAATAATTCAAAATAGCTGGGGTTCTTTGACGTTCATGGAGATCACGCAGCAGACAGGCCTCTAGCGTTTGGTCTCCGTCGAAATGCAACCCCCACGGTCGGTATTGCACCCGCGTCTTCCGATCCGCAGGCGGGCATCGTAACCACTGCTCCAGCGCGGCGGTCTTGCGCGGGAGAAGAACGCGCAGATAAGGCAAGCTTCCGAGTGACAGTGAGGGCCGCGTTGCTTATTGGCGATGCCCTCTTTGTTCAAGGAGCACCTCGTGAGCCTCTACGACAGCAAGTGCCTTTTTCATCCACTCTGCACTGTCGAGGCGCGCACGTAGCCCACAGGAAATGAGGTGCCATTTATCTGCTACAAATGCCGGCTTTTTCTCGCAGTGAGCCTTCAAATGATATCTAGCTATACGTAGAATGGAAAGTTCGCCTAGTTGCATGGTTGTTGTAGCGCTGAAAGAGGAAGACGTGGAACAGAGAGCATAGTACGAGCGCTGTTTCACAACTGAAAGATTAGGTCCCCCCTCCCCCGGCCAAAACAAAAATCTTTTTCTTGATGAGTGCTATCGATGCGGCGCTTATGTATTGCTCACCCCAGTGGTGAATTGTTGCTGTCCCATTACTTCCACAAAAAAGTAACGAAGATGTGTATTCTTGCCTCTGCGTCATTATTTGAGGCGTTAAATATTTAGGAACGAAGTAAACTGCTGCGTTTTCGAGAAATGGCTAGATGATCTGCCGTGTAGGACTGTTTGTTGTGACGTTCCTCGATAAAAGCTTACGGGAAGTGCGCGCGTTGAGTCTGCCAGTTCCGACATAATAGTAGTATGTTATAATAATAATAATAATAATAATAATAATAATAATAATAATAATAATAATAATAATGTCATGCAAACCCGTATCTCCTGTCACTATATGCGTACCATGCATCTTGAAAAGTATGCATGAGGAAAGCTGGGAATAGTAAAGGGACAAATATGAACGGCAGATATGTCCATTACATGGATTAGTAAAATGCAATAACCACGTAATATGCACTTTAATTATTGCACCTTCATGACTACTCATTGCGCCAGCGAAGCAGTGAAAATGAACGGCGCATAATGGGATACAAAACAAAATAATTAATTTGAAGCCAGGGTAAATTTCTTTCTGGCATTTGCATTATTTACAACACGATGAACATTATGTGATGTACTACATCCTCCTTCAAGTGTAGTACCATATTCAAAAAGGTAATAAAAAAAGCAACGATTTCATTTTAGATTGTATAATATTGCAGAACGAAAAGCAAAAACAGAGTAACTATGTGTGTCAGGCGACTTGAATGCAAACATTCTTCAGGAAGGAACGACAGATAAAACAGCAATATTTGATTTAGTTAAACTTGAAATGGGCACCGAGGAATTCTTTGTCAGTTGCTTTAAGAGGAACCGTGGTTAGTACTCAAGCAGCCTGGGTTTTTTCACACCATTTGCTTTTTATTCCTATGGCAAAAAGACACTCGCACTTCATCGATAGTCAGGTGTGTAATATGCTCAAAAAGTAAAGCAAATGCTTGTTAGTGAAATGGATCCAAAAAGCGCTGAATTTTCATGCAGGTTCATAGAGCCATTTAAGCACGACGATATTCCTGAGAAGTACATCATAATGAAGGACTTCGAGCTCTTCAATAAGATGCACAAAGGGTTCACCCCGGAGGAGGAAGAGGCCCACAAGTATATGTTCTCGAAGAATGGTATGTATCGGTGCAATGTAGTTCTCACTATATAAAAGAAGTCACGATTGACTGTTGGTGGTGCTGGTATTCGCCTCCACAGTCTCTAGGACTCCACGTGAAGTAATATGGGATGAAAGTTTTAACCACGTACACTTTATTTTGTTGTGAAAGCTTGTTGTCGAGGCCGCGTAATTAGGCATCCCAAGGGTAGTCGCATTGACGCAACTTATTCTGGAAACCTATAATGTTATATTGACTAACCTCACAGCGAAAACACATGGCAAGCGCAACCAAAGCTGGCGTCATATGCAAAAAATGCTTCTCTATAAATCTATAGCTTTAGTGCAACTCAGTATGAGCCTGAAGGAAAGGGACATAAGAAAGCAAAAAAGACAGCTGACAGCATGAACGGTAATTATTAGTGCTCATCCTGTCGCCTGTCTGTTTCATTCCTTGCTTGTGTCGATTTCCTTCATTCTCATACTGAGTAAAAGCTATACAAGATTATGATGCACTGACTTGCCCAATCAGCAGTACTTGTGAAATTCTCTATGAAGCGCAGCAGACTCTCCGTTTTCGGCTGTTAAAAAATACAACAACAAAGTAAATAGTTGCCAGGGATTGTACTTGCGCCGCCACAATTACTTGATCAATCCGTGGCATAAGGGTACGTCTGATATATTATTTTGGATCTGTATGAGGTTTATTCGAACGGACGAGCAACCGTTTCTAAAAGGTCAAACAAGACGGAGTCTAAGCTTTCGTTCTTTATCTCCTCGTTAGACTTGAACTCGCCACGGCTGACAAATTCGAAAGACGGCAACGGCATCCCTTGAATTCGCCAGCCGAGATTGAAAGGGGCACAATTATAAACTTTGAAAATGCTTGCGCCACGTTTTCAGACTGAACGGCGCTGACAATATCTGCGTCACTCCAGGAATGAGCTGTGAGCAGATCCGCAATGTCTTTAATGTGCAATTGTGTGAAGCGCAATAAATATTTTTAGCCGTAGACTGCGGGGTAGGGGAGTGCTACAAAAATTTCTCCAAGCGGATTTGTGTCTCAAGACTGCTGCCTTTAACTTCTCAATGCAAACAAACCCGACCACTACAGGCACTAAAGAGACTATCATTCTGCTGTGTTTATATGGGCGGTTTGCCGTGATAATTATTATCGCATTGTTGTCGCGCAAGCAACAAAACTTACTTACAAGGCGTAGCTCTCCGCGGTCTATTATAAGAGCCATGACCTAATTTTGATAACCCTGCACATGCTCGAACGCTTAACACTTAAGTCATACTTCTGAAAATATGAATGTGTAGTAAATATATTTGCAACTAGTAATCAGTATACTTGAATATCAAGAGTGCATTTGATTATTGCCTAGATTTTTCAACATAACTTCACGTTGATGACATTTTAGCACAAATGTCCCAAGTGGGCGATTTGGCGACGAAGCTTCTGGAATGACCTTCAGTAGAAGTGCAGGTTTTTGCTATACAAATAAATTCTTGATATAAAATATATATAGAGTGATGGCTCAAATAAGCTTTGCAAAGTTGCTATCCCTTTCAGTGAAGGACATCAAAGGTTAAATTTGATTATTAACGTTGATAATCACATGCGAAAATCAATTCGTAGCCGCTACATCGACTATGCTAATGGCTGGCTGTTGCAATGGTACAACACAACAGTCTTAAAGGGGGTGCTAATGCATGATGTTACAGATATCGCAGGATATGTTATTTCCCTACCATCTATCTATATCGTTCCCTTTCGTAGGCTCCCTGACTGCAGCACTGAACTACTACCGCGCCTTTCTGCACGACAAAGACCAACTGAGGAAACTGCCTTACCGCAAGATCAATGTCACCACAATTATCATTTGGGCCGAGAAAGACGAGTTTCTCACGAAGCCCATTGCGAAGTACAATCAAGAGTGGCTCAAAACTTCTAAGATAGTGTACTACACGAAGGCCGGGCATTGGGTGCTACGGGAGTGCCCGGATGAGGTGAACGAGCACATTAGTAACTTCGCAATGGACGAATGGCAGGATGTAGTAGTGGAGGAGAGAAGTCTAAGAAGTCTAAGGAGGTCATCCTAGGGCCCAAAAATCAAAGGGCGATACGTGTTCAGTGTTTATGGAAGGAGTCAAGAAGCGAAGACGGCCTTCGTATGGCTTCCTTCCTATATTCGGATTCATTCCTGAATTCTCGTAGACATGAAGCCTTTTTTTGTGACCACTTTCACCTGCTTCATCCCTTTTATTTACTGAAACAAAGCCGTTTAAAATTTTTTTATTGGGCTTGCTCTTTACTGAACACTACACACAGCAGCGAGGACATAATTCATGTAAACGGATACACGAAATCCCAATGATACGATGACAAAAAAAGTAGTCATTGTGAAAAATACAGACATTGTGGGTTGGGATATAAACGTTGAACAAACTGGAACTCTTAAAAGAAATACTGAGGATGTTTCTTTTTGATCCTGTTTGTGAGAAAACTACATGGACTTCTACAAATATAATTCGTTGTCTACACTTTTTCCAGAGTACTGTATTTTGTGAATAAACTATATTATGTGATTGCCACTAGTGTGTTGAAAAGCAAGTTTGATGTTTGTAACAGCGGAGCTGTTAAAACCGACCGTTAGATCATGCGGAGTGAACGGAAAAACTATCATCAGCATGAATCGGCACGGGCTTTTTTCGTCCGCTTCTTTGTCTGCCTCGCTCCCAGAACAGGTGCGCCGATTTGTCCTACATGGGATGCAATAGCCCTGATGGGCGAGATAACGACTACAAAAAAGTCAGAGAAAAACAAAGAGATAGAAGAAGAGAGAACTAAAAAAAAGAGAATAAAGAAAGAAAAAGATGGAAAGACACACATAGAAACAGATAGAGAAAGAAATAGGACTAAACACAGACAAGAAAGAGACAGGAAAAACAGACTGAACTCGAAAAAGAAAGCGAGGAAAAAATAAAAAAAAAGTGGCTGTTCCCAAGCCTTATGGGAATCGGTTTCATGCGAAGGACTCAGGCCGTAGTTGTCTATGCCGCATTTTTTGGTTTTGAGCCAAGCGTTCGTGGTGGCTTGATGTGTTTTTTTTAAATGTAGTAGTCGTGTGCACACGGTAGGCTTAAAAGACATGTCGATACACTCCCTGGCGTTTAAATGGTAAGGTATGGTTTGACGTAACGTCCGCACTCATGCTAGACACAAAAGTCAGTATTATTGAAACGAAGTGCACTTTACGGTTGCGATTGTGGCAATATAATGCGTGACTTTCGTTAGCGTATTCTTCCGCGGTCGAGCAACGCTTGAATGTAGCTTGGTGAAATGCAGGAACACCAATATAATGTTTATTAGACTACTATAAAAGCGGACGCAATTTTGGAACGACAATTGACGTTAACCCGACATGACGCCTGTGTCATAGGAGTACACTTGTTATGCTTATTGCTTTCTTATAAAATTAGATAGCCAGTACTATAACCAAAATTGAAAGCAGAAATAAATCAGCAGAAAAAAAATTCCAAAGCACCTGATTGGGGATTCCAACCAGCGACCCCTCGCTCCACAGCCTGCTGCGCTAGCCAACAAAGCCACACGCCATGCTCGTGCCTGGGATATAACGGCGAGCTATTGAGATGCAGCATTTCCCGCTCGCGGCAAGCAGATCTCGGAAGAGCTTGAGCGTGTTTTCTATCACGCAACGCTTTTGCAGTCTTTCAAATTGAAAACTGCCCTTGAGACGCGCCCGAAAAAGTGGCTCCCTTCTGCTCTACTCATGATGTAGAAGGGGAAAAAAGGAACACCGGGCACACTTGGCATCAGACGCCACCGCGTGGCAGGGAGACGCAGAGGGGTCATTCCACGTGCCGCAGTTTAGAAGGGAAAAAAAAGGAACACCGGGCACACTTGGCGTCAGACGCCACCGCGTGGCAGGAGACGCAGAGGGGTCATTCCACGTGCCGCAGTTTAAAAGAAAAAGAAGTATCAAACAGCGTCCAAAAGTCATATAATCAGATAATCAATCCTTGGCCAATCCCCCTGAGTGGGTATGAGCCATGTCAGAAGCAACAACAAAAACAGCGTCGGCTACTGCATTGTGGACACTCGCTGCGCATTGTTCAAGTACAAACACATAACAACTGCGACAGTTCTAAGTTCACCCTTGTCCTGTGTATACCTATGCGTCCTTTTCGAGCGTCGTCCTTTGTGCTGCGGCGGCGCTTTACAAGTATCGAGCTGCTTCTCGTTCTTCGTGTGACAAAATATAATTTCTTGCTATCGCATTCATTGCTTCGCCCTATAGCGGCGAAACTGTGACTTTTTTTATATTCCTTATATTCATGATTGTATTCTCCCTCTGGATATGGGAAACTAATTATTATCGGAAGGTAGGTAGGAAAACATTTCTTTGTGAGAAGCGTTCATACAGCGAAATCTGTTATGAGATCAGAACAAGGGTCGTTTTTGCGCCGTAGTTGTCCGCCGCCGCCGCCGGTGTTCGTAACCACCATCGCGCGAAATAAGAAAAAAACACGCAGTGATGGACCGGTGTTTCCTACTGGAACATACCAATCGCTGCTAATGGGCAATGAGAGACAGAAGACTCCGACTGGAAACAGAGACCCGCAGTCCGCTTTTAGTTAACGCGCACGCTGCGAATTTTTATTGTTCAACAACGCACAGGAGAAATCTCCCACCGGCACCACCTTTGCAGGTCAAGATCCAGTGCCATATATACGGAGTGGCCAGTGAACGGTTGTGCAGCGCAAGCAGTCGGTTTTTTCAACCAAGAAACTCGCTAGCAGACGCTGCCTGCGTCGGCGTCGCGAGGCGAGTGAGGGGGAGGAGCGTAGGAGAGGAGACAGAGGGGGGGGGGGACGCGCATGCGCAATGTGAGTGTGGACGCCGCGGGCAGGGATGCCTAGAGGGGGGGGGGAGCGTAGAAGGGGGAGGGAGGAGGGGAGGCGCATGCGCAGTGAGGGTGTGGTTGCCGCGGGGAGGGATGCCTAGGGGAGAGAGCGGGGGAGAGGAGGTTTTTTATTTTTATTTTTTTTAAAGGGTTTGCGCATGCGCAGTAAGGGTGGTCACGCCGCACACCACCACCACCACCACCGGATTAAACTTCGCCATTGGATGCTTCACATCTAAAAAACTAAATAAATAAAAAGTACCTATGACAGAATGCGAATCGAACCCGGGCCCTCTGCGTGGCAGCCCAGCACTACCACTGAGCTACGCCGCTGCTTGAAACAGCGCTGCAAATTGACCCTATGCATGCTTCATATCGGGTAAGGAATCGTGTTAACATGTGTAATACAGCGTTTTAGAACAGTAAAGTACCCACCAGGCGTCACAGAATGTGAATAGCGTAAAGGGTGGGTCGTTCAATGCTCAAACCCATTGCAAAAGCCTCAGGCATAGTTCTTCATCGTTGTCAGCCACAGCATAAATAAAGTACACATAATGCCTTACAAGTGTTGAGCGGGTACCGCGCTTTTCCGAAGAATGACGAATAGTGGCACAGTGGACGCTTCCTCACTACACAAAAATTATGATGATTTATGGCGTAGTGGGTACCATGCAAGTGTGCTTGTAGTACTTTCCCCAAGAGTGTTTAAAAAAGGTTCTAGAAAGGCCGCTCTTCCAGCTTTCGCTGTGACTGTGCTGCGCGTTCCGCGTAGGCCTGGTGGTTTTGTTATGGAGACTGCTTGTTCTGCGTATGAATCCGTAAAGGCGATGGTTGTCCTCGGTTCCGCGCCTTAGAGGTGGTTGCCGCTGGGTGCGTAAACCTGTCGATCGAAGTAAGCTGATTGTCATGACTGTCAATAGCCAGCAGCTCTTCCCACCCCTCCACGCTCGTTTGGTCTATGGGTGGAAGGACCGAAGATATCCCGGCATGCCACATTTGCTTATCAGAGCACCACGGCCAGCTGTGTTTGAACCACACCCGTAGTTCGGGACTACATACTTTTTTAGGCAACGAAGACAGTTAAAAACATGCAATTATACATGTTAGCTTATATCTTCTTTTTCTTTTTCATTTCATTCTTATCTAAATTGGAGCTGCCGTTGCAGTGAATGGACCTTTTTCAAGCATACGAGCGCCCCCAACGGGCGCGCAGGCGCTCATGGGAAAAGTGTGTACGCCGCCAGCAGCCGCCGCGATGAGTGCGCGGGCCTCGCGCTTTAGCTTCCTGCTTGCGCCGTGCAAATGCGCTTCTCAGATAGAGTGTATTTGGCAAGGTGCAACTTATTGCAGTCTAATTCACCCAGGAACAGCTGTGACGGCTTCTCTTCTTTGCGATTTCCACCTGTCCCACTGTTGCATCAGCTGAGTGGCTCAGAAGCGTTACCTTTTATTATTATTATTTTTTGGCACCAGAACGCCTTACGGCAATAATGAAATTAAAAAAGATATAACTCGGTTGCCTATGAAGTGCAGGAGGAGTCTATAATTCGCGCATGCGTTTGGAACCAACGTCCATCGAGACGAGTACAGTGTGTGGCTCTGATATTAAAAGAGTATACGCTTGAAAGTATAGTCGGATTTTAGTAAAATGAGATCAATTCACTGTAGACAACGACAAGCACCAGCAACATTCGTTGGCACAATAATTACAACTTCGAATAAAACTTAGACAGCAGAAAGAAAGAAGCAGGGCAAGGAAAGCAATAGACACACTACAAGCGCCCACTCACGACAGAGAGTTTACTGCACGTGTAAAAACAATTCTAGAAATATGGAGGGGCATCGCGCATGTCACAGAGACACACAAAAAAAGTGCATCAACCAAGAAGCGTGTTAACAGTCGATTAATAGAGTTGAATTCCTTGTCTTGCAACGATAGAGAAGGTTGATTTACACAAAGTGCTGCGTTCTATATGTGATAGGACGCCGAGATTGCTTGCGTGGTCTGATTAGGATGACGATACAAAATTATCGTTCTTTTGAAGACTGTATTAGATTTGCATCACTGACAATGCGAGGCGAGATGGAAAAACGGCTCCAATCAATGAATTTCGATTCGCTCTGAGGCACGTGTTAATACATTCACCAGCACGCCTGGCCGATGTACACGTGAGTACATGAAATAGGGATTCGGTTAACAGCTCCTTACACAAAAACTGAAAAAAAAGAAGAAACAATTTCTAAGCATCTGGCTGCATTTTTCTTTGCCCACTGCAGACCCCTGCGACCTTTTGTGAACTAAAGAGCAAGTGCGACTAAGTGTATTTGTTACGGAAAAGACAACCCTCTCCCCATATCGCTTCCCTGCATATTTGAGGCCATGCGGCTTCTTATGAATGCATGGAATAACTGCAATAATTCTAACATCAAAATGGCAGCCGACAAATGTAAACACGTAGTGGGCTAAGCAGGAAGAACAGATGAAGTGCCAGCCTGTCTGAGCCACTTCCTCTGGCCAGCCTGTCTGAGGCACTTCCTCTGTTCTTCCTGCTTAGCCCACTGCAATAATTCTAGTTTCTTCATTATTCACAGGTGGAGGACGTCCTTATTTATCTTTCTTTGCGATGCAAATGAGCTTTTGGCAAACTGATGCGATGATACACAGGATACACCGCTTCCTTGAAGTGATCAATTTGCAGCTGGAAAATATACTGCTCTGCTTAATGCACAAGTTTTTATCGACTGGCCCGCGCACGTAAGCATGACATCACATTTCCTCGTTAAACAATGTTCGAGCGCGGACGCCAAATGAAACACCGGTTGCGATCAACACTACCGCAAACATACTTAGCGGTGAAACTTAAAAAAACATCTACCAAGAAGTAGCCAATTGTTAGAGCAAGGCACTGGACAAGTGAATTTAAACCCATCCCTTCTTCATTAAACACGTGTAGAATGTGTTCACTTCTTTGTACAGCGCGTGACTTGCCAATTAAAATCAAATAATAATCTGTACACATATCTGTGTTCCACTTCACATAGCTCACGATTGTATGTTTTGACTACATGTATCGGCATGCGATAAATTGAATGCCGCTTAACTGTTCCATCCGACATACATCCATTCGTAAGTACCTACGCTGACTGACCTGTTATTCCTTTCACATTTCATCATTTCATGCGTAGAGATACATGCAGGAGTGTTCGGACATGTGCAGTATTTAGTATTTAATAACAGTCATTAAGCGGCGACGTATTCATCTTGTTTCGTGCTCCCACGGCGCAAAGAGCAGCGAGCGATGGCACAGCTGGCCAGCCGGCTCGCTCGGCATACACACTTTTCCCATAGTGCTCCCGCGCGGCCGTGGGGCGTTCTGGGATTGCTTGAAAAAAGGTCTATTGAACGCCCGCGCTGTACTTAGGAACGTGACAGCTTAGCGGCTTGGCCACCATGGCTGGTCATCGGCTGCGTTTTCAGCAGAACCACTACTCTAAACTTTTTATTGCGATAGCACCTATACGGACACTCTCGGCTGATATTCGCCGTCGCCGTCTGTCGACGCCGTCATGTCCCGGATATGTATATGCATGTGTATATATAACAAAGGCATAAAGAAAAATAAATTAGTAGAAAAAAATTCTTAACCAACTCACTGGGGATTCGAACCAGCGACCCCTCGCTCCGCAGCCTGCTGCGCTTAGCCACACAGCCACACGCCATGCGCGTGCCAGCGATATAACGGCGAACGATTCATATGCACCGTTGGCCGCTCGCCGTACGCAGATCTCGGTAACAGCTTGATCGTGTTTTCTATCACGCAACGCTTTTACAGTTTCTTTCAAATTGAAAACTGCCCTTGAGATGCGCACGAAAAAGGGGCTCCCTTCTGTACCACTCATGATGTAGAAGGAAAAAGAAGAACACCGGGCACACCTGGCGTCAGACGCCACCGCGTGGCAGAAGACGCAGAGGGATCATTCCACGTGGCGTCGTTTCAAAGAAAAAGAAGTATCAAACAGCGTCGAAAAGTCACATAATTATATTGCTACGATACTGGGGGGGACGCGTGAAAGAAGAGGAGAACGACGCCGCTCGGACTGTGACCTGCTCGATCCCTGGGCTCTCGCATCCATCATCTCTTGTAAATAAACGTATCGCATCGTAACATCGTAACAAGATTGGTGGACGTGCTGGGTACAGCAGAGAGATCCCGGGCGAACGACCACGGAAGCGCCACATCTTGGGATACGCCGAAGCCGCCGACTGGCTGGACTACCGGCACTCTCGATGGACCCGGTTGCTGACGGTGTCAACACGCGGTCTGCGTCTGGCGCTACGTGGCCACAACAAATGGTGCCACGAACCTTCTCTGGGAAAGTTGGAGATGTTGAAGAATGGCTAAAGCACTACAATCGGGAGAGCAAATACAATCGTTGGGATGCGGCCTCCCGGTTGACCAATGTCGGATTGTTTCTCGAAGGTACGGCGTTGGTGTGGTTCGAAAACCACGAAGAAACAATAGCGACATGGGAAGCCTTCGAGAAGGAAATAGCGAGCTGCTTCGGGGTACCATCAATGAAGAAGAAGCGCGCTGAACAAACTTTGATGCAGCGTGCTCAAGTCCCCGGCGAGACTTGCACAACTTACATTGAGGAAATCCTGAAATTGTGCAAGTCTGTGGACCCACGATTGAAAAAAAGATGGCAAGGTTGGACATCTCCTCAAACGGATTGCTGAAGGACGTCTACAATTTCCTCATAGGCAAGGACGCCTTGGAGTCTGTAGCATGTGTAATTCAACACTGCCGCACGTTTGAGACTTTGAAGGCCAGGCGCATTACGCCCAAGTTTGGTAGACTTGCCAACGTCACCACCGTTGCAAGCGTCGACGTCACCACGACGCCATCCTGTGATCTTGTCCGCAACGATTAGACAAATCGTACGCGAAGAACTTGGACGATGTGACGCCGTCATCCCGACAAGGGCACGTGCCCATGATGCGTCTCTGTCATACGACGCAATGTGTGCAGCCGTTCATGCCACGGTGTATGATGTGCCCCCATCAAGAGCACCGGGGCAACAAACCGACAACCTGCGTCGTCGTAATGGTCTCCAAAACGCCTTCAACCAACCACCTACAATGGTGTCCTCGTGGGACGATCACGGGTACACGGTGCCTCGTGGAAGGTTTGGCGATGTGCGTGATGCCCCTGTCTGCTTTTACTGCGGTTTCCGTGGACATGTGGCTCGATTCTGCGCTCAGAGGCGTCGCGAATCACAGCAGCGCCACTACGAGGGACCACCGGCTTCCCCTCGACGAAACAGCTGGCGCGGTGGTATGCGCTCGATGCGGGACACGTTCGTGGGGAATGGCTTCCAGTAAAACGCCCGCAATGACACGCGCTTCGGACACAACTTCCACCAGAATTTCCGCAGCGACTCGCCCTCATCCGTACGAAGCTTGACGCCCCCAACTGCACGCCGGCACCGCTCTTCCATCTCCCGGTCGCCGCGTCACTTCCCCCACCACCGGAAAACTAGGTGGCGCGGCCGATGGAGGTGAGGTCGCCGATCATTTTTCACTACATTCACCTATGCCTCCACCAGTTTTTATGACGCAAAACAAGGTCCCCGTGCTCGTTGATGGACTGCCTACAACGGCTTTAATAGACACTGGAGCAGCTGTTTCAGTGATGAGTTTTAACTTCAAATTGCAGCTAGGACATAAAGTGATGTTTCACTGGGACAGCTGTGCAACGTTTCGTGCAGTGAGTGGGGGAGACACTGTGCCCTCTAGGTGTGTGTGTGTTGTGAGTGTCACTTTGGGAGACAGGGTGTACAAGGTAGAATTTGCTGTCCTGGCCAGCTCCACGCATGACATCATCTTAGGAATCGGTTTTCTACGAGAGTGTGGTGCCACCGTAGATAGCGGCGCCGGTGAAATTTTGCTATCGGCATTTACTGATGATCCCAAGCGCTGCCAAGGAGCCGTCACTGTCATTGAGGATGTCATCTTGCCGCCCAACTCGCTGAAAAATGTCCCCGTTGATACATCTGCCTCAGACGCCGGTACGTTTGATGCTCTTGTGGAGCCGGTTCCTCTCAATCGCGCCAAGAAAAATGTGCTCGTGCCGCGTTGCGTTCTTTCCGTCAGCGATCGGCATTATGGGTTTTAAATTATTCTACTGAACCTGTCACGCTACCCCGTGGGATGCGGTTGGCCCTCTTCGAACAAAATGTGAACTGTAGTCTCATTGCATCTTTAAGTGACCAGAGCGTAGACATCGTTTCTGCAACTAACCCTACAGAATACCACTTTCTAAGCATGGTGACCAAGTCGCTGTCATCAGAAAAACGCCAAGCTTTGGTCAACGTCCTTGCCAAGCATGCCACTGTTTTCGACTTTGTACAGAATGACGAGCAAACTAGCGTACCCAAGTCACGTACCCGTCATGTGATTGACACAGTATCCGCTCAACCTATCCGGCAGAAACCGCACCGTGTCTCATCTGCAGAGCGCAAGGTCATTGCTCAACAGGTCGAAGAGATGCTAAAGAAAAAGGTCACCCAAGAATCGTGTGGCCCTTGGGCCGCCCCCTGTGATTCTCGTCCGGAAGAAGGACGGTACATGGCGATTCTGTGTGGACTACAGACGTCTCAACTCCGTTACTAAAAAAAAGATGTGTACCCGCTGCCCAGGATTGATGACGTCATTGATTGCTTGCATTCTGCATCGTACTTCTCCTCCGTGGATCTCAGGTCTGGGTTATTGGCAAATCCCTATGCATCCGAATGACAAGGAGAAAACTGCCTTCACAACTCCAGATGGTCTATTTGAATTCAATGTCATGCCTTTCGGCTTATGTAACGCTCCAGCCACGTTTGAGCGCTTCATGGACACTATTTTGCGTGGACTTAAGTGGGAAGTTTGTCTTTGCTACCTTGACGACATTATAATTTTTGGCCGTACATTCGATGAGCACAACCGTCGCCTAGACACTGTTCTCACCTGCCTTGAGAGAGCTGCGCTCACCCTGAATTCTAAAAAATGTCACTTTGGCAACCGTGAGACTATGGTTCTCGGTCACATGGTTGACAAGCATGGCGTTCGACCCGACCCTCAAAAGGTCGCTGCAGTCAGTGGCTTCAAGCAACCTCAGTCTGTACGAGAGTTGCGAAGCTTTTTGGGCTTATGCTCGTAATTTCGTCGCCTCGTGCCTAATTTCGCCAACCTTGCTTACCCTTTGACTTGCCTATTCAACAAGGATGTGCCTTTTCAGTGGTCAGCGGAATGCGAGTCATCATTTTCGCAACTCAAGTTTGTTCTCACTTCAGGACCCGTGCTTCGCCATTATGACCCATCTGCTGCCACCGAATTACATACCGACGCCAGTGGTGTAGGTCTCGGCGCCGTCTTGGTCCAACGCCATGGAGCTGTTGAACACGTCGTTGCCTACGCTAGTCGGTTGCTTAAGTAAACCGGAGCGCAACTAAACTGTCACGGAGCAGGAATGCCTCGCGGTCGTGTTCGCCGTCCACAAGTTTCGCCCGTATATCTATGGACGTCGATTTTCCATTATCACAGATAATCATTCCCTATGTTGGCTCACTGGACTACGTGACCCATCAGGTCGTCTTGCTCGTTGGGCGTTACTATTGCAAGAACACGACTTCGAAGTTTGCTACAAGAGCGGCCGTCGTCATGCCGACGCCGATTGCCTCTCGCGGCTTCCCCTTCCGACAACCGCTTGTGACGAAGATAACTTCGATGAATATTTAGCAGTTGTCGATGCCCCATTTCCCGACCTGACCACTTTTCGCACAGAGCAACGCAGTGATAGCAGCCTCGCCCCTTTTTTTTTAATCTCCGGAACGAATGGTCAACGCTGCTTAGTCGTCAAGGATGACATTCTTTACAAGAAAAATTATTCCGGCAAAGGCGCCCGCTTACTTCTAGTCGTGCCCACAAATTTGCGACGTCACGTACTTCGAGCAATGCATGACGACCCTACGTCTGGACATATGGGCTTTTCCAGGACATTTCAGCGCGCACAAGAGCGCTTCGTCTGGCCGAAAATGCGTCGAAGTGTATCTGCATACGTTGCGAGCTGCGAACGATGTCAACGCTACAAGCGTCCGACAAGCGAGCCAGCAGGACTACTTCATCCCATAGCACCCCCTGGTTCACCATTTGAGGTCGTTGGTGTTGATCTGCTCGGCCCTTTTCCGCGGTAAACGAACGGAAACCGCTGGATTGTAGTGGGCGTTGACCACTCGACACGCTATGCGAAAGCTGCGGCAATTCCTGCAGCCACGGCTACTCAAGTTTCGCATTTCATGCTGTCGCACATTATATTACGCCATGGTGGGGACGTGTCATCATCAGTGATCGCGGGCGGCAATTCGTTGCTGATGTAGTTGAAGACCTCCTTCGTCTTGCTACGTCCCATTTTCGTCACGCCACGCCGTATCACCCTCAAACTAACGGTTTAACCAAACGAACCAATAGAACTCTCGTCAACATGATTTCCATGTATGTTGACTCCGGACACAAAACGTGCGACGCCGTCCTTGCCAATTTATAACTTTCGCCTACAATACCGCACAGCACGAGACAACCAGATATAGTCCATTTTATCTGCTCTACATACGCCAGCCACGCAGAGCTCTGGACACTATTCTTCTGTTCTCTGAAACCGACCAACCTACTCTCGCTGAAACCCTTTGCCGCGCAGAAGAAGCCCGGCAGGATCGCCCGCCTTCGTACTTTCGCTTCCCAAAGACGCTCTAAGAACCGCTACGACGAACGCCACCAACACGCGCTCTATGAGAAAGGCGATTTGGTGTGGCTTTGGACACCGCTTCGCAAGCGCGGCCTATCCGCCTCGTGCACCGGTATGGTGGCGCCACCGCTCGGCAAACGCGGTCGCACCCTCATGCAAACCGCCATAGGATCCCATGCATTTTGAATGAAGTTTGCGCATCCGTTGTGCAAAAACAAACGAGCGCCATCTCTCGAAAATATTTCACACCGACGACTAGACACCTCCTCGCTTCCACCGCCTTCGTTTCCTTCAAGTCAACTCCTCTCTCCCCCATTTTTTTTATTTCTTTCGGTTGCCGTAGGAGCGCGCGCTGTGCGGTCACCAGCGCACCGAACATGACCGGGTGGGCTCGTCGGCTCGTCGCTTCCGTCGTGTCTTTCTTGGATGTTGCGAAGTTAAAATTGTGTAATGGTGGTGGCCACACGTCGGACGGTCAGCCCTGACTTCTCTCAGCTGCCATCGCATCAACGGAAATGCTTCAGATCCTTCAGTCGTGCACTTTTGGTTCGTTGGCTGTACAAGATGGCCTCCTACAAGACGGCGTTTTTCTTTGACAGTCAATTATGAGAGTAGTTTTCGGCGTAGCAGCGGTTTGATGACCCGAGAAGGGGAACAGGTGCTACATCGTGGGAACCGCTGATATGACGGCAACCTTTACGACGTTACTGTACGCGCACGACTGTGCTACAGTTGAAACCATCACCGTGGTTGAAACACCACGCCTGGCTTCGCGCGTCTGCTTCATAGCACTGTGTGGTAGCAAGTGGGTTGTTCTGTTGCGTCGGTTAATATTGAATTGCAGTTCGGAATACAGTTTTTACAAAGGTAAGTGAGGCTGTAAGTAGTCGCCCTTCTTTATGCTCGCTAGTCCACGAACATTACTTCTAGAATCGCATTTTATGTGGAGTTTCACGTACCAAAAGAGAATCTAGCATACGAGAATCTAGCTACACGCGTACACATTTCCTATATAAATCTGAGTAATGCCGCGCGTGCGCATTTCCTATATAAACCTGAGTAATCTTCTGCGTAATTTAAAGCACATGTGATAGAGGATCGTGGCTTCGACGGTGAAAGTGATTAGATTTTCAGAAATATGTGGTTGTAATGCAGTTCGAAGTTCCTCAATTTTTTGTACGGTCTGTGAAATAATAATACAAAAAAACAGTGCGAATTATTGTGGGTCATTTACTATAGTACTTTCACACATTATTATGCAGCTGTGTGGCGCCTGTTACAACGTCAAGTTAGCTAACCTTTTTTTTTCTTTTGGCCGTATAGTTAAGTGCTGTGCAAAGATGAAAACGTGTCTTTTTTATGCGTTTCCTAAGCAAGCATACAACCGCGATGTACATTGTTGTTGTGCTGTTTAGAGTGTTCAATAAAACAAGAAGTCTGTTTTATGTTGCAACAGTTTTTTATTTCGTCTGTGTCAGCAGATCACGCGAACAACTTCAACGCATGCACGGTAGAAACGCATGTATTGCATCACGCACGTGTACAGTAATAATAAACGGGCCTGTCATTTTCAAACAAATAAAATAGAACATTCGACGTAACAAACGTCACGGCTGTCTAGTGGAGCAGCGTCGGCAGTGCAAATATCAAACCAGAATGTGAATTGAATAAAAAAGAAGAAACGGTTAGTAGCGGGCGCTTTGCGCAAGGCGCCTATGAGCCGCGCGTTGCCGCGGCGGCCGCGTTTCGCCACCGTTCGCCGTTGGTGGCGCCACCTGTACAGCTCAAAGCAGCAGCGCACGAGGCGGATACCAGAAGTTCCTGGCCAATTACACTGGCCCCTTTGTTGTCTTGGAACGCCTGAGCGATGTCACGTACGTGATATCCCGGCTCTTGTGCGGTGGCCACCGCTCAAGCAAGACCAACATCGTCCATGTTGCGCGTCTCAAGCGCTTTCATCATCGCAACGAAAACTGACTCGCCCGGTGGGCTTCGTCTGCAAAGGGGGGAATTGCTACGATACTGGGGGGACGCGTGAAAGAATAGGAGAACGACGCTGGCTCGGACTGTGACCTGCTCGATCCCTGGGCTCTCGCATCCATCATCTCTTGTAAATAAACGCATCGCATCGTAACAATATAATAAATCCTTGGCCAATCCCCCTGAGTGGGTATGAGCCATGTCAGAGGCAACAACAACAGCGTCGGCTTCTGCATTGTGGATACTTGCAGCGCGTTGCTCAAATACAAACACGTAATAACTGCGACAGTTGCTACCTCACGCTTGTCCTGTGTATACCTATGCGCCCTTTTCGAGCGTCCTTCTTTGTGCTTCAGCGGCGCGTTGCAAGTATCGAGCTGCTTGTCGTTCTTCGTGTGACAAACTAATTTCTTGTTATGACATTCATTGCTTCGCCCTAGTGGCGAAACTGCCACTTTTTTTCGCTTGTCTTTCAGCCAAGGCCCAGTCGTCGCTGTCACCTCGCCGTCGTTGCTGACATATCGGCATGAAATTGGGAAGACACGGCAACGATATCGTGTTTCTCTCGTGTCGCTGCCTTCGCCACTTCGTCTATGCTGTCGTTCGCCATCACGCCATTGTACTTCTATTCGTGCCCGGTGCTTTCAGCATTATGTTTTACTAATTTAAGAGTAGCTTTCAATTGTAGTCACGTTCTGATTTCGTTGCCCGGAGCGAAATGCACGAAGGGCTATCAAAAACGGGGACACAACAAGTGGTGCGAAACTGTTATTTTCGCCAAAGCACGTCAACGACATAAACAAAACATTGATGATAGCAAATAACTAGGTCACAACGTGATATTCAAGGAAGCAAGTCAATTTCAAGCCCGCGTGTACCGGGTGTCTAATCTTAACTAATCTAGCGGTCTCACTCTGGCGGCGCGAACACACCGTTTTTGTCACTTTTCCAACTAACGCGGCGGCTGTTCTCCTTGGTTTATATAGTTGACTTATGTATAATTGAAAAGCTTTATCTCAGTGCATTTGAAATATATCTATTAAAAGCAAGACAACCGTTAGTGCTTGGGGATGGATAGGCAAGAATAAGCGCATGTTACACGGTTTGGGCTGACTGTGCCTCAGCTGTGACCGTTTTTTGAAAAATCTGCTACAGTTACAGCACTGTTTCTTGCACAGCGCTTTCAAGACATATCTATCTATTTCCTCAACGTAGCAAATTAATGTCGGACACCTACTATACTGCTGCTTAACATTTGAAAACAGCCGAATTCAGAAATTTTCGCTGCAGACTGTCTTGTAACTATTCAGTACAGAAAATTCATTTTCGGGTCGTATATTGAGGACAAGATTTTCTGTCCGAATGCTCAATTTCATTAGTGTACGCGCGCTACCTATTTAATTATGTTGATCTAAATTGGGCGATATTCACAACAGATGGACTTACCTTGGGCCATTTTGTCGAAAGCTACTGAAGTTATGAGGCTGAATTTGCACGTAGGGAAACTAGAGCCCCCGATTTATTTCCTCAACGTAGCGTTTTTCAATAGAACTAGCAGAAATGCGAAACAAAGCTCGTAAATTGTCTTAATTTATCGTGCCGCAAACGTCAACAAACTGTTCTGATCTTCAAATAGCACGGAAGTCTGAGCATGCGTAGCCTGAAATATAGCAGTTACAGGTCTCCTAATATAATTATACACACGAATCACACACAAATGCCGCAGGAATACTGCGAAATCTACATTATTCTTATCACTACAGCGACGGAAATGATGAATGGATTCTATGAGCGACCTCTTTATAACGGGGCGGTGACAAGTGTGCAACCAGGCTCGACAAATAAAGAAAAGAAATCTTTTTCGTCTTTCTTTCTCTCTCTCTTTTCAAAAGTTGGCCTCATGCCTTAATTGTCTATTTCGATGAAATCTATCTTACTATAGGAAAAAAAACGCAAATTCATTGCCGAGTTCTCTGCCCTTTCCGGCAGGATGTCCTTATTTTTCCCATTATTTATTTTATCCCTTCTCTCTAGTGTTCCTCCACCAATACTCTAACCATCCCTTACTTATTTCTATTGCGCGCGTGTTGAGCTTTTCATTGTCGTCCCTAAAACCCAAGGCTTCATGTAGGCTCGTGCCTAAGTGTACACCTGGGCGTATATCTCCACATTCAATCAGAACATACTCCGTCGTTTCCTTATCTTGTCCATAGCTTATGCATTGTTCTTCTTCTTTATTAAATCTCGCTTTATAACTACGAGTTCTAAGGCAACCCGATCTCGCTTCAAACACCCTTGAATTATCATAAAATGGCTCCCTCATTATTTCATTTTTGCCCTTTTGGAGTTACTCAGAGCCGGTTTTTTTCTCCATCGCTGCCATACAGTAAATCCTGTCCGCCTCCCTGACTTTTCGTTTAACGCTCTTCGTTGCCATACCGCGTACACTGGCCAGCCGTATAAATGCAGTGAGCCTCCTAGTTCTTTTTCTCCACAGTGTATCAACGATCTTCCTATACAAATAACGGAACACCTTTCCTGCCCATCAACTCTCCTTCATATTCCTTAGCCTCTCTTCGAACCTTATTTTGCTCTGAGCTTCCCTCGCCTCAAAATTTGTCCACCCCATATCGCCCTTTACAACCTCATTCGTCGTCTTCCCGTGAGCGCCCAACGCAAGGCGTCCCACAGTCCTTTGATTTACATCCATTCCTGATTGCACCTCTGACAGCATGCACACAACTGAGTTCCCAAAAGTAAGCCCCGGAACCACTACACCTTCCCACAAACCTCGAAGCACATCGTACCTATTGTATCCCAACAACGCTCTGTGCTTCATTATTGCGGCATTCCTATTTGCCTTTGCTGCCTAGGCTTTTTTCCTGTACCTCCACGTATATATCACCCTAATTTACCCATACTTCGAGGTACTTGTATTCGCTTACCCTCTGTACTTCCTGGCGCTGTATCCGAAGCCAGCGCTGGCCAGGTGGCGCGCCTAAAATTTACACGATGCGCCTCCCTGGCGAGCTGGCTCAGCAAACAGCCTAGTAATACACAGCCGCCGCGAGGTGTACTACGGGCACGTTTCAACGTGCCGTCGTATACCTCACGCGCGCTGAAACGCATGGTAAACGTCATGCGACACTACTACCAGTTTTCTTCGATGTGCGTCGTGTTGTAGGTACTTTGGAACACGCAAGACAAGCAAAAATTGGGACACTTCGCTGAAAACTGCGACGTCGCGGGCGAGCAGTGATGCCAGGGATTATTCTCCGCTACAGTTTCAGCAATGTGGTGTGCGCGGTCGGATACCTTCGGGAGACTGTGTTGTCGAAAGGACGGAAGCTGTCCGATGTGAAGTACGTCTGTGTCGTGGAAGAAACAGTTTCTCGCGGAGACAGCGATTTTGGTCTTTCGGCGTAGTGCCTGTAACGAGGCTATTTAATCATTGAGCTCTCGTGTAGGTTCATGAATTAACTCAAGCGATGACGTAAACGTCATCAAGAACATACGAGACCGTTTGTAGACACACACACACAACTAAATATATTTTCAAGATGCACAGATAACAAATACCGCAAACAAACCCTTAGCATACACAACTCAAGTTACATGAACCACTCGTGGCTACTAAGCGACATGGGGCTAACGCGTGATAGTTAAACGAAAGAGTCACCGTTCATGACGAGAGGCACGGATGTCGAGACGAACACACGCTGGCGTCGGAGCCAGGATAAGGCGGCGGCGACGCTCAAGCTGTCGGTGGAGAAGCAGGTGGACGCGTCCGACGAGCCGGGGTCAACGGCCTGGATGCCCTGTCGGCGTTCGCCAGCCGAAGACTGTGGTTGAAAGGAGAGACGCTGGTCTTGCCTGGCCAACGCCAGGCGATGAGAAGCGTGGGTCCGGCCAACGCCAGACGCTCGGACGAAGGTCGGGCAATCGCGCCCAGGTGGGAGCCCGCAGCGGCCGTTGCACGGGTACTCCGCCGACCGCCACTCCCGCACCCTGGACACCTTCACTCCGCCACGTCTCGACCACGTCTGTCCCTGGACCCTCCTGCCACCGTAGGCCTTTCGCTTCCTGAATCCCGTGGAGAATCCTCATTGGCTAAGCTTGGCCACGCTCACACGTGCTGCTGCAGCGCGCCGTCGTCTTCTTCCTCTTCGAGTTATGCTGATCGATTAGCGCACTTTTCAAACGCGCACTTCACTCATCACAGTGCCAAGCATTGCACGATGTAAACCTTACAGGTAAGTGTGTTCAAATAGCGATAGCGAAGCTCGACGTCGTCTGCAGTGTGCTCGTTATGCGCCCGCTTTGAAGTAAAATTAGTGCCTCAGGCAGCACTAAGATAACATTCGGACCAGTGACAGCTGTTTTCAGCGAGCACATCACACTTACATAGTCTGTAGTCACAGCTCTTGCACTATATTACAGAAGCTGTTTCGGTAAACGCTTTCCTTTATGGTGTGTTCAACGGCTAGAATTAACCCAGAAAATGCTCGTATCGCAGTCTTTTTGAAAAAGAAAAAATTGAGGGAGGCCGGGCTGACATGGGTGGACCGAGTCCAAGGGAGGCAACAAGGCACAACGGAGCCCACCACCAACTAAACAGGTAACGCCGGCCCTCATTGCCAGAGCATGAACGCGGGATAGTCAGAACCCTACGCCAAGAACTAGCAGGCCTTCGGGCCACCATACAACAGCTCACCGCGCAACTAAATGAAGCGAGGCAACAGATACAAACTCTCACAGCCCCTAAACCTCTACCCTCACGCTCGGTAGACGTTAGCAAACCTAAGCGCAGAGCCCCCCCCCCCCCCACTCTCCGAAACAGGCAGTGGTGACAGCGACACATCACAAGACACGTTAAACGAAATCCTCGAGGCCACCGGGTACCATGCACGTCATCATCATCATCAGCCTGTCTACGCCCACTGCAGGGCAAAGGCCTCTCCCATGTTTCGCCAATCAACCCGGTCCTGCGCTTTCTGCTGCCACGTTTTACCTGCAAACTTTTTAATCTCATCTAACCCACCTAATTTTCTGTCTCCCCCCTCACGCGTTTGCCATCTCTTGGAATTTCCAGTCAGTTACCCTTATTGACCAGCGGTTATCCTGCCGACGTGCTACGTGCCCGGCCCATATCCATTTCTTCTTCTTGATTTCAACTATGATATCCTTAACCCCCCGTTTGTTCCCTGACCCACTCTGCTCTCTTCCTGTCTCTTAAGGGTACACCTATCATTTTCCTTTCCATCGCTCGCTGCGTCGTCCTCAGTTTAAGTTGAACCCTCTTTGTAAGTCTCCAGGTTTCTGCTCCGTAGGTAAGTACCGGTAAGATGCAGCTGTTATATACCTTCCTCTTGAGGGATAGTGGTAGACTACCATTCATGATTTGATAATGCTTGACGAATGAGCCCCATCCCATCCTTATTCTTCTAGTTAATTCACTCTCGTGGTTCGGCTCCGCGGTTACTACCTGTCCTAAGTAGACGTACTCCTTTACAACTTCCAGTGTCTCGCCACCTATCGCAAAGCACTGTTGTCTGCCAAGATTGTTCCACATTACTTTAGTTTTATGCATATTTATTTTCAGACCTACTATTCTATTTTTGTATCCAGTTCAGTAATCATAAGCTGTAATTCGTCTCCCGCGTTACTCATCAATGCAATGTCATCAGCGAATCGCAGGTTACTGAGATACTCTCCATTAACTCTTATCCCTAACTCTTCCCAATCTAGGGCCCTGAAAACCTCCTGTAAACACGCGGTGAATAGAATTGGAGAGATCGTGTCTCCCTGCCGTACGCCCTTCTTTATTACAGCAGCTTTTGGAGGCTCTCGTTCCACTTCTCGACGGTCTTCAATAAAAACACCATCAACACTCGTCGAAAGCTCCGTCCCTATGTGCTGCAATGGAACGTCTGGTCTCTACGACCACGTCATGCTGATCTCGTTCTTAGGCTCCTTGCAATGAACAATCCGCCGGATGTTATAGCCCTCCAAGAAACCAGTGTAAGAAAAGACGAACTCAGACATTCAGGCTATGTAGGCGTTCACAGCAATGCTCGATGCACGGCGCCGGCATGTGGGTCTTTCCAGTGTACGGACACCACGCATTCGCGAAATGCTTCAAAAGCGTCATTGTACATACGATCTGATCTACATTTCGCAGTTATTGACGCAAGTGACATCTGCGATGCCGATTTTGATTGTGTAGCAGTTGCTGTAAGTCTTAGGGACACAACTACGACTGTGGCAAGCATTTATTTTCGGCCGACGCGATCTTCGGATATCAGATTACTGGAGTGCCTGCTATCCCGGTGTGGCTCGTCATTTCTGCTGTGTGGAGACTTCCAATGCTCACCATCCTCGTTGGTGTTCTCGCCCACAAGACTATCGTGGTGTGGAAATCAATGAGCTTATTGTTAAACATGATCTGCAGACACTTAATGACGGCTCACCTACATTTGTCGGCCGAGGAAAGGAACAATCCACCATTGACCTTGCCATATCAATCAGGGATGTAGGCCTTGCTTGGTCAAGTGAAGCTGACCCATGGGGCTCCGATGATCTGCCGATTCGGTTGGTTCCAGAGCATTCTGCTAGCCACCAGAGTGCTGCCTACACAATGACGAATTGGGACAAGTTCCGTCAGCTGATTGCAGGGGCGTCATCACAAGACAACTTCTTCAAACTAGTGAGTGAGTGTCTACAACAAGCTATAGTACGACGACTGCGGAGCATAGATAAACCAAACCCCTGACCTTAGGCTCTTGAGACTACGTGCTTGTCGACGCCGGGCTTACAGGAGGGCGCAGCGTTCTAAAAGAAGCTCTGATTGGACGCTGTATAACCTGCTTAGATGCAGCCATTCGGCGACACACAAAACAACTTCGCCGAAGGAGCTGGGCCGCATTGTGTAGCTCGTTGCATATAGCGAACGGCTTTGGAAGTGTATGGCGCATATTGAAGGCTCTCCGAACACCTGAGGTCTACAAGAATCCAACTGCAGCATTGTGCATCACGACTGGACGGTCTCCGAAAATTCTTGCAGAAGATTTCGACGATCTTTTCGCCTCTCGTACGTCAAGAGACAACGCAAGTCATCGTTCGATAACAATTTTCTGTGGTCCTCCCTGTGAGATGGATGAAACAGCATTCACTTCCGCTGAGCTGCGCCATGCGCTCAGCCTCTGTTATCGTCGCACTGCCCCAGGCGAAGATGGCGTTACGTACCAAGCCTTGCGAAACATTGATGAGGTCTTTCCATCAGTGTATCCTGGATGAATACAACAAAGTGTGGCGAACAAGAGTCTGATTCCTACTGAATGGAAATCATCTGTGGTGAAGCCAATTTTAAAGCCTGGGCGCCCTGCACAACACCTGAAGTCATACCGGCCAATATCGCTAACTTCTAATGTTATGAAGCTGATGGAACGAATGGTACTGTTTCGTCTGGACGGTAGATTACAGGAGCTCAATTTCTTCCGTGATGTCATGAGCGGATTTCGTCGCCACCGTTCAGCCCTCGACAGCATAGCAGATCTCGTTTCATCGCTTGAATCTGCTCGAGCAAACAGGCACTCCGCGTACGTTCTATTCCTTGACATACAGCAAGCGTTTGACTCGGTACCACATATGGCAATTATTTGTGCACTTATGACTGCGGGAATTTCAGGCCGTATGCTACACTTTGTGCACAATTTTCTATCGGAGCGCAGAATGAAAGTGCGCATTGAAGAAGCAACGAGTGAACCTCGCACTGTTCATTGTGGCGTCCCGCAAGGCAGCGTCTTGTCGCCGCTGTTCTTTAACAACGTGCTCGCTGGACTTCCGAAGCCGATTGCCACAAGAATGCGATTTTCCACTCTAGGCATAGTGATTTATGCCGATGACATCGCACTATGGGTCAGCGGTCCGTCACACCATGGTCCACGTCTGCGTGGTATATTGCAGCGAGCTTTGAATGCAACTTCCAGAATACTTGGTTGAAGTTGGCCTGCAGATTTCACCTGCCAAGTCAGCCGCGATCGCGTACCATCCTAGGCAACGCGCTCGTCGAAGCATGAGCAGGCTATACCTCGGACACGCACCGATACAGTGGGTACAGCAACATCGCTACCTGGGTGTAATAATCGATGATCGCCTTTCCTTGGCGTCCTGCTGTTACAACTGTGAGGCGCAAATCGCTGTCCCTGTTCAAATATGTGGCCTCCTTGACTGCTAGGGGGTGATGGCATTGAACCAGAAGACAGCGCTACAGGTGTACCAATCATCTGTACTCTCTTGCGGAATGTATGCCTTGCCAGTCTTGAATGTGCCGCCTGCTTTAATGTCTCAGCTGGAACGGGATCATTGTGTAGCCCTCCGAGTAATGCTTGGCTTACCTCGTGACGCTCAATCCATCCTACATTACTGAAGCCCACCAGTTGCCTCTAAGGCTGCAAACTGACCAGAGGGCGCTACATCATATTGAGCGTATGCACCGAGCCCCAGATGCCAAAGCACTCGTTAATAGGCTGATCCGGCGCCCGTTTTCTCGCATGGGTAAAATTGCGGCTTTGTTCAATGGCATTACTGGCAATTCTGAAGAAACCACTGCGTTGACAACATCGAAAGAGCACATCAAATGCACCTTCCGTATTCATCTATCAATTCCAGAAATACGCAAAAAGTGTGACCAACCTGTTTCGGCACTATACCAATTAGCCCATTCACATAGTGAAGAATTTGAGGACTACGCTAAAGTATTTACGGACGCATCTGTGGGCGCTTCACAGCCTTCTTTTGCCCTTCAACAGACATCAGGCGGTTGTTTAAAATACCATACCCATCATCGTCAGTGACTGCAGAACTAGCAGCGATTGATGTCGCCCTTAAATACGTGCAGGAGGGATTACCAGCATCGAAGGTCGTCGTCCTTACCATAGGTAGGCGAACTCACTCATGAGTCGACTCATTCCACTCAGACTCAGATCGAGTCGTGAGTCTGAGTATGAGTGAGTCCGGGTGAGTAATATTCTGGTGAGACCTGAGTCCGAGTGAGTCCGGCTGAAGAAAACTTTCGTGAGTGTGAGTCCGAGTGAGTCCGCCTCAGGAAAATTTTGATGAGTCTGAGTCCGAGTGAGTCCAAAGCGCAAGATATATTTCTTGAGTGAGTCTGAGTGAGTTCCACTTTTTTAGCCGACCTATGGTCGTATCCCCTCATCTTCAGCCTCATTATCAGCCTTATCTGGATTCACGTTTGTACTCACGTCTACTCACACGTATTACAAAGCAATATCGTTCATACACCATTTCAATATTTATTGATCAAAGGCGTGAATTACGTGAGGGGGTGCCTTGACCTGCCCCCACCAGCTCTTCCAGGGAGGTTCTTGATAAATATATCTTATGCTTGTCATCTCTTTGAATAAAAATGACCTTACTGGTTTGCGAGCACTCATAGCTCGTATTCGAACGTACTATATCAAAAGGCCCCAAGCAGAGCACCTATTGCGTGAGATATTTGTGTTAAAGCGCATTGACACCATGGTCGAAGAAGTTAACTCTAGGCTAACGGACTCATGAGTCGACTCACTCGGACTCACTCAGACTCAGATCGAGTCGTGAGTCGGAGTCTGAGTGGAGTCCGAGTGAGTAATATTCTGGTGAGTCTTAGTCCGAGTGAGTCCGGCTCAAGAAAATTTTTGATGAGTCCGAGTCCGAGTGAGTCCAAAGCGCAAGATACTTCTTCTTGAGTGAGTCTGAGTGAGTTCCACTTTTTTGCCGACCCATGGTCCCGCTACAGACTCGTGGTGCCCTTAGCAGACTCACCCGAAAGGAGGCCGACAGCCCAATTCTCTGCAGCATCACGGATTCCGCCAACAAAATTCTCTCACGTGGGGTGTCCCTAGCTGCCCAGTGGGTACCTTCGCACGTGGGAATTGGTGGAAATGAAGAGGCGGATCGTCTTGCTTCATCTTGTAATCATGATAATTGTGACTGCCCGGAAATTTCATCTATGATGGTCAACGCTCGCCTGCTTATACGCCGACACCTCCTATAGCAGCACCCAGACCAGCGTGTCGCGAATGGATCGTTCCCTCCCGTGTTCGTGGTCGTGGCTTGTCTCGTCCTTCCAGAGCACTATTATATAAACTAAGAGTCGGATCTGTGTTGGTGCGCGAACGCTTATACCGTCAAGGGCGTGCGGACAGTCCGTTGTGCGCAGCTTGTGGCTCCTGTGAGACACTTGATCATCTTATAGTGCACGGCCCCGCATTCGCTACGCAGCGGGCTGTACTGATTAAGCAATATAAATTCCTGGGACTGAAGTGCGCGACCCTAGACGATTACCTCTTTCCGAGAGGTTGTGTTTCTCGACGCGACCAGGCCCATCGAGCTCTATTGACTTTTATGGACCAAACGGACCTTGCCACCCGTTTATAAACGTTTTTTTTTTTCGTGGTTATTTATCCTTGTCCAAGTCTTCGTCAATTTTTCTTATACTTCCCTCCCTTCTTTCCTCTTTCTCTTCTCCTATCTCCCTCTCCTTTATCTCTTCCCTCCTCCCGAAAGAGTAAGCAGGCGTTGTGCCCCTCCAGGTGGCAGTTGCCAGCTTGCTCTCTCCCTCTTTCCTCTGTGCCATTGTGTATCTGTGTATGCAAATGAATTAAATAAATAATAACCTGTATAGTACCGATGTAATGGTTAGCTTCTATACAAGGGTGTGTCATCATATTCTCCCTTGCCTTTATAGATTAGGTTCATTCTACTTTTTCGCCAACTCTGAGGTATTTGCCCATCTTGTAAGCATTTTTCTACGGCTTTCAACAGTGCTTCCTTAGTGTTATGTCCTAGTTCGTTAATGACGCTCGCGGGAGCCCAACTAGACCCGGCGCAGTTGCTTTGGAATTTTTTCTTCGGCCTTTTTCCAGTTGAAATACTCAAGTACTAGCTCTTCCTCGGTTTCACTCTCCGTTATACTTTTACTCACAGGGAAATCCCCTGGGTGATCTTTTTAAACGACTCGGCTGTTACCTTTCGGATGTAGCCTAGCGCTTGGTACCGTTCCAATTGAGTTCCTCCTTCATCTACAATATGTTGTTGCATTGTGACAGGCTTTCTACCGGGCGCCTTTATGTGGCTCTAAAATATCCTAGGCGCGGCCTGCTCTTTTTCCCGAATCTGTCACCCACCGTTCACTTGCACCTTTAATTTTTGCCTCGACCAATTTCTGTACATTTGACTTCCTCTAGCGCCACCTAGACGGTGGCACTAGGTGGTCGTCTAGCGCCACCTAATGGGAAAAGACCAAAGCTCTGAATTTGGAAGATCCGCGTCTCTCCGATGGTGGCGTGCGAAAACATTTTACCTCAGGGGACAATGCCTTTGCTAACTTCGAAATCAAACCATGCGCCGCCATCTGTAAGTCTTTTATTTTTGCCTCCCTTCAACGGGTGCGTTGGTCTCACACGGCTGCGCGGGAGTGCGTGAAAGCAGGTGTGCAATCCTCCGCGAGGATGGAATGAGACGGGTCATTTTTTTCATGGGAAACTAAAGGCCGAATCCTCGGAACGTCCCTCTTGTTTTTAGCGCATGTTTGTCTCCCCGCATGGGCTACCACGAAAAAAGAGAGGGGTGTGCAATGACAAACAAAATAAAGCAGACAAACGGACAGTGCACGAGATACGAGCGAACTGATCAAACGTGCGTGGGTGAGGTATTTGTGACAAAGGATAAAAACCAGCGGAAAACACAGGACACAGCGAAAAGGAGCCGATTGGACAGGCTGTGTCCTGTGTTTTTACCCTTAGTGACAATGTACCAACTAGCCCCGTCCAACGCCTTGGTATCGCAGAGGTGTTTGTTAATATCGCTCTTTTTTTTTCTTCTTAACAATAAAATGTAGTATTTCAAGTGCTGCGCTTCTGTTGGCATGAACCAAACGCCATAAACAGCACAAGCACGAGACGAGGCACACATAAAGGAATGACAACAAAATTGCTTTGTACTTGTTGCGTGTTCATTTCAGCCATTGTTAAAAAACTAAACAATACACAGTTAACATAACTAAATTAAATATTCAAAACAATTCACCTGCATACCTCTGCGGCAATCAAATGAAAACAGCTCGAATGTTCTTTGTACAGGCTACACTTCCTTTCTGCGTCTTCAGCGTTTACCCTGACCAAAACTACACTACGGCAGGTGTGCGTGTCGCGAAAGTAACCCATCACTTTCAAAAGCGCTTGCTGTGCTCGGAACTTGTGTTAGATTAGGCTACAAGGGGAAATCTGGTAGGATGCGCTCGCTTCAAGCAGCCAAGTATTCGCAACTTTCAGCTAGCGTGGTGCCGCCACGCGGCAACTGGTGACAGCCGTGATACGGTGATAGAACGAAAACTTGCCTAGCGACAACGAGCGGATTGTGCTTCGTCGTCGTTGTTATATGGTTGTGTTAGTTATGTCCTGCAAGTTCTTGTGCGTGCGGCCAGTGAATCAGTATGAATTTCGTTGGTGCAACATCGTTGAACCTTTGCGCTTCAGGAAAGGGTAAACAGTACAAGAGAAATCGCGTGTTCTGCGTGCCATAATGTTCAAATCGTACACCGTAAAAAGCGTCGTAATCGTGGTTTGTTTTCCTTTCGACCGGCGACTGAAAAGGCAATGGGATATCCATGTGCGCATCCGGAAGCTTGCATAGCGGATTTCAACTCGGCTGGTCTCCTGGGCGCAACTGAATTGCTAGGATTTTACGCGTCAATATCACGATATTGTCACGTAAAGAGTTTGATCTTGGGCACGCCGCAGGCGGCGTGCCCAAGATCAAACTTTTTATTGGGCCGGACTTGTGGCCGGGAAACGAAGTTAAACTGCATGCGAGCTATGCGCGCTGTACGTACACTGATAGCGGCGAACAGAGCGTCGGCTGTCGAAAAATTGATGCGCACTATTGCGCGTCGGCATTTATACACGCGGCGTCGAACATTCGAGCGTCATCGCTGGTGGCCGAGTTTGTTCCAGAATAAACTCAGCTGTTCGCGTTTGCGCCTCAAGCCGAACAGATGATCGGAAAACTATATAGAATGCTCTCAGACATTCCGGTGCGGAGCTCACAAGGCAGTATCTACACGTGCAATATGCCGCGAACATAAAACGTAGAAAGGAGCGTGTGTGGCATTGGCGTGTGTGGCAATATGATGGGACATGCTGTAGTGAGAAGCTCCGGATTATTTAGTTCGCCTTTAGGGCTCTTTAATGTACTCATAAATCTAAGCACACCAGTGTTATTTTGCATTAAGCCTTCACTGAAATTCAACCACCGTGGCCGGTAATAGAACCCGCGTCAACATGCAGCGCGACCCTTTACGGGTTGTGGAGCCAAAATGGGCAATCCTGAGGCGCAACAGGCGAGTCGATAAAACTATTCATTCGCGAGCCTGTCGCAACTGACGCCTGCGAAGTGCAGCTGGGCTGACGCCGCTGCCGCCCCCGACGGAGCGCGAGCTCGTCGAGCGCTGCAATATTGGAAACGCGATTGAGATTGCACTTTTTATTGCGATAGCAATTATATGGACACTTTCGGCTGGTTTTCGCCGTCGGCGTCACCGTTGGCCGCCGCCGGTGTCCGCCGCCGTCATTTGCCGTATATGTATATGTATATATAACCGGCCCCGCCCGTCGTTGGTGAGCGTGAAAAGACGCGAGGGGGGAGGGGTCCCTCGAGCGACCTTCGATTTTACGAGCGCGGGCGCGCGCGTTATCTCCCCTTCTCGGCGGCCGACAGCGGGGGGCCGGTGTAACCTTCTACGTGCTGCGCTCTCAACGCGAAGAGAATTCTCTTAAACAAGAGTTTTCTAGAGTTGCGTGAGATCGGATCCAAAAAGAGTTAGCTGCCAGCCTCACTTCGTATAACACTACAATTTTTTGCTATCGCATTCATTGCTTCACCCTTGCGGTGAAACTGTGACTTTTTTCCCATGCGTCGATACGCGCACTCAGTTTCTCGATACCTTCAATATGAGCGGCAAAGGTGAAGGCGAAGCAAGCCGGTTACGTGAGACGGCCTGCGGTGTCGTTGTTTGCCTGCTAAAGGCCGTGCATGGTGGTTCTCGATCTCGCGATTGGCTTGGAAGCCGGAACTGCATTGAATACATTGAATAAATGCCACACTGGAAGCACCGCATTATTGACATAGGATTAGTTGGCATAATAAGATAATTGCAGCACGTCTTTTTACATGAAAGTGTTTTATGCCGGGGTCCACCAAGACTTCACTGGCTTACTGCCGTCACGCATATGACGTTGTTAAAATGTACACAAACAGAATGCAGAAAAACAAACCACAGAAAAAAGTTTCGAGAATTCGGGAGTCCCGGAAATCGAACCCGCGACTTCTGGGGCCGCGGCGATAGACATCGGCGAGTTAACAAACTGCCGCCGGCGCACACAGGAAGCGAACGCAAGATGCGCCTTATATTGTCATGGGTGTGGAAATGCTACTCCGACACGGCCGCTGAACTGGCGCCAGATGGACGAAGACGAAGGCGTTATTGTTGTGGGGCTTAGTCTGGGCTGCCCTGTTGACCTGCCATCCTGTGCGTTCTGTGTAGTGCTGTCTCGATCAGTGCTGGCTGACGACCGTTGAATAAATACTCCCCGTAACATCTTTGGTGGAGGTTGCGGGTCTTACGACAACCCGGCTCTGGAACTCCGCAGCGGACGCCATCTTTGTCCAGCCACGATGCCCGAAGACAGTGCGCAGTCTTCGCAGGCCGCGCCAGCTCCAACACCTGTGATCCCTTCCCACCTTCTCGACCCTGGCACATTTTGCGGCACGGACAAACCTGACATAACCGCGCAAAATGCGACATTCCTCGACAAAATGATCTCCACTGACCTCCTACCTTCTCAAGCTGAAGCGCTCCGTGGTGTTCTGTTCTCTTACCTCGACATTTTTGATATCGACGACCGTCCTCTAGGCCGCACCAGCGTCGTAGCCCACCGTATAGACACCGGCGACGCCAGTCCCGCTTCACAGACGCCCTTACCGTGTGTCTCATACTGAGCGCCAGGTCATCCAGAAGGAGGTAGAGAAAATGCTCGAAAAAAGACGTCATAGAGCCTTCATCTAGTCCCTGGGCATCACCTGTGGTGCTAGTTAAAAAGAAGGACAACAGTTGGCGCTTTTGCATCGACTATCGTCATCTCAACCGAATAACCAAGAAGGACGTCTACCCTTTGCCTCGAATCGACGACGCGCTCGACTGCCTCCATGGTGCCCAGTATTTCTCGTCGCTCGATCTTCGCTCTGGATACTGGCAAATTTCTGTTGATGACCGCGACCGCGAGAAGACAGCATTCATCACACCCGATGGTCTTTACCAATTTAAGGTCATGCCGTTTGGGTTGTGTAATGCCCCTGCAACTTTTGAACGCATGATGGACTCTCTCCTACGCGGTTTTAAGTGGTCAACCTGCCTCTGCTATCTGGACGATGTGATTATTTTCTCGCCCACCTTTGAGAGCCACCTCCCTCGCCTGTCGGCTATTCTCGACGTTTTTTCGCTGCGCTCGCCTCCAGCTCAACTCGTCGAAGTGCACCTTTGGGCACCGACAAATTAAACTACTTGGCCACCTTGTTGACGCTACTGGAGTCCAACCCGACCCTGACAAAGTCCGCGCTGTCCGCGAATTCCCAGTTCCGCGTTCTGTACAAGAGGTACGCAGCTTTCTGGGGCTATGCTCATACTTCCGCCGCTTTGTCGTCAACTTTGCTGACATTGCTCGGCCCCTCACGGATCTCCTCAAAAAGAACGCGGCTTTTTCCTGGGGTGCGGACCAAGCACATTCCTTTGCGTCGATGATTTCCGCTCTCACGTCACCACCAGTGCTGGCTCATTTTGACCCCACCGCCCCAACCGAGCTTCGCACTGACGCAAGTGGCCACGGCATTGGGGGCTATACTCGCTCAGGTACAGAATGGCACGAACCGTGTGATAGCTTATGCTAGCCGCCTGCTGTCACAGTCGGAAAAGAATTATTCTATTACCGAACGGGGAATGTCTAGCTCTCGTCTGGGCCATCGCTAAATTTCGACCGTACCTATACGGACGCCCGTTCGCAGTCATCACAGATCATCATGCGTTGTGCTGGCTGTCCACACTTAAGGACCCTACTGGAAGACTCGGCCGTTGGGCATTACGATTGCAAGAGTACACGTTCTCAGTGGTCTACAAATCTGGAAAGTTGCACAGCGATGCCGACTGCTTATCTCGGCACCCTGTTGATCCACCCACCTGCACCGACTTGGAAACCGATGCCTCCATCTTCGCCATCACGGACTTTCTACACGTAGCGGATGAACAACGGCGAGATCCCTCATTACTCGTCATCATAGACCGCCTTCAAGCAGGCACTGCCGACCGTTCGCTCAGCATGTTCTTGCTGCAAGACAACGTATTGTACCACCGAAACTTACACCCACAGGGCGCAGAACTTTTACTTGTCGTTCCACATCATCTGCGCAAGGACGTCCTTCAACAATTTCACGACGCCCCAACTTCCGGACATTTAGGCATCTCCCGAACCTACGACCGTGTTCGACGACGGTTTTTCTGGAAGGGCCTTTATCGTTCCGTTCGCCGCTACGTTGCAGCTTGCGACCTCTGCCAGCGCCGAAAGAAACCGACGACTGCCCTGCCGGTCGCCTCCAGCCTATTGAAGTACCAGCCGAGCCGTTCTATCGAGTGGGATTGGACTTGCTAGGTCCCTTCCCAACTTCGACAGCCGGAAATAAATGGGTTGCGGTAGCCACGAATTACGCCACTCGGTATGCAATCACTGAGCGCTACCGACCAGCTGCGCGACTGACGTGGCCGATTTCCTCCTATATGACATCATTCTTCAGCATGGTGCTCCTTGTCACCTACTCACAGATCGTGGTCGCTGCTTTCTCTCTCGTGTCGTTGACGACCTACTGCGATCTTGTGCTACTCGTCACAACTTTAGCACTTCTTATCACCCTCAGACTAACGGGCTTACCGAACGCCTCAATCGCACCCTGACGGATATGCTTTCTCTGTACGTTTCTGACGACCACACCGATTGGGACATTGCCCTCCCGTTCGTCACCTTCGCCTATAATTCGTCGCGTCATGAAACTGCCGGCTATTCACCCTTTTATCTTCTGTGTGGCCGTGATCCACTGCTATATTTTGACACTCTGCTTCCGTCTGACTCATCATCCACCACCTCATACGCTCAAGATGCCATCACCCGTGCTCTCGTCGCACGCACGGTAGCCCGCACTCGGCTCTCATTGTCACAGACCACACAAAAATCCATCTATGATAGTCGACACAAGGATGCCGAGTTTTGTCCGGGCTCTCTCGTTCTGCTGTGGCTCCCATCTCGTCGTGTTGGCCTCAGCGAGAAGCCCTACCACGATACGTCGGGCCCTACCGGGTCGTGCGCCAGGTGACACCTGTCACCTATGAGATTTCCCTGACAGCCAACTCATCTACTGCTACACCCAGAACTGACATCGTGCACGTTTCTCGCCTGAAGACCTACAACAGCGACACGCCCTCTTAAACATAGCAGGCACCGAGACGGTGCTTTACAGGCCGGGGTAATGTCATGGGTGTGGAAATGCTACTCCGACACGGCCGCTGAACTGGCGCCAGATGGACGAAGACGAAGGCGTTATTGTTGTGGGGCTTAGTCTGGGCTGCCCTGTTGACCTGCCATCCTGTGCGTTCTGTGTAGGGCTGTCTCGATCAGTGCTGACTGACGACCGTTGAATAAATAGTCCCCGTAACAATATATCTCACACTCCTTCTCTCTTTACCTGCGCTCTTTGTTTGTCGGGGCGGTGCCGCCGCCAACCAGCGGAGAAGAGAAGTACTGCATTATGACACCAACGAGCACCGACGGAGAACGCTTAGGTATTCCCAGCACTAGGGTAAGGCGCCTCCATGCTAGCATTCGAACGCATGCTGGTATCAGGGTGCCCTAATAACGCCACCTACGTGGCGTTGTCCCTACTCAGCACAACGGAGCGTGGCCTCCGCAACCAGCTCGGACAACGTTACTGGAGCTAACCTCGGAGGCCACGAGCGATTTGACTCGGTGACGACGCAGTTACCTGCTTTGTCGTTCGCGTTGCTAGCGTGTGCAGCTTCCATATGCACCAACGGTGTTTCTCCGCTATTTACTGATACAAGTGCGAGGGCCCCGATTATGAGAACTGCGGCATTAAGCGCCGCCGAAAGGCAAAGGCATCGACGGGCGAATGTTGTGCAAGTGAGTTTGGTGCAGCGAGAGACACGCCAGGGGGGAGCAAGAGGCCTTCGCGCGTTCACTACTCAAGCTGTGAACGCTGCCTGTCGCGTTTCCGAAGTTGAGCGTATCGCGACCCAACTGGCTGCCATACACACACCGGAGCGGGACCGACATGATTGTACCTGCGCATAAGCGACCCACCGGCAGGACGCTGCTCACTAACACGACGCCGCATGCCAAGCACATCCATAGGGCGGCCCGTACATCATATACCCTATGCAGCAGCGGACCGTGAGTTCACAAAATAATTTAGTGAAAACCCGTTCGGTTTCGCTTGCATGGTTTGAGAACGCCTGTCGTTCATGTGTGATTTGTGCGATGCTCCGGTGCGTGCAATGCAATGTTTCCAGAAAATAGATCCGGGTCGCGAGTCGTTGCTTTTCGTGATAGCGAAGAAGGTCACCTGGCATCAACATGGGTGCGTTAATGTCTAAGGACGCTGAAGCCACTAAACACCAATAGACATTGCATATGAATGTGCAATAAACATTCAAATACTTCTCTGAAGACACGTTTCCCTTTCGTGTGTTATACCGATACGTATATCAGAGTGATCACCCACATTTTTTTTTCATGCCACCGATAGTGACAATACCACGAAATGCCTCGGCATACTTGGCCGTGGTGACCGGTGGCACCCGCGGCGCGACGTTACCTTTCTTCCTTGCAGCTTACCGCTATCATACGAACGTGCGATCACTTGCCGCGCGGATGAGAAAAATATGCCGAGTCTTACGCATGCCGGACGCCCGATCGGGCTACCCAGTACGATGAAACATCACCATAATGGCCCCTGCATAAGTGCGTCGCACGTAGAATCCGACGGGAAACCATGCCGTGTGCCTCGCACATTATGCACTCAGGCATGAACTGCTTCCAACATGGGAAGTCTGATACCGTGGAAAATTATCCTAGCCGGCAAGCGGCAGCAACCAGTGACAACACATGCGCTGACGACTCCGTGCGTACAGGTGATCACCGCAACGACAGCCATATTGGATTTATTGTGGCGCACCGTATAGCCCCTGAACAGCGACAACACGCTTCACGCCCCCCTCTTTATCCAGTGTGGCGCACCAACACAAGTTCGGGAGTTTGACCTCCGAAGCGTTGTCCTTATATTCCCGACTTAGTGGTGGCGTCTGCTGAAATCATGCCTCCATGATTTCACGTGTTTTTTTAGAGCTACAATGCGTCAACTTCTGCGTTTTACTAAAAATGGGCTCACGTGCACATCTTGCGCAGTGTGTGGCTAAGTGCTCTGGTGATTGTAGAATCTCTGAAGCGTACATATTTGCTCAAACTTACATTTATGCAACGGCCCGCTTGTCCTAAATAGCTGTTATCCCGCGTCAAGGGAATTTTGTACACTACACCCTCGTTACTTTACACATATTTTTCGACATGCTTAACGGTACCCTTTTCATTGACGAAGCTTTCAGGGCTTTGCCCCATTGAGGCTGAAAGGCCCAGGCAAGCGAATTAATAATCCCCTCAAATCTTCATAAATGAAAAAGTGCACTGTTAAGCATGTCAAAAATAGTTGTAATGTGACGACGGTGTAGTGTACAAAATTGCCTTGACGTGCGTAAAATGCTATATAGGACAGACAAGGGCCGCTGCATAAATAAAAGGTTGAGTAAGCATAGGTACGTTACAGAGATGCTACAATCCTCAAGGCACTTAGCCACACATTGCGGAAGATGTGAATGTGACTCAACCTTCAATCAAAAAGAAAACGTGAAATCATGGAAGCATGTTTCATGTTGAAATCCCACAATCACGTGATCACCCCTTCTATAAAATGCGCAGCATTTCTTCGCGAACTGCAGGTACTTTGAGCGTTTCCATCTATCTATCTATCTATTTATTTATCTGGCCGCCTACGTCTGGGCGCTCTCATGATCGCCTTCTCAACATAGGGTAGACCAAATTAGTGTGGGAGAGTACGATGTTTTTACTGTGAAGAGGTTAATTGGACGTACAAGGACGTTATGGTTGTTAGCGTCGAGGCAGCGCAAAAGAACCGTGCAGAGGCACAGCAGCGATCCGAAACGCCAGCAGAGCGAGCCGAGAGCTGGTGATGCTGCTGGATGGAGGCGCATCTTCTGCTTCACAATCGCCCCCACTGAAAAAGGAGCCATCCTGGCGACCTAAGAAGTTTCAGGCAGAGGCTCATGGTATGGCTTGAGGTGGGAGACATGGACGATGTCACGTCCACGCCGGTGCATGTCATCCGATGGAGAAACTGGCTCGATGAGATATTTGACAGGAGATGTTTTCTCCAAGACGGTGTAAGGCCCCTCGTACCTTGCTTGGAACAAGCTGCCAGGAGAGTCCCGGAGTTTGGCATGGGACAGATAGCCATACAAGAGACCCTGGGGCATAGCTAGGATCTGGAATCGAGGTACTGCGGTTTTCTGGTGTTGCTGCGCTTGCGATGCAAACGTGTGGGCGAGCTGGCGGCACTCTTCGGCTTGTCGAGCAGCTTCGGAGACAGGTGGACACTCGGAAGCATGAGGACGGTAGGGAAGCAATGTGTCGATAGTATGGGAAGGCTCGCGTCCGTAGAGGAGAAAGAAAAGCGAAAATCCCGCAGTTGCTCGTATCGCGGTGTTGTATGCGAATGTTACATAGGGGAGAACACGGTCCCAGTTGCTATGGTCCGATGCCACGTACATCGAGAGCATATCACCCAGCGTGCGGTTAAACCGTCCTGTGAGCCATGTTAGTCTGCGGGTGGTATGCTGTGGTTGTCCGATGAATGACGTGGCACTACGAAAGCAGAGCTTCGACGACCTCAGAGAGGAAAGCGCGGCCTCTGTCACTTAGGAGCTCTCGAGGTGCGCCATGTCGAAGGATAAAGCGATGTAAAATGAAAGAGGCGACATCCCGAGCAGTTGCGCTCGGCAAAGCGGCAGTTTCGGCGTAGTGTGTCAGGTGGTCGACAGCAAACTATAATCCACCGATTGTCATCTAGTGTCATTGGAAGGGGGACCGTAGAGGTCAACGCCGATGCGATCAAATGGCCTGGCAGGGCATGGAAGCGGCTGCAGTGCGCCAGTGGCACGTAAATGTGTTGATTTGCGTCGCTGGCAGTCAGGACAGCACAGCACGAATTTCCGGTTGAAATTGTACATGCCGCGCCAGTAATAGCGATGGCGAAGGCGTTCGTATGTCTTAAAACACCCCGGCGTGGCCACATTGCGGATCGTCGTGAAGAGAGGCGCAAGCTTGCGATCGCAAGCTGCGCGGAATGACCAGTAGCCACCGGTGGCCATCGGCAGCGTAGTTGCTGCGGCGATGAAGCAGTTGATCGCGGATGGTGAAATGAAAAGCTTGACGTTGGAGGGATCGAGATACAGGAAGGGCGGATGTGCCAGATAGATAATCAAGAAGATATGCGATCCACGGGTCGCGCCGTTGTTCGGTGGCTATCGGGTCGAGATCGAGAGATGACAAGGGGTGGGCGCAAGTGGTTCCGCACGCCAGGTCTGGAGGTAAAGGGGAGCGGGAGATGGCGTCAGCGTCAGCGTGCTTGCGTCCACAGCGGAATACGACGCGAATGTCGTACTCCCTGGATGCGGAGTGCCCATCGAGCTAGGCGGCCAGAGGGGTCTTTCAACGTGGCGAGCCAGCAAAGCGCGTGGTGATCAGTTACGAGATCGAACGGGCGGCCGTATAAGTACGGCCGGAACTTTCCAAGCGCCCACAACAGAGCCAAACACTCTTTTTCAGTCATGCTGTAATTAGTTTCGGCTTTCGTCAGCGTGCGACTAGCGTAGGCTACGACGTATTCTGAATAACCGGGCTTTCGTTGAGCGAGGACAGCGCCAAGCCCTCGACGCCGCTGGCGTATGTGTGTACTTCGGTAGGAGCCGCCGGATCGAAGCGGCGAAGAATAGGTGGGGAGGTGAGCAGATGGCGCAGCGTAGCGTAGCGAAGGCGACTTCACATGGAGGGGACCAGGAGGAGAGGTTCACGTCGCCGCGAAGAAGCAGGGTTAACGGTGACATGATGGATGCAAAATTGCGAACAAAGCGCCGGAAATACGAGCATATGCCTACAAAACTGCGAAGTTCCTTCATGGTCGTCGGCTTGGGAAATTCGGCGACTGCACGATGTTTTGCAGAGTCAGGTAATACGCCGTGTTTGGACACGATGTGGCCTAAGATGACGAGCTCCCGTGCAGCGAAGCGGTATTTCTTGAGGTTAAGCTGAAGGCCTGCGTTTGTCAGACAAGTCACAACGTGCCTGAGGCGAAGCAGGTGCGTAGGGAAATCGTGCGAAAGAACTACGACATCGTCGAGGTAACAGATGCACATAGACCACATTAAGCCACGTAGCATATTATCCATAAGTCGTTCAAACGTGGCAGGCGCGTTGCAAAGCCCAAAGGGCATGACGTTAAACTGGTATAGTCCATCAGGTGTAATAAATGCAGTTTTCTGGCGATCGGCTTCAGCCATGAGGACTTGCCAGTAGCCAGACCGCAAGTCCAGCGACGAGAAGAATTTTGCTCCGTGAAGGGTGTCAATGGCGTCATCATTGCGCGGCAAAGGATAGACGTCCTTGCGCGTTATCTTATTCAAACGACGGTAGTCTACGCAAAACAGGATAGAAAGGAGATGCCCAGGGACTGTGCGATGGTCGAATAACGTCTCTACGGAGCATGTCTCCGACTTGGTCGTTAATGACGCGGCGTTCTTCAGCGGAGACACGGTATGATCCTTGACCCAGAGGCTGGTGTTGACCGGTGTCAACGTAATGTTGCACTTGGGACGTGCGGCCCAGTTGAGGTTGCGACACATGGAAAGAATTCCGGAACTCGTGCAGAAGATCAAGTAGGTCGCCGCGTTCGGCAGGGGTGAGGGTATCGGTGATGGCGCTGGAAAACTTATCCCTGGACGACTCCTCGAGTGCTGACAGGGCAATTGGTTGGTCGCAATTGTCATCCGGGACGTCAACCAGAGACGAAGAGTCGAGGTCTTCAACGCGGCCGGGACATTCCCCAGCAAGCAATGTGACAGGTGCGGAGAGCGGATTAAAGACGAATATATTGCTGCTGCCGGCGGCGACGTCAAGTGTTGCGAAAGGTAGCGGCAGAGCTCTACGACTCGTGAAGACATCGGACGGCGTGAAAAAGACTGTAGCATCGGTGTGGGCGTCACAGGAAACGGGAGCGAGTGCGAAAGCGCCACGCGGAATGTCGGTATCTTCACGAACGGGCAACTTAGGCGGCTGATGAACAGCGTCAAGTAATGGGGCGTCGCACAATGGTGAAAACTCAACTTCGGCGCGTCCGCAGTCGATGACGGCATCATGGCGGGATAGGAAGTCCCACCCGAAGATGACGTCATGCGAACAGGCAGAAAGGACAACAAACTCAACAATGTACAGATTTCCTTCAATGAACACTCTTGCGGTGCACTCTTCCAGAGGTGTGTCTTGCTGCGCGCTTGCGGTGTGGAGCGACAGTCCTGAAAGCGACGTTGTTACCTTTCGTAATGAACGGCAGAGATTAGAGGCTATGACAGAAACGGCTGCGCCGGTGTCCACAAGGGCAAAAGTACGAACACCTTCAACAGTTATTGCGACCACGTTAGCAGGGGAGGAGTGAGGGCTTGCACAGTTCGAAGATGGCGCAGTTCTTGCCTCTTGAACTGCGGCGGTTAGTTTTCCTGGTCGGAGGGTCCGGGCCGGCGACGCATGGAAGAGGGTGATCGCCGACGAGGAGGTGGTGAGCGCTGCGGCTGGAAGTCAGGGCGGTGAGTAGGGGCATAGCGCTGTGATGGGCCAGAAACCTATTGGGGGAAGGGCTGGCTGCCGGATTGCGACGACCGGGCAGAGTCGCCGAATGTTATAGGGCGACGGCGGCAATAGCGGGCGAAATGTCCCGAAGTGCAGCAGGCGTAGCAAATCGGTCTATTATCTGGCGTCATCCGAGGATTAGCGACGGTCGGTGCTGCCCAAGATCCAGTATAAACACGTGGCTGCGTGGGCTGTGAGTGCGTGCTGTAAGGTGGTTGCGGAAGCCGACGCACAGCGTCCGCGTACGTGAGGGGCGCGACCACAGGCTGCACGACTTGCGGATAAGCGACAGGAGCGGCGACAGCCTGCGCTGCACGCGAGTAGCGAACAGGGCTGGATGGAGGCGGCTCGTGGTGCGCAAAAGGAACAGCGTACGCCACCTCCTCGGAAATAACAGTGCGGAGTGGGGCGGGCAGACGGGTGGTGGGCTCGTGAGTAAAGGGCATTAAGGAATTTTGGCGGGCAACTTCCTCACGGACGAAGCCTCGGACCTGCTGAAGCAACGTCGAATGGTCAGGCATGGTGTCGAGACTGCACAGCGACTCACCGCCTCGGGGAGGCTGCCGAGTCAGGGCGCGTTGATTCTTCAACTTGCTGTAGCTTTGACACAAGCTGACGACTTCTGAAACTGTGCGCGGATTCCTAGCCAAGAGCATTTGGAATGCGCCGTCGTCAATGCCTTATGGATTTGCTTGATGTTGTCAGCTTCTTGCATGGTGTCGTTGACACGTCTACAAAGGTCCACGACGTCCTCAATGTAGCTTGTGAAGCTTTCTCCTGTCTGCTGTGAGCGGACGCGCAAGCGCTGCTCTGCACGCTGCTTGCGGACCGCGGGTCGACCGAACACTTCTGAGGAGGACGTCTTGAATACGGACCATGTGCGATGTCTTGTTTGTGGTTGTTGTACCACAATTCGGTGACGCCAGTTCGGTAAAAGATGACGTGGCCTAGCTTGTCGGGGTCATCCCACTTATTATGCGTGCTCACCAGTTCGTAGTGGTCAAGCTAGTCTTCCACGTCGGTCTCGTCTGCACCGCTGAAGACCTTTGGATCCCGTAGCCGAGGAATCCCGGTGCAGGTGACGGACCGGGGCGAAGGCGCCGGTGGGGTTGCGTTGTCAGTCATGATGGGTGCAAGCGTCCGGCTTCGCAGCTCCAGGGTGTAGCGACGGGGATGTACAGCACCCTCCACCAAATGTGAAGAGGTTTATTGGATGTTCAAGGACGTTATGGCTGTTAGCCTCGAGGCAGCGCAAAATAACCGTCCAGAGGCACAGCAGCGATCCGAAACACGAGCAGAGCGAGCCAAGAGTTGGCGATGCTGCTGGATGGAGGCGCATCTTCTGCTTCACATAAATAATATGTCTTGCTGGTCATGATATGAATAACATGAAAATCCCGTCGCGTACGTCGTCAGAGCATTTTCTCCAGACAGGGGTGGCACATACCCCCCGGTACCAAGGGCCTCGGTGCACGGGTATGCGCCACAGGGGATTGACAGTTCATATGTACTGTTACTATCGGCGCCTGGGCCCACGTTACTATCGGCGCCTGGGCCCACGGAGGAACGGCGTTCTCTGTTCATCAAACAATTCGCTGAACGGCTGCTGGCCTGCTGACAGCTGTGTATTGTCCTTCCGGGCCGGGAAGTGAGGCGCCATGCAGTCCGACCCGCAGGGTGTTCCACAATGCGACCACAACGGCTTTCGGTCGCGACATACACTTCGAAGAGACGGTGGCATCACCGCGGATGACAACCCGTCCCGGTAATTTGAATGGCGAGCGGCGGACCTTTGATGCGCCCGGTTGTCCGAGTGTGGGAACGCTCACCCCCGTATTCACAAACAAGCCTCGACTCGAATTTCGTCCTTCACTTGACCGAGTTGAGCACAGCGCCGTTGCTCGACTGAAAATCACACCGTGGTTCTCAAGAATCACAGCAGATTATCGCTGATATGCAGTGACTTGTTCTGCCTAGAGACGGCGTTCCCATCGACTTTCTCGAGTGAAGGTGGAGTGTTGAGTGAAGGGACGTTCTGGAATACGGGGGTCATCCTGCGGCCTTCACACGTCACCACCTTGGTGCCACTGGTGCAATGCTGTGGCCACGCCCCAGTTGAGGTCGTGGAACTGGGTGGGTGCGGGCGTCACCCTCGGAAGTGTTGTGTGTTCTGGGACTGGACAACGCATTCTGGTGCCCTTCCCTCACCCACGGATCTGCGGAGAAGATAACTCCTTATAATGAGCCACCGAGCTCATTCGCACGAGATTTCTAGCCATGTAAATATTGTATTAAATCCTCTGTTAAGTTTGCCTTCCTCCAGCCTCTACACCTTCCTCCGGAGTCTCCGGGGCCTTCAAAGGCCGGTCACAACACCCCCTAGCAATGGCGAGGAGAGGCAGTGGTAATTTAAATCTAAGAGCGTTAAGCAAAACTGGCACCGGCAGCGTTATCCCGACGAGGGCAAGCAATAAATAGCAGAGTCCCAGTAAGAATCGAACACAAACACTCTGCGTGGCAATCAAATATACCACCGCAGAGTCACGCTAGGTCTCGAAACTGCTCTGGAAAGAGACCCCTAGCCAGGCGTTATATTGCTGAAACGTCAAACGTGAGTGCAGTGCTGGCTATCTAATTCATTAAGATTACATATGTACTCCTATTATGCTGGCGTCACGCCGGGTTAACGTCAGTTGTTACCTAAGCGCCATCCACTGAAGTTGGTCTATGTAGCACTATCCAGGGCTACCACCCTCGGAATGACAAGCGCTATATGTCAGCTTACCGCTTCTGCTGTCGGGTTGGATTGCAAACCATGTTTTTCTTGGCATCGTTGCACAACTGTAAACTGGTTCTATAAAACGTACGCGAATGTTCTACATATGTCTGGGCGTACAACATTTCTGCATATCTTTAAAGACATTTCGTAACGTTTAGCCCAATAAAAATCACGCCATATCCACGAAGTGAATGATGATGAGTGGGCGAAACTCGATCGTTTTCATCCATGGCAAATGTGTAGTCTGGAACGCGCTTATACTTCATGGTCATCAGCGCCATCGTCATCGTTATCACGTGTAGTGGGTACATTCCACTATACTGGAACGCGCTTATACTTCATCGTTATCACGTGTAGTGGGTACATTCCACTATACGTGGCTACCTACCTACCTACCTACCTACTACTACTACTACTACTACTACTACTACTACTACTACTACTACTACTGCTACTACTACTATAGAGGAGGGACAGACCCACACCCTAAGGAGCTTCGCCCCTAAAATTACACCACAGTTACCTTCGCTCCGCATGCTTCGCTTAACATCGATTCCCATGGAACGTGGGATGTGCCGAATTTTTTACCCTCAGTGGGGCAGCCTTTAACTCTATTAACAACCTCTAGGTTAGTTAGACTACACACGTGGAACCATAGCTCGGCACACTCACTCATCAGTGCACTCAACTCGCACTCACTCACACTCATTTGAACGTGGTGAGTTGGGTATGAGTGAGTACTCATGCGTGTGAGTGGACGTGAGTGTGAACGTGAGTGAGTGCCAAGGCTGAAAAAATTTGTGGTGAGTGAGTTTGAGTGACTACTCCCTTAAAGTGCCGACCTATGCGTGGAACACGAGGGCTTGAAATCGTCTTGCTTCTATGAATATCACGTTGTGACCTATCATTTGCTATCATAAATGTTTCGTGGATACCTTTTGGCTTGTTTTGGCGAAAATAAACAGTTAAAAGTTTGCGCACCACATGTAGTGTCCCCATTTTCATTAGTTCTTCCTGCATTTTGCTCACCGCAACAAAATTAGAATGCCGTACCAGCTAGCTAAGTTGAAGCTTTGCTGCACTCACGTAAATAGGCAAACAAATCGCTGACGTGGGCTCATTGCGTCGGTATCTTCTATGACATTTCAACTTCAATAAACATGCCTTATAGAACACAATGCTTCACGAGCTATACAAGAAAAGTTTAGTAACAGAATTTGTAAGCGATGCTGCAGAAGCGGACGGTTGAACAGTTGTGTCACGCTCCTGCTGCACGATTCTATCTTTCATTTTTTAAACAGTTATCTAGAGCTTGTTTGCCCTTTATAGCATCATTCTAATCCAAAAAGCCTACAAATCAAAAGGATTCGTCACCTCACCATTGGATTTAGCGAACAAACATTGGTGTAACTGGCATATCAATGTAGGATACCCGGAAGCGATATTTAATAGCCGCAATACAATAGTTAAATTCAAACCAACCTTCAAATTCTCTATTGTTCTTTCTGGAGGAATTCATATCCAGGCCATAGAAACCTCATATCAAGAGACGGGAAATGCATTTAATGTCTCAGGTTTGATCTAGTGCCTAGGACATGTTTCCACAAAATAATCCTTGTTTACGCTCCAAGAATGATATGTGCATGCTTGTTTTTTAGCGATTTATCAAGAGCTGTCCTTTCCCCCGCCTCTTGAAAGCGGCTGGTATAAAAAGATTTGAAGTTTTGTCGCGAAATCTCGGAACCTGCAAGCAATACCAAACAGCTTTCAGTCGAGTCAGTCGAGACCTAATGCGCCATGACTAGGTGAGTTCTCTTTACCCTAATCGTGAGAGAGGATGTGATGGTCGCGATGGACTAAATGACGTTGTTTTATTTGCCTGTGCGCTCTTCTATGGAGAAGCGGTAAAAGGTTTTAGTGTCCTAGATGCAATGGACCCAATGTTTACGTTGCTAGTGGCGATATCTGCGCTCCCACGAGATGACGCTGGAATAATGAAAAGTACTGGAGGAAGTCATGGGCCTGGTGTACAACTGGAACCTACTGCTTGAATTTTTGAAAGCGTTGTTCCTTTGAAGCAGAAGTCATTTTTTTTATCTACAGGAAGCGCGAAACGTTGTTCAAACGAGGAAATACTCGTACCGTGTTCTTACCAGTCGTTTACAGTATATTTTTTTGTGTCAAACATCACGTTATCAACGATGTGTTTTCCGCGAAGCCTGCTTTCGCGGCTTGCCCGTAACATGCTTATAGTTATGTCAACAAGAGCCTTGAATGGTGTGTTGAGTAAGGTTGAAACATTGTTTTTTTTTCTCTTTAAAAAGGTAATAGGAAGCATGACACACTAGCTTTGAGAATAGATTGTAAAGTCTTGCCCAAGAGGAGGGTGATGCTGAATAAGCTTGTTAATAGACTAAGAATCCGTGATTTCCAGACAGCTTGAAGATTCAGTTCAGGAAGCCATTTATCTAGGCTGATTTGTCTAGGCGACCGAGATGAAACGCTTTAAATACAACGCGAATTTTTACAGAATAATAATATATTGGATCGTATGCGACTCGAAGGTTGCCATTATTTTGTAGCAGAAGCTATGCGTTCATTATGTTTGATGTGTACTCGCCTAAGAAACAAATATATCGTAGATACATTACACTTAGATACATTATACGTAGATACATTATACATCACGCGCTCAGTAACCTCATGAATATTAAACGCGTTATTTTAATAAGCATGCTCTGATGGTTGACATCTGATTGTGTGGCCCAAGGACCGATCACCAAGGAACGCAACGGAGCCACGAGGCCTTCAGGAAAATGTCTCCTTCTTTCGCTCATTCATACCCAGGGCCTCACCACGACACACTTACCACCTTAGGTTAGCCTATGAGGTCGACAAGGGTGCCAACTATGCTACAAGCCGATTTAGCACATGATGGTTTAATGGTAAGCCACTGTTTCGTGCAAACATCCCTCTCGCAAAAAAAAAAAAAAAAAAGAAAAAGATATTCCACACTCGCAGCCTTGGCTATGTGCGGTGTTGGGTGGGTGACCCTCCCAGAGATTATTCGCCTGGTGTGCGACCGATGGTGGCGATGCGAACCGCGCTTGTATGACATCGGAGCGGGGATTCGCGCGCTTTCGTGTGCTTCGTATAGGCCCGGCGCCGTGTAGAAACCACGGTCGAGGTAAAACTCAACAACGGAGCAATTCAGATGGTCATCTTGTGTATGGTGGCTACCGACGCTGTTCTAACAACCGTAGGTATTTGCTTTTGACCTTCATTTTAGAAGCGCAGTGATTTGTTTCTTAGAACTGAGGCCGCTTGTCTCCGTGGCGAGTGCTGCGCTATGGTGAAGTGCTGCTCTGTGCCTCCGTGTACTTCGTCCGCCCGTAAAACGTGCGTTAGCTTTCACAACTATCCTAAGCACCCGAAGTTGAAGATGATAGGATAGCCAAGTTCAGAATGGGGAAAGCGCCCTACGCCTTCATCGACCGTGTGCAGCAAGCACTTCGCTGAGTGACTTCTGTTATTCCCGCCGTACGCGCCACTCTTCGCTAATCTTGTAACAGTGTTTGAGTGCCTCGCCAGTACTTCAGCCATAGATTGCACGCAGGCTATATGCATAGGTGACTTACAACAGGTGCGGTGCCGTCCCAAAACCTGCCGCGAACACCCCTCCCTAGGCGGTGAGCCGACGACGCGGCCTCAGAATCGCCTCGCTGGTAAGCGCGCCTCGTGAGCACAGCTGAGTGGCGCAGGATATCTGAGACTATGGCTTTATTTGATTGTTGTACGTACATATGTAATTTACTCATAAAGACAAGCGAGCGCCTAGTGGACTGCTTATTATAAATTCATAAGCGAAACCTGCTGCCGCTGTTTAGTGCACATTCTCTAAACGTTTTCACCAAAAGCAGTGAAGACACTTTTCAGAAAGCGGAGCTCTTTAATCTTTTCGTTATGCCACGTGCGTGCACAGAAACTAGGCCCAGCTTGCCTTTGCCACGGTAATCTCTGCAGCCCTGTGCGCGGTATATATAATCAGCGATAATTATTTGTTATATTGTCATACCCAAGCGACCACCCTGTGCGCTATGAATATTAACTACTTCGGTATATCCTTCTCACTGAACAAACATTACTGGGACAAACTGCAGTCATTTGCATCGGCCGGGGGGTGGGGGGGGGGGGGTGCAACAAGGTCTCTCTTGCCCCCACCCCCCAGCCACACTAGCACCTGCCCCTCAAGCCTCCCTCTTACTGCGATGCAACACTGGCTTTAGCCCTCAAGACAAAACCCTGCCGACGCCCATGACTGCAATGCAAGCACGGATATCTGAAATTTGGTAATTTGATGCTACTTTGCATTTCAAGTCAATGCTATGAACGACCGATTGACTGCCAAAGGTGTAATTTGAACAGCTGCCCTACAGTAATTATCTCATGTGCTGTTTGCGAATTCCAGAGTGGCAGAATTATTCAGTTATTATCACACATTTTCTCATGTTCACTTCACTAGCGATGCACTGCAGAAAAAAATGTCCTAAGGAGAAGAGCGCGCCTGACCTTCTCCTTAGGACATTTTGTGAAAGCTATCACCCTCTTCACGGGCGGACGAAGTACACTGAGGCACAGAGCAGTACTTCACCACTGAGCAGCACTCGCCGCGGAGAAAAAAAATTCGTTCGTAACGCACTGCATCCAGAGAAACCGAATGATCATTATTCGTCACGAACTCGATCGCCACGGAGATGTTGTGTGGCGGGTTCGCAAGTTCACTTCTTTGCATGATCAGAGCTTCGACGGTGATACGATGTCCGTTGAAGGCCTCGACCGCGCATTCAACAACGTGGCCTGCGTCATAGACCGACTCGCCCTCGATGAGACACCGCGACGTTTTGCAAGCTTTATCTACATACTTGTAGATGCTGGAGAAAGGCACGCTTACTGAAATATCGAAAGAAACACCTGAACTAATTATTTTCTTACGGCGGAATCTGTAGATGACGAGCGAAAACACTCACACATAGTTTAACTTTCTTACCCGCAGTGCGGTCGGTGGCATCGGCTACCGACCGCACCGACCGCCATCCGGGAGATTTCTTGGCCCTGTCGACTGGGCCGAAACTAACACTAGTTCATACTTGCACTCGAAAACACTCGTTACAGGCGTTAGTTGACCCTTGCGAGGCTGTTCGTTCGATAAAGTTCCCGCCTGAAGCAGGCGATCCGCGCAAAGGAGCAGCGGCGGCTGCAGCGCAGTTGAGAGCAGAGTCCCCGCTCCGATATCTCCAGCCACAACGCTCGTCCGTGAACTCACGGTACCAAGACCAGCTACCTTGAGCGCAGCCTGAACACCTTGTCGCAGTATGATCCGCAAGATGGAACGGCCGCCGGAACAGTGGGTTCCTCCCCTGGGGTTTGGGTCGGTTCCGAACAAGAGCACAGGCACCATTCGCGGGCTGACCCGAACACCGGAACACCTGTCGCCTCCTCTGGCTCTGGTAGCGGCCTCACCTTGTTCCTGGGCCGGTTGCCCATTACGAGAACAGGAACAGCACAGTCTCGTGATATCGCCGCCTAGCGCTCTGGACCGGACGTCCAGCGAGAGCCGACCGGCTTCTACTGCTGATAAGCCTCGAAAGATGGCACACGCTTCGCCCCACTAGTGTGTGCACTCTTCTTTGTGGTCTTCACCGGTGATTACATTCCGTCTTTTCACTCTTTTGCCCATATTATAAGTATACTGCCGCTTTTAATAACTGTGTTCAAAGTTCTTCTGATGGGACGAAGAGGCGCAAAGCAAAGCAGGCTGGATTATTGAACGAAGGTCAACGGACACCAGAGTTTACAAAGATAAATGTAGCTGAATATAGACACAACAAAGTCACAACACACAACCAAGGTAAAACACGTCCACCGAAAAGCGAAGCATGTCTCGCAAACGAGAAGAAGATTTAAACAGGGCCTGCAACGTTCTCACGTTGCACTCTTATTAGGCTAACCCTAAGCGCCTTCAAATTTTTACGTATACGTGTGTACGAGTGATAGGAAACTGTGCAAAAGTGAAATACTTCTTGCCGTACACTGTAAGCTGGAAAGGGCGAAAAGGGGTCTGTGGTTCGTCCTTCGGGGGGGGGGGGTAGCTGCATTGCCCCAATCATTACTCCCCAAACGAGGAACGATTCGTCCTTTAGGGAGTAACTGCCAGGGGACGAACTGTTAGTCCTCTGTAGTTTTGAGGGATAAAGTTCGGGGTGTTACGTTACCCCTTTATGGGAGTAACTGATTTCTTCCTCATTTTGCCTGGTAACTGCGTAGGGACGAACTGTTACCCATGATGGTACTAAGAGTTGCTCCTTCTCAAAAAAAAAGAAATATATTAAAGTTTAATTACTGAGAATTTGGAGGTTGACACACTCATTTGACGACATATACAATTAATACACACAAACATATTCAGAAGAATACTTCAGAAAATTCACAACAAACACACGGTATTCGAACTCGCGGCCATTGAATCTGCAGCCGCGTACGCTAACCACTACACCATGCCCCAGCACATAGCAGAGTGAAAATTACCGGGGTTATATATGTAGCCAACGTTTGGACAGCGCGCATTCTGACATGTTCCTCAAAGTGGCAAGATTCCTTATATTAGGCATCAGCCTTCAGTGTTTCGCATGCAACCATTCGGTTTTGCCGTTCGCGAAAATGTAAAATGCGCTGGACTGGTTTTTCTGCGAGCGTGCCTCGAGCGAATTTGCGCGCTTGATGAATGTATGTATATATAAAGGTTCCCATATATGCTCCTGTCGCTGTGTCAAGCTTGCTTGCTGCTCAGTGTACAGAACGCTGTTGGTTATATCGTTCAGCGAAAATGCCTGTTTAGTGTCAGAAAAACTAAAACGCCTAACGACACAACCAAGTTTATTGAACGACTCGTGTAAATACTGCAGCATCGCGCGTACACATAAATTAAACAACTTTGTTTATTGAATACAGAAGATAGGATGGCTTCCCTGAGGCGATGAAAAGTGAAATGTTTTATTCGACCGGATACTGTGCAGCCGGCTTCAGGAAGTGCAACAGCACCATCGACAGCTGCTGAGAGCGTGTTCGTAGCTGCAAGATGTTGAAGACGTTTTCAGGAGGCGCAACACTCTCATTCATCGATTTCCTTAAACAGTAAAAGGCAGGCGCATTTATTATTTCCGGCAGATGTGTGCGTGTATTGCTGGATTGGCGTCACACGGCGTCTGTTAGAAATGCCGCATCACTAAAAATTCAACAAAAACTGCTCTTTCACTGAACCTGTCATAAGCAATCGAATTGTTCAAAATGTGTTGTGAAGCTCAAAAAACCCTTCCTGGATTTTAACATTTCAAGCTTTCACAGGGACACGCTTGTGGCCCCACTTATTTGTCAATAAAGCTGGCTCTTTATTTGAGAGATAGCAAAATTATATGATTCCTAGCATCGCTGCAAATGAGCAAAGTCGCCGATGCAGTCACCGACTGCCTGTGTTAGCGGAGCTAATCCTTTAGCTAGACATGCAATTTTATCAGACAATCTTCCGAAATGACTTGTTTACCTTGCAATACAGGACATTGAGCGGAGTTCACGTGAATGTTCTTTCAGAAAGCCGCGAAAGCTTTTGATAAACAACGCTTATTTGTGCAGCGCTGAACAAAAAAAAATTAACAGCTGTACAGTCGCGGCGACTGTTAGATGCAACACTTGCACGCAGAGCATGTCTAGATTTCATTTTCTTGCATGAAAACAAGGGCTTTGATTTGCATAAGGCTACTGGTGGTTGACAATGTGCATCTAACAGTGGCCGCGACTGTACATGCTACAGCTAATGTAGAGCCCTCTCCGTGGTTACCATGTTTCGATGGCCCAGCCATCATGCTTGTAATTCTATACCAGGCGGAACAGCACTCACGTCATCAACCATGAGTGTTTTGTTCGCTAAGAACGTGAATGTTAAATAACGGTGACAATTACATATCAACGGTACACAGCTAAAATCACGCCGAGTGATCTCAGCCTCCTTCACACTCACCTCAGGCGAAATCCAGTCGGCGCGCAGCATTTCGATGGCGTAGCACTTCATGCCAGTAGCGGACCGCGTTTACCCGGGCGCGAAGAACATTCAATACACCACAAGTGACCGCAATCGCAACCACGAAACAAGAACACATCCACAACATACCACTACACCATCGAGGGTTAGCTTGCCGCGCTACGACGAGAACACCACGCCGCGCATGGATACATTTTCTTCATTCTTTTTTTTTGTGCGTGTGGGAGCTTTTCTACGTTTGCTTATTATTATGCCATATAAACGATATTACCTTGCTCCTGCCGTATTTGCCGTAGTTGTCATGACCGTTTACACTAAAATAAACTGCTAACATTTGATTTCTTTGGCGGACTATTTGCTCACGCGCATGCTGACCCTTCGTTCGAGGCCGCCAGTGCGCCGGAAAGTTCCATGGGAGTTGCTCCATATGGCCTAACAGTTCCTCCCTCATTTTGCACACGTTACCCTCGTCTTGCAGTTAATCCCCCCCCGCGGACTAACTGTTCGTTGCGGGGACGAAATGCAGCGCTTACTCCCCATTTCCCTCCTTTGCGGCTTAGAGTGTATAAGTAGCATAACACGACTGGTTTCTCGTCAGGCACCCGGCTTCTTATGCCACTAGCGTACGCGTGCATCCATTATTGCAGTGGAGCTCTCTCAGAAACATGCCACGCCGCGCTTTTCTCTACAAGCGTTGTGTGACGAAAGGTCCCGCCGAGGAGCTGTGACAAATGGCATGGTGAAGCGGCCCTCCGAGTGTATCGTTTTCCCATTTGTTTTGAAGATGACTCAGAATGAGGGACACAGGCATCGGAAAACAAGCGGTATATCTATGCACAAGCCTTACATGCTACGGTACGTAGTGTTATATGGAACCACGTGTAGATTGAGATGTATTGTTCCTGGGAATTTCGACATTTTTGCCATGTCTAGACGTTGGCTTTGGTCGCTTCGAAATGATCGCTTTGAAATCTTCGTGCATGAACTCAATGGGTGCGCTTCGAGACAAAGGCGAAAAGAAAATTCACAAATTCATTAGTGACCTTTGTGCAATATTTGAGTATGACCTAACTACGGTTTTAGCCAAGTTATTTTCGAGAGATCGTAAAGGAAAAGTGCTCTCTTTTTCAGTGCCACACGATGTAAGAAAGTGTTCACTTACATGACTGTTCAGTATCGAAGCACTGCGATAAATTCGCATGCAAGGAATGAAATCACTTTTGACCACTCCTCACCTAAAATAGAAACGAAACGCTTCCCAATGCAGCGTCAGCCACGAAGGCTATTGAAATACATGGCGGAAGCTGGTGCACTTTCATCCAGATTGTCGGATGATTGTCTATTACAAGAAACGCTGTTTGGCATGACCGCTTTCGTTTTTTTTTCTCATAGGAACACAGCCACACGTTCTTTTCCGAAGAAGATGGTGCCTCCCGTCCTTGGCAAGCTCATTTTTATTGCTATAGGTACTGCCATGTGGATTTGGATGCAGGCGTACGTCAAAGTGCAAGTTGCATTGTACGGTGAAGATATACTGAGGCCTAAAAACAGGACGTACCCGGCCGATTTAATGAACGATACATATGGGAAACACGACTCAGTTCTGCTGAACGTGGGTATCAACAGTTCTCTTTGAATTGTTTACCAAGACAGTCACAGCGTGATCGCTTACCACAGTAATAGTGATTTAAACTAACTGAAAAAAAGTTTTGATCGCAATGCCTGGAGAGAAGGCGGCCTCACAGATTGGGTAGTACATACGTCAGCGTAGTAGCAATGGCAGGCGTACACCTGTTGCTTTCTCTAGCCAATTTTTGTGCTAACAATAATTTATCTTTATTCTCCCCGTTATTTGCGTGCTGCTTCTCTCCGGTTCATTTCTCTCACTATAATTTATTATGTAAGCACTGTTTTATAATCTAAGCCGTACTGTGTGTGGACATATTTACCTCCAGTGTAGTTACATAGTCTTCTCCCGCATTCCCTTATTCTGGGGCACGATATGGTTTATTTCTGGGCTCCGAGTGGTTGTTTCTTCCGTGGCAAGTTAGCCTGTTTTCAAGAAAATGTGTCAAAGTGAGCCTGGAAGCAGGTTTATTCATTTATAAAATTACTATATGCACCCATGTATTCACCTTTCCGGGGTGCAAAATGTATAACCTGATGTATTTGTTCTTGTGAACTTCCTTTCGATAATGACTTCTCCCCGACTGAGACTCTCGAGACACACGAAAAAAATATTTTTAACCTCGAATCTGTTCAGCAAGTCGTTCCTTTTGAGTCGATCGCAGAAAGCTCTCATCATCTTGACGGGCATGTGCCACTGTGCGCGCTGCCACAAAACTATCATCATCATAAACGAGTATGTGCCACAGATATTAGGTAAATCCCACTACTCACCACTAGTTCCCTAAAAATGAAGAAGCAACAATTAGCCCTAGCAAATGGCGCAGAAGCTGCGTAGGCGAGCCGACGACCTCGAGCACGTACAACGAGAGGATACCAGAGAATGGAAAAGGCAACGGAGGCTGCGGGAAGACCCCGAAGCGATGGAAAGCCTATGCCAACGACTACGTGCCCGCACATCTATGAGAGGTGCGGAGGCTTGGTTTGAGCGCGAGTTTCTCTCTCTCGCGTTTGGACAACCGTGTCGTGTTGGCGACTATCTGCGGTTTAACGAACCTCTCTGCTCTGAGAATCAACGTAGAAACAACCTCGCTAAAGCCTAGCAACTACCGACAAGCAACCTATAGAACCTGCATCACCTAGCTAAGGCCTAGAAACAACTTAGAAGCAACCAGGTTAGTCTTCAGAATCGTCAAGTTTCGCTCTTTCAAGCCTTGCACGGTTTGGTGTTTGTGTAGCTTCTTCTTTTTTTTTTTTTTTTGCTCACTTGCTCTTCTTAATGCCTGATAACTCGTACATTCCCTTGCATAGAGCTTATAGATAAAACATCCATACTAGGACGTCATTCTCTTCTAGCAAAACATCTATAGTGGTTTCGCGCTTATATAACATTAGCATGACACTCAACTGAATTTCCCGGCTTAAAAGGCCCCGTAACAATTTTCACCGGAATAATCGAATGATTTCATTAAAATAGCTCATTGACTCATAGACGGCCGCCAAAAAGTTTTATAATCCGTCAAGTACGAGCGGAGTTACAGGCGCTTTCTTTCTCCTGTCGTACCAGTGAGCGCGCTGAAAGCTACGCAGGGAGGCACATGACAAGGGGACAGGAAGATGCGTCCGTTTGTGAGCGCAGGTCACGACCTTCGGCACTTCGTTCTTTCTTTTTCTTTCTTTTTTTTTGCTTAGAACGCATGGCTGGCTTACTTTCAGTGTGATAGCGAGTGCGCGCGCGGGCCCGTGGCAGCACGCCGCGGTGGTCGCTGCAACTATTCAGCTCACGATGCTCTAATCAGCCAATGACCGTGGGGTTGGGATTTATGGGGCGGTTATTTTTGTTTATGGCATCATTTCTCGAGAGGAGAGTGAGCGGTTTCTAGCTCACTTTGAGAAGAAGTTGCAAATTCCAGGCCGCGTGCTGCGCTATAATGTTTGGTTCGCGTGATCAAAGCAGGGCTGGGCACAGATACTCAGAAATGTACTCCGGAATACAGATATCGAAATACATGAGCTGGAAGCCTAAAATACAGATACTGAGATACATTTGTCTTTGACGTGACGGAATATTTCAGAGATACTTTTGCAAAACATCAAAAAAAAATATTGGAATACAGTTACAGAAATACAGATACAAGATGAGAGATAGTGGAATGACTTTTTTTTTTACTTCGGAGAAGCTGATGTTCCGCTAATGTACTTATTAGGTGCAGGATAATATTGTGATCAATGTTTCAGTGAATTGAAAGCTGCTAGGCAAGCATATCGCTCTAATCAGTAGCGAACAACAGCAAATGAAGAAAATGTGTACAATGTACAAATAAAGAAAACATGCCGCTGCCTAGCAAGCGCCGCAGCTGGCAGCACCGCTCGCCGCGCCATCTGGCATGACGTCAGAGGAGGAGCTGGTGAAACCGCGTTGCAACAACAGAGGAGGAGCCGGCGTTGCATCGTATATACATACGGGGCGGCTCGGTGGGATTCGTCGGCAGATATGGAAAGTGAGTCGGAGAGACTGAAAGAAGCCATGCTTCGTCGTCCATATGGAGGCAGCGAGCCGAGAAGACGGAGAAAGAACCATCCGCACACCTCGAGAAGCGTAACCGTACAGCGAACCAAGCTAAATGATAAGAATAACCGCACCTCTCACTACGCACACACAGGCATAACTGAGTTAAGCCACAGTCAATTTTTATGTTATGCTGCGAAGTTTGTTGCTTTAATTGCACTGAAACAATAGCAGCTTCTCAAATAATCTGTCATTTAGACGTCGTCGGCTCGCCCTCAACACAAAACTTACGTACACCAAAAATGGCTTTCTGTCACCAAAAATTCGGGGGAGGGTGGGACACCTGCCTCGAGAAACGGCTACTCTCATCGGCAGAGGATGTCAATATTGCTTCCGCGATTCTGCGGTCAGCGGCAGCGGGCATTTTACGTGGGTCATTTCTTGCGCGAGGGGGGAACCCTTCCCCACCCTCACTGAGTCGCAGACAGACAGCATAGATTTGCTTGGATTATGAAAAAAAAGTGTTACGTCCCCCTTGGAAACACATAAGCTCACTGCCGGGAAAATAGTGTCGAGATTTCCTTGTCCTCCATCGTATTGTCACGTGGTTGTGACGTCGACCAAGGCAGCAGACGACGTGTCCAAGATGAAGCTCTTTATTAGGCCGAACTTGTGGCCGGTAAACGGAAAGCAAGATCACAGCAATACACGCTGGCACTGATAGCAGCGAACAGAGCGTCGGCCGTCGATCAATTGAACCACGGCTAGGTCAGCTAGTATACCCCCCAGGTATTCGATAATTGCGCCACTAGCGCCAATTTGTCCCCCTGGTGTTTGGTAGGCCAAACTGTGAAACTAAAAAACAATAAAAAAATGGCTGATGTTGCTATGGCAACGCTTTTGTTGATGAGCGAGGAGGAAACGCCGAGCTGCTTGTCGTCTGCTAAGCGCTCGACGAGCGCGCGACTGTTTTGTGAGCCGCAAACAGAAAACGACACCGCTTGCATTTTTTTTCAGATTTTGTTGCTGCTGCATATATTGTTTTCGGCAGCTTTCGGTTGCTAATTTTCTCGGACTCTCAGGACGTCCACAAAACACTTGTTTGGAAATATTTCTCAGTTGAATGCGCGCGAGCCAGCAAGCCTTGAAGTGTGACAATTTTGTGTGAGCAAGAAAAAGGAGTAGTCGGAAAATGTGGCTTATTCACTGTTTTTATTAGCAACGTATTGCAAACAATAAAACTCAATACATGCCCCAATAGCACAGAGCTGTGCATCTCGTACAGTAAATACAAATGATGGAATTCTGCATCGGTTACACAAACATAACAGAATTCTTGACACATTCATCGTATACAAAATATAGCTGCTGGAGTCACAACGTTCATTGGCTGTACACAATACAATTCTCCAGAAACGACGGCTCATAGTAAGACGTTCATGAATAATGAACTGATTCTGCAGTGCAGATGACTCAGCACTACCAGCTCCTTTTTCTTTTTCTATGAAAGTTGCTAGTCGAAACAACCTTCTATAGTAAGCGAATTTCCTACATAACTCAGCTTGTACTTATGCACCGTTACATATTGAGCAAATTCTATTTACATTTTAACACTTGACTTTATTTCTCGATACAACGCGTAAAACCTTGTTCAAAGCTGTAGCACTGCTAACAGGGTGCCGGCAATATTACAGAATTCTACACCAGTATATTGCACTTATTCCTCGCAATTTGTAATGCACATATTTTCTATCACAGTTTAGGCATGAGTGTCACAATCCTACAACATCAAACAACAAATGCCACCCTGCAGACAGAGCTTTCCATCGAGAAGAAGTAAATGCAGTATAGGCAAGTGTGGATGGTTAATCATCATTGGAAATTGGGCTAGGACAGAGTGATGCACAAATGTATTACGGAACGCGCACCTTCGGGACATGGAGAAGTGTTCACAAAAGTAATTGAGATCGACTGCATTTAATGAATCAGCCTAGGCACATAGCTCAGAACGGGTCTATTCTGACCGGTTTTCAAGATATTCGTCTAATATGCCTGAATCATATGAAGTATACTTTCTTTTATAGAGCTCCTAAGCCCAGCTTTGTGCGTCATGTTGGAGGCATAGGACAAATCTGAGCTGTAGTATTAGTTTAGTAATTAACTGAAGGTAATTTGTCATTTGACTTTCGAAGACGCCTTAACAAACCGGTGAAAGTCCTTCAACTTCGCTGGTACACTTGCTTGTGGCACAGCGAGTTGAATGACCGAGATGAGACGGTGATTCAGGGGAGACTGAGCTGGCTCTTGTGGGGCCGCCTTCTGGAAACAAGGGAAAAATGAGTGACATTTAAGTTGCCATGTTTTAAATAGCCTCCGCACGTTTTCCGTAAAATGGCGCTTTCTAACTCAAGCGGGTCAGCTGCGATTGTATATCTTTGCATGACTTCTACTAAAAATATTCCTCTAAGAGACATTAAGCATTGCTCCGAGTTGTATTGCTGTTGTACATTCACGTAACATGTTCAGCATTGCTGTTGTCTCATTAGCTGGCTGAGAATATTGTAGTATTGCAGCGGTTTTTTTTTCTATTTACTTTCGCTTTACCATTTTGTACACTGCCCACGAGAGGTTATTAGGTCCAAACAATTTAAAAGCTGCTGTTTACCGGCACGCGCACACGTGCTCCTGTAAAATTTCTACTATGCAGCGCCAATCCAACCTATGGAGATCATCGCAGCGCGTACGCAAGACTTGGCTTTGTCGTATTGAATTGTGCGGTTTTACGGACCACGATATGTGCGTGAGACATGCCGTAATGAGCGACTGCGAACTATTTCGATCACCGGAGGTGTGCGCAAACTTCGCCCTTATCGAAACGCGATTTAATCCCGCGACCTCATGTTTCCAAGTGCAACATCATGTCCGATACGCGACAACAGCGGGTGATCGATGTATCGTTTACAGCAAGGCCAGTAGCGCTGCGTCTTCTTACGAGCGTGAATTCTGTCGTTGTGAAAAGAAAATATTCTCATCTTTCGCTGCGCCAGGAAGCTGGAAAATACTCGTATCGTTAGCTACACGAGCAGTTTGGAACACCCTTCACCACGCATGATATTCCAATAGGAAAAAAACAAAACGAAAAGAATGCAATTCCCTGGCGCACGCGGAACAAATTTCGCGGCGAAACGTCACGGGAAACCGTAGCAGATGACATGAAAAAAAGCGCTTTGTGCAGTTCACTTTTGCGCCGTACCCTGTATACTTGTTCTGCACAAAGCAAGAATACGCACCCCTTCCTTAATGCCCAAAATCAACGAGCCGGCCTGTGCATACCTGCAATTTGGGCGCTGCTCTTTTGGCCAGGCTGGTCTTGAGCCGCAGCAGCCGTGTCTTCTGCCAGGGAGGTTCCTTGAAGATAGGGTAGATATCAGTCTCGTTTAAGTAGGTAGCGAAGGAAGGCAGTTGTACATTAAGGTGGTAGCATGAAATACAATGTAGAGGACACACCTTGAACTCATGCGTAAATATGGAACGTCAATTATGCATCAGGCGAGAAGGTGCGCGAAAACGAACTACAAAATCGCACATATTCGCGACCGCTAATAAATTGTTTTTATTACCTTCGTCGATCGGGGATTTCACTTCCACTGCAACAGAGGGAACAGCCGTCCACAAGAGCCGTCTTTTGGCAGGGTTTGCGAAGGCACTTTCGGCGAAGTGGTCCGAGCAGAGGCGGCAGCCGTTGTACATTTGCTCCCCCGTGAGTACCTCGAGGTCTGTCCTTTTGGTGTGATTCCGCCATACGTCACACCTAAAAAATGAAACAAATAACAGCATGGATATCAATAAACAACATGTAAAAGCGACACAAATATAGATAGTGCGAAAAAGGGCGACAATAATGTTTCACAGGTTCAAAAGCGAAGCGCAGCTCGGCCTTAGCGCAGATAACACGAACTTCTCGTAACACGGAATGCAAGCAGTCACTGCTGCGTAAATAAATTTGGGGGTTCTTTCTTAAACATTGAAATGTGGTACTGTCACTACAAGCAGCTGGTCGTCGGAATGCTCTAAAGCCGAACCAGTTCGTCGAAGAAGCACATTCGGCAAACATACCTTGCAAGATTTCTTCTCGAAGAAAAAAAGTATTACGAGATACCGCTAAGAAAACCGATACTGAAGCGAAATTTCCGTCTGCGCGTCAGCTGGCATCAATCGGCTCACGAGAAACTGCCCACAAGTAACTCTACATGCTTACAACATTACTTTCAAATGCGCAGTGCCAAGAAAAAAAAAGGAGGTTCACTGTAAAGCAGCAATACACATTTTTCGGTTCACCCTGTAGCTGTTTTTGATAAGGATAGCGCTTGCTTCTTCGTGCCGAGCGAAAAGTGCATGTGCTTACCTGTCCTCCGCTGGGAAGCGGAAAAATTTCGCTGCGCTGTTTCTTCCCGAGTTGTTGTACCACAAAGCAGGCGCAGCAAGCCTTGTGTCCTTTTCCTGCTTTCATCGACATTTTCAGCGCGTTCGCACTCACAGACACCGAAAATTTTACCTTCAAGCCATTCTCAAAAATTTCACACGTGCACAGGGAAAACGGCAGGAGCAGACGAGCGGAATGGCGGCAGAAGAGATAAGAGCGAAAGCGCCGCCTGTCGGCGCAATGAATGCAGCGTCTGGATAAATATATAGGGTATTAAAAAAGAAAATAGCCAAGAACACATTTTTATTTCTACACATAATTGCTTAACTTTACTTTATTGATGCGTAGGTTGGAGAGAAAAGGCCACACATGCAAAAGTTGCGGAATTTTTGCTTCCTACCAAAACAATGGCGGACGCCTTATTTCGAATACCGAAACTAGTCGAAGTGTCCGGCCCCTGATTGAACTTCGTTGGGATGCGCCGCCGGCTTTTATAAATCACGCGTCGAACATTTTAGCCTTATCACTGGTTGTCGCGCAAGGTCTGGGATAATCTTGAGTGTTAACGTCTTGCGGGCAATCTTAACAAAACGATCTACTACAACCGAGAAGCTTCTGGAACACTAAGGCGCGGTTTGCGCCGAGTACTGCTGATAGTCTTTGTGGGCGGAAACCGAATACAGTTAAAGAAACGTGCGTGGCAATGCCCCCCTCTGAAAAGGCATCGTCCCGATGCTTAGAACAGAACACACGGAAAAAATACATGCAAGTATAAATAACGACAATAAATCAAAAAGTTCAATAAACAATAAGCACAGGCGAGAAAGTCAAATGAAAAAAAGTACAGTCCTCAGGTTCACTACCGCGCGTGAAATGGTTTGAGGCGCACGACATGGATGACTTCAGGTCGCGCACGGCGCCGTTGAGAGTTCGAAATGCCGTCGGGGACAACCTCGTAGTCGAGTGTGCCGAGGCGTCGAAGCACCCTATACGGTCCGAAGTATCGTCGTAGCAGTTTTTCACTAAGTCCACGTCGTCGTATCGGCGTCCACACCCAAACGCCGTCGCCAGGCTGGTATTCCACAAAGCGTCGTCGAATATTGTAGCGGCGGCTGTCAGTCGTCTGCTGATTCTTGATCCGCAGGCGGGCGAGCTGTCGTGCTTCTTCGGCGCGCTGTGGGTAGGCGGTCACGTCGATGTTTTCCTCGTCGGTCACGTTTGGTAACATGGCGTCGAGTGTCGTTGCCGGGCTCCGTTCGTAGACCAACTTGTATGGCGTCATCTGCGTCGTTTCTTGCACGGCCGTGTTGTATGCGAAGGTCACGTACGGAAGGATATGGCGTCCCACGTCTTGTGCTCGACGTCCCAAGATCGTCTGGGTTAGGTCAGCCGTAAACGCCGTACCTCTGTCGGTGATGAGAACCTCTGGGGCGCCGTGTCGAAGGACGATGTTCTCAACAAAGAACTTGGCTACCTCGGCGGCACTGCCTTTGGGCAGGGCTTTTGTTTCGACGTAGCGGGCGAGGTAGTCGGTGGCTACGACGATCCATTTATTTCCGCCAGTCGGTGGTGGGAACGGCCCCAGGAGGTCCATCCCAATCTGCTGGAACGGTCGCCGAGGAGGCTCGATCGGCTCAAGGGAGCCTGCTGGTCTTGTTGGCGGTGTCTTCCGTCGCTGACAGTCTCTGCACGTCCTTACGTAGGGAGGGACGTCGGCGGCAAGGCGCGGCCAGTAGTACTTTTCCTGTACTCTGGCGAGCGTGCGGGAAAGTCCGAAGTGTCCAGCCGTCGGGTCGTCGTGTAGAGCTTGCAGGATTTCTGGTCGCAATGCTGAAGGCACTACGAGGAGGTAGTATCCTCGAAGTGACGTGAAAATTCTTCTTTATGAGAATGCCGTTTCGCAAGAAAAACGACGCGAGTCCTCGCTTGAATGCCTTTGGAACAATGGTGGTCTTGCCTTCGAGGTACTCCACAAGGCCTCTGGGTTCCGGGTCGGCTCGCTGTCGTTCAATTTTGAAGGGCCTGCCGTTGAGGTAGGAGCAAAACTTTGACGTTGTCCAGATGATCGCAAGGTACTCCTTTTCTGTTGTAGAATAGTTGGCTTCTGCCTTGGATAGCGACCGGCTAGCATAACTGATAACCCTTTCCACGCCGGCAGTTCTCTGGACAAGAACGGCGCCGAGTCCTACGCTGCTTGCGGCGGTGTAGATTTCCATGTCGGCGTGTTCGTCGAAATGCGCAAGTATTGGAGGTGTCTGCAGGCGTCGTTTCAATTCTTGAAATGCTTCGATTTGCGCCACTCCCCACTTGAATTCCACGTCGTTTTCAGTGAGCCGAGTTAGTGGCTCGGCGATGCGTGAAAATTCCTTGACGAAGCGTCTATAATAGGCGCACAGGCCGAGAAATCGGCGTACGGCTTTCTTGTCGGTGGGCAGCGGGAAGGCAGCGATGGCAGCTGTTTTCCGTGAGTCGGGGCAAACTCCAGACTTGCTGTTGACGTGACCCAAGAACAGAAGTTCCATGTATGCGAAGCGGCACTTTTGTGGCTTCAGGGTGAGTCCGGAGGCCTTGATTGCTTGAAGTACAGCTTGAAGGCGCCGAAGATGTTCGTCGAAGTTTGATGAAACACAACGACGTCGTCCAAGTAAGTACACAAGTCAGGTATGCCACTTCAAGCCGGCCAGTACAGTGTCCATAACACGTTGGAAAGTCGCAGGCGCCGAGCAAAGACCGAAGGGCATGACCTTGAACTCGAAGAGGCCGTCTGGTGTGATAAATGCAGTCTTCTCCAGGTCTGTCTCGTCGACCTCGATTTGCCAATAGCCGGTCTTGAGGTCCATCGACGAAAAATACTTCGCGCTGTGGAGTCGATCCAGGGCGTCGTCTATACGTGGGAGAGGATACACGTCCTTTTTCGTGATCTTGTTCAGGCGGCGATAATCGACGCAGAAACGTAGGGTTCCGTCCTTTTTCTTCACTAACACCACGGGTGCAACCCAAGGACTCTTGGAAGGCTGGATGATGTCGTTGCGTAACATTTCGTCGACTTGTTGCTTTACGGCCTCGCGTTCTCGCATTGAAACTGGGTACGGGCTCTCGCCGAGTGGTCTCGCATTTTCCTCTGTTATGATGCAGTGTTTCGCGGTTGTGGTATGCCGAATTCTTGACGACGACGAGAAGCAATCCTTGGATTGCAAGAGCAGACTTTTGAGGTGGTCTTGCTTGTGCTTCGGGAGGCTCGGGTTGACATTGAAATCTGTGTGGGGATGCCTATTCGTCGAAGCAGGTGCGGTAGCATCGGAGAGGGCGAAAGCACTGCTGGTGTCCACGAACTTCTCGATGAAGGCGACCGTCGTACCAATGTTAAGGTGCCTATATCCGTGGCTGAAGTTTGTCAGCAGTACTTTTGCTTTGCCATCACGCAACTCGGCGATGCCTCTTGCGACGCAAATCTGGCGGTTCACGAGCAGGTGCTTATCACCCTCGATGACGCCTTCGAAGTCTGCGGGTTCTTCGGTGCCGACGGAAATGATGACGTTGGAGCAAGGCGGAACGGCGACCTGCTTTTTCTATCAGATTTAAAGCATGGGTCGCTGGCGTCGTGTGGGGCGGCAGTGGGTTTTCTGAGGTTAGGGTTATTGATTCAGATAAAAACAGCGCTAAAGACGGAGGACAAGTAAAAGAAGGACACAGACGGCGGCGCTGACTTTCAACTAGATTTATTTGCCAGAACCGCGCAATATATACTTGTGCAGTATCTGACAAAAAATAGGAGGAACGATAAAATGATAAAAACAGTAAAAACCTATGAATACATAATCATCGTGTTGGCGCGCCATGAACATCACGTGTACAAGCGTTCTAAAGAAAATCAATTTCTTTCTGCGATAACGCAATTGAAGGCCTGCTGACGCACACGCTGCCTAGCCTAGCCATTTCCGCAAATAAATCTAGTTGAAAGTCAGCGCCGCCGTCTGTGTCCTTCTTTTACTTGTCCTCCGTCTTTAGCGCTGTTTTTATGTGAATTATGTCTTACCAACTCGCCCAAGCCACCACTTTAGTTATTGATTCAGACCTCAGGTCGATCACGGCGCCATGTTGACTTAGGAAGTGCATGCCAAGTATCACATCCCTGAAGCACAGTTGCAAGATTACAAAGCTTGCAGGGTAAGTCCGATTAGTGATAGTGACTCTTGCTGTACAGACCCCAGCGGGCGTTATTAAATGGCCTCCAGCGGTCCGAACTTCGGCGCCTTCCCACGCAGTCTTAACTTTCCTCAACTTCGCGGCGAACGGCCCACTGACGACGGAAAAGTCGGCCCCGGTATCGAAGAGAACGATGACGTCGTGGCCGTCCATAAGGATGTCCAGGTCGCTAGTTCGTCGTCTTGCGTTACGCGCCCGCGGCGTCGGATCACGGCTTCGTCGGCTTGTTCCACTGCGTAGACGTGGTGTCGTCAGGTCTTCCTCCGGTCGCAAACTTGCGTATTCTGGGCTCCTTTCGGCTTGCGGTGTGCTCTTAAGACTCTGTCGAGGCGTCGTCGTCGGCGGCGGAGAGTGTTCGGTAGTTCGTCGTACAGCAACCGCACCTCCATCGGTTGCTGCCCTTAGTTTTCCGGATATGGGCTCGCAGAACGGCCCCGAGTAGGGCCGGTGTACAGGCGGCGCTGCGGTGACATGTAGCGTCCCGGCGACGGCGATCGGGACTGTCGTCGGGGTGTTCACTGCGCTCCTGCGAGGTAGTCTGCGATGTCGCGTGGTCGTTCACCCGGCTGTGGACGCGGCGCGTCGATGGCGAAACCACGAAGTCCCATCTGGCGGTACTGGCAGCGGCGGTAAGTGTGACCAGCTGCTCCGCAATGGTAGCAGAGTGGATGGTGGTTAGGGGCGTGCCAAACGGTGGTCTTCCTCGGGGCGTTGCGCTGGCCGGCAGGTGGGCGGTATGGCGTCGATGGCGGCGGCGGCGGTGACAGGCGACGACACTGTGGCGATGGGCCTTGGCGTGGGCGTGGGCTTGGAGGAGGAGCGTGACGGCGGGCTGCAGCAGCATAGCTCATGGCTTGCAGCTGCGGCTCTCGGGGATCATCACTCCCCGTGATGATCCCCGGAAAGTCGTAGGCTCCCTTGGGCTGCCGGAGAAGCATTGGCGTGGGCTGCGTGGTGTCGGTCATCGTCTCTGTAGTCGATGTCGGGATTTTTGGGTGCCTGGTTTTTTTCAGGAAGCAGCCCGTACTCTGCCTCTACTCCTTTCTGCCTACGGCTAGTCCGCTGCTGCACGGGGGCTTCGGTGTCTTCTTCGCGCTGCGGGCTTGGTTCTCGGTTTCTCGTGGGCGTCCGGAACATGAAGGAACCAGCACCTCCACCAGATGTCACGTCGTCGTGACGTTGACCAAAGCAGCAGTCGGTATGTCCAAAATGAAACTGTTTATTTGGCCGAACTTGTGGCCGGTAAACGGAAAGTCAGATTACAGCAATACACGCTGGCACTGATAGCGGCGAACGGAGCGTCGGCCGTCGATATACTGACCATCGTTGGAGCGCGCCGGCTTTTATAGATCACGCGAGGAACATTCTAGCCTTATCACTGGTCGTCGCGCAAGCTCTGGAATAATCTTGAGTGTTAGCGTCTTGCGTGCAATCTTAACAAAATGATGTACTACAACCGAGAAGCTTCTGGAACACTAAGGCGCGGTCTGCGCCGAGTACTGCTGATAGTCTTTGTGGACGGAAACCGAGTACAGTAAAATAAACGCGCGTGGCAATATGAAGAGGCAGCAACAGCTACATTTATCTCCCAAAAAGAAACACTTTGCATTACACTCCAAGGACACCTATTTGTTAGCATTCAAGAACTCATAATTTTGTTCTTGAGGAACAAGTCTATGCGAAATATTCCATTGACTAACTCTGTCGGCAGTGGCGTAGACGGGGGTGGCACACCGGGCACGTGCCCCCCCCCGAAATTTTTTTTCGCCATGACATATATAGGGAAAAATGGCCATTTCAAGGAGGTGCCCTCCCCGAAATCAAGGGGGTGCCCCCCCCCGAAAAAAAATTTCTTGCTACGCCCCTGTCTCTCGGAGTTCCTTTGCACGCGAAATTGCTCATACGCTTCCGGCATGTGCGTTGTTACGCGCGTGCGCGCAGCTTCTTCGTAGCCTGCCCGCGCTTCGCTTTTAGTAAAATGGTAATTTTTTTTTAACATAACCTGAAAGGAGCGATGAGAGCGGGGTGATGATCGGTGATGCTTTCTATTCTCAGAAGCACTTTTGTTGTCTAAAAAACAATAGTTGTTGCTACGCGATTCAACTTTTTTTTTTCACTGTCATAGCTGAAAAGGGTACTTGAGTGAGTTGTACTTCCAAGCAAAATATTTAGCGCATATGAATACGTATCAGGAGGATTTACCGTGAATGTTTGGCCTGTCACTGAACCAAAATCTAAGTTTCCAAAGACCTAAACGAAAAAAAACTTGGACCATCTCCCCGAAGGGGAATCCTGATGGGATGCGAAGCAGCAGCGGTGCGCACGGCGTTGACCCGGTTGAAACGGGCGTCATCGCAGTTAAACGAGCCGAAAGAGTGTTTCCACTCGACATGCGGTCGAGCGTTGCGGGTGGTGGAGAGGGTGAAGCGAGAGAGAAAGTGACACGTTCAGAGGTGTTGCGAGCGGGCGGAGCGAGGGAAGCGTGCGAGGGGAGCGTGACGTCACGCGCAGCTGTGGCGTGACCTACTTGGCAACGCTCCAACACCTACGGCGAGGGGAACGCGTTGCGGCGCATTCCTACGGACGCACGTAAAGTACGGCGTTACACACGTCAGTCAAATAGCTGCTTCGCACCTAAAAGAAGCGGAAATAGGGCTCTGAGAAATAGCTGCTAGACAGGACGGCCCAAAGCCCGGTGTCGATGGGCGCGAATGCAAGCCAAACTCTCAAAATACCGGGCCTGAAAGGGGGAGGGGGGGGGGGGGGTGCTCTGCTTCGCCCTGAAGCCGTCCTAGGATGGAAGAGGCCACGAGCGTCCCCGTAGTTGGCGCTCATAAGCAGCTAAGTATTGTGGCGGTCGGGATCACCCTATGGACAGTCGATCTCATTAACAGAATACACGGTGTTTTCCGATACTTTATTGCTTCATACACAGATCGCAGAGCAAAATCTTTCAAAACGCGACTTCTACTCTAATATGTCATGAACGCGGAACAAGAAACACGCGCGAAAATACTGTTTATAGTGTGGTTGTTTTTTCTCTGTCCAACTTTCTCGTGACGACAGCGACAGCGACAATTCTTGTCTTCTTTTTCCACAGAACATTACAGTTCATTATGTACAGAAAGGTTGTGAAATTGCAAACACAAATAAACCCATGCTGCTGCTCCTGCATGGATTTCTAGATTTTTGGTACGTTTGGAATCACCAGATAAACGCGCTCGGCAATGATTTCTGGTGAGTAAGTCTGTCAAACCATTTTTTCTATTGAGACATCGCAGTGCACAAATTCGTAACTCAAGTCTTTTATTGAACTTCTATTCGGAGCATAACAAAAATATTTCAATCAGATATAGTTTAAATTGTTTAAAGTTCTATCTTTTCCCCACAATTTAATCCTTTCAATTTCGTGCAGGTGTTTCAGTGGATGCAAACCTGGGCATACCATTGTATTATAATTTTAGAATCTGCAGTGGCACAAAGCTAAATACCTGGGCGACATGCTTCAATAATATACCAACTAAAGTGCGCCGAGTTTCCCTGAATTCACGGGAACTAGTGTAACTTCACGATTGCCTTTTTCGCAAAGAGAGTTCCGGAACATTTTCGCGGTGACTCAGTGAAGGGTTGAAGACGCTAGGATCTGTCAGACTGCATTGTTTAGTATAACGTATCTCTAGTTGTGCATGTAAACGCTAGCTTCATTTTCAATTAGTTGTCTCTTTCTCCCTCCCTCTCTCTGTCTACATCTAACACTGAAAATTACCCATTCCTCCTTCTAGTGCTGGGTAGTATAACAGTTTTTCTAGACTAGTTCATTTCCTCTCTCTTCTGTTCCTTCCTTCCTTCCTTCCAATCTTCCATTTTTCTTTCTGTTTGTGTGTGGTGAAGTCTTCGTGAACCAGATTGAATCTTCGATGAAAGACCATCTGAACGACTATAAAAACGAGCGCTTTACTCACAATATAATACACCGAGCTCCCTATCTTTACTTCGTTATACTAGCCATGCTTGCTGACCGAACTTCGCCAAGACAACTCCACTCTGAGAAAAAAAAAAGAAGGAATATGTGTGACTCATTTCGGGTAGTCCTGACTTGCGACAGATATGACTCTCTTTAAAGAGGCACGTTAACTCTCTTGTGGATCAGACGAATCTCTCAAAAGAGTATAACGACGCCTCAAATAGCGTTGACGTGCCTCTTTAAGGAGATTCAAATACGTGGCAAGTCAGAACTCTCAAAAGGAGCCAAAGGACTCTTCTTTCTTATCTCATAACGCGCAGTCACTTGCGCAGGAGCTAGCACTGAAGGCATTAATTATACTTGCGTACTTTTTTTGGCATCTCGGAATCTTGCACGGGTGCTACGTGACTGAGAATTGTTCGCGCATGATGAACACGCTCCACACGCGTGAATTCTGTGACGTGACACGCCTTCCCAGCGTAAGTTAAAGTCACGTCTCGTACGCTTAGTTTACACGTGCGTTTGGATATTTAATTGTATTACAACAGCCAAGAATGAGCAGTGTTTCGATACTGCGCGTGAAAACGCGGCTTCGTTATTAGATGCGAGGCTAACTTCCTCTCTATCATAATTACGGAACGGCGCAAGGAAGGGACGATAAACAGACGATGAAGAACACACGAAGACAGGTGCCGGTCGTTGCGCTGTTTCATCATGAACCCTTACCAACTCACCCAACTGGCAATGCTGCCGAACGTGATTCTTCCGGATGGTTTCGACTTGGGCTTAATGGTGATTCATCTTGATGAGAACTGATGCGCAAAAAAGACAGGGACACAAGAAGGAACATAGATAGACAGACGAAGCGCAAACTAACAACCTGTTAGTTTGCGCTTCATTTGTCTATCCATGTTCCTTCTTGTGTCCCTGCCTTTTTTGCGCATCAGTTCTCATCAAGAACGTGACTCCTCTGTAACGCTGGCTACAATGCAGAAAAACATTGGCGAAAAGCATATCTTAATGTCGACACGCACTCGAGTGGTTATGGGGCTCGACTGCTGACCCAAAGTCACGGGAGCGAATCGCGGCCGCGGTGGCCGCGGCGGCAGTGTTTTCGATCGAGCCGGAAATGCCTGAGGCTCGTGTACTTACATTTGTGTGCACGTTAAAAAAACCTCAGGAGGTCTAACTTTCCGCAACCCTCCACTACCGCGTCCGCCATAATCGTATCGTGGTTTTAGGACGTTTAAGCCCACTAATTATTAAAATGTCACGACATAATTCCGCGACGTTTTGGCAGCCTCCAACTGAAAAGTAATGATTTAGAATGGCAAGCTGCGGAATGAACAGCACTGCCTCGAATCGTGAGTATACGGTGAATATTTGCGTACAAAAAGAAGACAACCACGTATTCTGTGGATCTAAGACGTCCTGCTGCGTTTAATTTCAAGGCGAAAGACCTACGATAATCCAAGAGTAAACTTTTGGACTGGTTAGTTGGTTACGTTTATTGAAGCCATAGCGCTGATAAGACAGCAACCACAGAAAGAGGACAGGACGTGCGTCCTGTCCTGTTTCTGTGGTCTCTGTCTGATCAGCGCTTTGGCTTCAATGAATGGACCTAACATAAATCGAAGTATATAAGGTGAGAGAACTGCTCGGTTGTCCTTCCTGAGAGAGCATTCAGTAATAGACAGTCGGGAGGCGTCCTGAGCGCATCGCGGGAAGCGTACTGAATAAGTTGATACGAGCGCATACGCCTGCCAACAGTAGCTACGCAGGTAAAAAAAAGTAAAGCAATCGTAATGCAAGACTTAGTGGTCACAGAGTGTTCTCGAACTGACTTTGTTTGTGAGCTTGTGATTAACGGTGCGCCATCTTCTTCGCAGCCAATATATTGATTCTTGCCTCGCACGTCCGGAAAGCGGCCTGCATTGAAAGGAGTACTGACACGTTTTGAGGTACTCCGAAAGGGACAGTTTTCGTTTTCATTGTGTGCTCTATCAACGCCTACGCCTCCCACACATCGGTGCCAAACAACACGTAGACAAAATTTTACTTTGATTTTAAAGTTTTCCTCACGCATTATGGCAGCCTTAATCGCAGAAATCGCTGTCAGAGTCTGTGGTGGACCATTCACTCGTCGTTGTTCACGTGAACCACGTGCAACTGACAGGAAACTGACAGCGGTGGCTAGTATATCGCGAGCTAGAGTCAGGGCGCGGAAACTCCCTATACCTCTCATGGGACGCGCTCTCGAATGCTGATACGCAGCGGCAGCGCGGGTATCCAACTAGAAATAAATCACAAGCAGAACATTTGTTTGATGACGTCACTGGTGAGGTCACCAAATAGAGCGAAAGGGCGCAAAACCGAGAGGATGAGGGTCACCTTGGAAGCTCTCCTTTCCCACTACGCATGCAAGCGGAATGTGTTCGTGCCCCCTTTCAGGTCCGCTGGCCGCTTGGGCGACGGGGTCATTCGTAAAATTTCGTTAACAATTTTTTAAATTTTGTTCGTGTGTTCTGAAGCGGCGAAACTCAAGTGGACTGATTGCTCAGTAAGACAAAACTCTGTCAACATAATTAAAATTAATTTTGTTACTGCACGTTCCGCATTAAAAAAAAAAAAAACAAAGACATGCGCGTAGTGTGAAAGTGTCAATCTATAAAAGCAGCTTTAATTCACAACTGAAACATGGACATAATGAGCAAACAGTGGACCCAGAATATCCGAACTAATGCGAAAATTATCAACATTCACGAGCAGGACACGTCGTATTTGACTGAATCACTTTTGTTATAACTAGAGACCGGATTTAGAAACACAAATACTTAAGTATTTGTGTTTCCTGAAATAAACTTCAGTTGTTAGTTTGCGCCAGTCTGTTGTAAGTGTTCCTTTCTCGTCCTCGTGTTATTTGCGCAACGTTACTTCTTCCAGTATGTTACACCAACTCGCCCACATCAAGCTACTTCTGCTATAAATGCCTATTTCTGGTGTTTGTGCTAAATGCCTATAAGTGCCTATAAATGCCTATTTTCAAAATCTGCGCCTTTGTGAACGCTATTTAAGCTCAAATTTCGTTTTCGAGAGCAGTTTGAGACTGTTATCCATGCCACAGGGCAACATTGACCTTTCTAACTCTATGAGGCTCGACCAAGTCCTCTAGTTCCACCAACTTCCGAAAAACAACCGCTAGCAGCGGTGAAATGGGACGCGGCGGCAACCATGCGCCACAGCACTGACATGGCACGAGCGGTTGGAGGAGGAGGGGAGGTTGAGGAGAGGAAAAGACGTTATTTCTGCAGCCCTAAACGTCTCATCGTCTGCAGAGAAATGGGGAGAGAGAATTAAAGATGGGAGAAGGAGAGGAGCGTGGCGTCCATGGCCGACGACGCAGCGAGCGGCTTCTACAGACGGTTGTCCAGTGTCCCTAGGAATTGAAGAACCGCCCTGAAGACCTGGGTGTGAACTGAAGACCTGGGAAGACAACAGGAGGTCCCTCTGTGTAGCCGTGGGAAGGTGCAGAAGGAATGCGAAACCGTGGAGAGCGGTCAGTGGAAAGGAGATCGAGTGTGAATCAAAAGAAAGAAAAATGTAATGAGCACGGAGACCTTTTTTTTTTTCTTTGCAATTTAATTCTCAAAGTGCCCCTCACCAGGTCACAAAAGAAGTTGTAGTTAGACAACGGAAGTTGTTGCGTGCCGAATGAAGAGCGTCGCAACACGATAATTTTTCAAATTGGTTCGTTACGAGCCACAAAACCACGATGCGAGGAGGCAAGTTTGAAACCGTTGCTACTCGCCCCGTATAGCCATCACAAGCTCTCTTTGGTATCGGAGCCAGAGGATCACACGACGCAAACGCATGAACACGTCACGCGTACGCAAGGTCACGTGCGCATGACGTGCCCGAGCCTGCTTCTGCACGTACGCCATCAATGTTGTGTCGTTTCCGCGTTCTCGGTAGTGTATTGCCTGTTTCTGTGGGATGGATCCCACAGTACGCGTACGTTTGGAGGGGCTGGCACGGATCATGTATCCTTACCGCGATACACCGCGTCGCACCGCTGGAACTGCTGTCAGACACGATGCATCAAAAACACGTCAAGTGTTGTCAGGGCTGGCGCCGGCACGTTCGTCTTCTCGCCGGGAATGGCGAGAAGACGAACGCATAAGATACGGAGGCAATTAGTATATAGCATCTCGCTGCGATTCGAAATAAAACATTGCATAAATACGCAATCACGTTCCGTTTGTGTGTTTTATTATTTGTCTCACCTTTCATTGATCTGCTCAACAGATCACATAAATTACACATGTCGTCTCGAATAAATCTCGCAATGTCACGCCGCGCTCTCAATAAGGTACTGCTTAAAGTGCTCGACATAGCTAGGAAACTAAACATTCTTTTGTCTGGTTTACTGGATATAACCAGCATTTAAGTAGAACCTGACTAACCCAATGTCTACGTAAAGGAGCGACGTAAGAGCAGGGTCACTGCCTGTTGTACGTCAACCCTTCCATCTTAATTGGGGTGCGCGCTCGCGAGAAGAATAGCAGCGGCGTTCAGTTCGAAATTTCACGACTTTCGGCGACGCGTAGCTCTGCAAGTCTTGGCAGACGTGATCGTGAGCTCCCAGTACATGCATTGCACTTTCAGCTCGAAATGCTCAAACATGGTGAGGGGGGACGGGAGAGAAATTGACCCTACGCGAATGGACCCGGCTAATACGAGGCATCCCTCCCTTCTGGTCTTTTAGCGCTCTGGCTATCTGCCCCTGTGCTGCCCTTCTCAGGCACGACGAAAAGAAAGAGACCCCCGGGAGTGTGTTGATTCTACGGTGGACACTTGACTCGCCATGCTAGATAATAAAAAGAAAAGGCCGTGTTCTGTGAATCTTACGGGAAATTCATGGCTATGTTCAACCCTTGGCGCCTTTGTGCAATCATATACAATAATATTTATTGCTTCCCGTCGCAGATGCAGGTCTCGCGCGTCCTTGCTTCATATTATTTGAATTTATGTGACAATTTATTGTGCCTATATTTACGATTTTGGAGGTCTAAAACGGTGTTTTACCTGCCTATTCTTGGCGCCTAAATCCTGGTTTTTTTGGTGCCTGAAAATCCGGCCTCTAGTTATGACAGCGCGCAAATTTTTTCTCACAGAATTTGACTACCAAACGAGACAGAAGTTCAGAGGAACAGTGAGGCTTGAAGCGATGAGAAGTTATTCGAAGAGAGAACGTCGCTGGAAACAATGTTTTGGCGAGTTGACTTGTCTTCGTCAGGGCAGCAGTGTTCCCTTGACGAAGAAAAGTTCAATTGTAAAAACGTTAACTCCAGCTACATTTCCTGTAACGAATTCTAGAAGCACTCAGTCCATCACATGTATTTCAGTGACAGTATTAGAAGTAAAGAACCACAAAGTTTCAAACTGGCTACATGAATTTCATGAACTGGAAGGAGCCTAAAATCGCTTCCCATCATTTGAGCTACGTGCCAAAAGTAAAATATGAAAAAACTATGTAGCCGAGCCAACACGCATTCAATCCTTTCATTAAACTTATTTTGCCGACAGCCGGTAGGCTGTCGTCTTGACCAATTAGTCTAGGGACACTGCGCTTAAGTCAGTAGGGTCAGGCTTGCAGAGAACTGGGGGGCGCCACTGTATCAGCAGCCGAGTAGGTCGTGCTCTACATGGGCTCCGAACGTTTTCACGCGTATCCCCGGAAATTCTCTTCTTAGCGAATTTGCACCAATACCAGCGGATTCCTGACGTCTCCGGGAATCTCAGGACGTTCTTCGACGTAAGTCGACCAATTTCAAGTCTTTTTCGGCAACTTTTCCATCCCGCCACGCCCCCCGGCCAGTTAAACCTAACGCGCGCTGTCGCGCTCGTAATCTCTGGAAGCGGCCTCGCCGCCCGCTTCGCTGGGCGACAAGCGCGCTCGCGCGCTGCCGGTGTGCCACGAAAGTGATCGTCGTGGGCACGGAAATTACCCCGCAAGAACTTGAAGCTAGCGAATGGCTCACGCAAGTGAACAAGAGCCGTGAAGCCCGCACATCGAAAGGGACCACCATCCCCCCCGGCTTCCGACACCCAGGACGGACGATCTTCGTCCCATAAGACCTCAAATGCCTCGAATGATGATACTGCAGCGACCGATCGCTCGCTCACACCACGCCAACGTGGGCGGCGACTAGCCCTCAACTCGGTGGCTTCAAAGCAGCCTCGACTGCCCAGCGATGCCCTCAAGCTCATCATCCGCCCCAGGGGAGGGACTCCTACTCTCCAAGATCACCAACTTTATACTATTCGAAGCGGTTTGCACTGCAGCAAACTTCGCCAAGGCCTCAGTTCGCGGCGAAGACCTCATTCAAGTAAACCCCAAACAGAACACGTTCGCCTATTGCACCCCGGCCGTCGAACGAGCCGAACGGGTACTGCGACTTAAGGAATTGGTGATTGGCACCCACACGTACGAAATTTCGGTGTACTGCGCACCCGATGAAAGTCAAGGACGTGGTGTGATCCGGGGCGTTGACCTCCGCCTAGACCACCAAGGTATCCAAGAAGAATTACAAGATCCTCGGAACCCTCCCATCGTTGACTTTCGCCGTCTGGGGAACACCACCGCCGTGCTGTCGACCTTCAAGGAACCTCGTGTTCCCACGTGGATCTACCTCTGCAATGCTCGTCACCGTTGCAACCTGTACAAGAAGAAGTTCGAAGTGTGTTACCGGTGCAGTGAACTTGGCCACAGAGCTGACGTGTGTGCCAGTACAGTGATCAAGTGTCGGGGCTGTGCCATCCCGGACCCACCCAGTGATCACGTGTGTGTCCCGACGTGCCGCCTTTGCGGAAAACAGCATATCACCGGTGACAGCCGTTGTATGGAAATCTACAGGTCCCCGTATATCATAAAGCGGCGCCAATGGCAGGCCCTCCAGCAGGAGGAAGACTCCAAGCAACAAGATCAAGCGACCCAATGGCGGGTGACCCTTAAACGCTCCAGTCGCTGGGACCGTCAACGGTCTGGTAGTACCCAGAGCAAGCATAGGGACCGTTCTGCCTCGTTCCCACCACTTGGGGCCGACTCTTCCCACAAGTCATCACGGCCATCGTCCCGCTCGAGGGCGCCTACCTCTGCTACTACTCCGCCAGGTCCACCGGCGGGGAAGCCACATGGATCTACAGTTTCCGGAACTCCTTCTGCGGCGGCGCCGGTGAGTACGCAGGGAGGGACTACCAACACTACACTTGAGAAAGCCATTACTCATCTCACTGCGGTAGTCACACAGCTTGTGCACAGGGTTACAACAATAGAACAGCGCATAGGGTCCGGTGCTTTTTCACATCCACCTTCCATGACAGAAACACCCACATCCGCCCCCATGGACACTGACTCGTTGACAGGCACAGCTCCAAAACGAAAGGCCTACGAGGTGGGCGGTAAACAACCGGGCGACACTCAGGACCAAATTGAGCGCCTTACGTCAGCTCTGACTATGAGTGAAACACGCACAGACCAACGCTTCCCGGCTCTGGAAGCCACTATGGAGAAATATTTCCAAACGCTCACAGCGCAGTTCACCCAGCAACTCGACTCGTAGAGTAAAGCACTCGACGCTCGGTGCAAATCTTACGACGCTGCCCCTAGGCCCCGCTTCGTCCTCGGTCACAGGCGGCACAAACTCTCATCCTAATCATGGCGGAGGGCCGCTCACGTAACACCACCATCTGGCAGTGGAACTGTCGGGGCTTCGCACGTAAGCGTCCCGTGCTACAGCAGTTTCTTGCCTCCCGCGATCGTCCAGAAATCATAGCGCTTCAAGAGGGTGGCAAGCACGCTCAGCTAGCCGGATACAAGACGTACACGTCGGGGCGCGCCAACTCTCAGGTGGCAACACTAGTTAAACGCAACATGAATGTCATCCCCCATGATATCGGTTCTAATTTCCCCGATCACGTACTATTAGAAGTTCTGCCCCGCCCTTCTCGTAAACCTGGTCACTGTCTTTTTGTGCTCAATGTCTATAGCCCTCCCCGGGACCGCCGCGTTGAATTCGGTCCCCTATTTCTCCGTGTTCAACAACTAGCTCAGCACCAGCCGTATATCATAGTGGGGTTAATCATGATGAGTGGTTTTCAGCGCAAAATGACGAAGACACAGGAAAAGGAGGGACACGAACACCAGCGCTGTCTCACAACCTGATTTCCTGTGTCTTCGTCATTTTGCGCTGAAAACCACTCATCATGATTAACGCAATCCAACTCGCCCAAATGTCAGTTCATCATAGTGGGGGACTTCAACGCTCCCCACCCATCGTGGGGTTACCACTACGACTCTCCTAAAGGCCGATCTCTATGGGACGAGTGGCACTCACTACACCTAAATCTTCTTACCGACCCAGCACATCCCACGCGTAGAGGAGTAGGAGTGGCCCGTGACACCACACCGGATCTCACCTTCGTGGGGCCTGGAGTAAATGCCACCTGGTGCAATACACTAGAAACTTTCGGCAGTGACCATTATGTTCTGGAAATAGTCATCCAGGAGCCCACGCGTGAGCGTCTTCGTTCAGTCAGACTGACCGACTGGGACCGCTTTCGTACCCAACGAAAAGCACCGGGAGCTGAGCGCATTACTGATATTTCCACCTGGTCCGCCACCCTCCTGCAGCACGTCGCGGACGCCACAACTGACGTTGAAGTCGAGGAGTCGGTGCCTAGCTGTGACAGACACTACGCCATGCTTTGGGCGCGGAAACGCAAACTTGAGACCCCTTCTGCAGACCCGAAAATGGGATAAAAGACATCCGCCGCCGGTTGGCTCGAGTGCACACAAACATTGAAAACTATGCCATAGACCTCACCCGTCAGAACTGGAATGACATCTGTTCCCAAATGGATAAGGCTCTAACTCTAAGAACACATGGCAACTGCTCCGTCACTTGCTGGATCCTGATAGTGGCAAAATGCAAGCTAAACATCAACTTGAACGCATCTTTCGTGAATTTTCCGGCTCGTCCGCTTCCCT